>JBAMCL010000444.1:2477500-2905000 GCA_037075165.1 Hirtodrosophila histrioides
CCCTATATAGTATATACAATATAGGGCGCACTACATTGAATGTAAGGATTTCTATTGGGATGAGCTTTCCACTGTGCCCTGTTCTACACTTCCTCATTTCTTCTTCGAGCGTGGTCAAAATATGGTATAACGAGGAATGCTCATCCCCTGTCCCCTGTTCTACACATTCCCATTTCTTCTAGTTTCTCAAAATAATAATACTAGCCTTAAAGCTTTGAATGCACCTAAAAAGCTTTTGGTTGCATTGTTAGCTTTCTCCCAAAGCTTCAGCTGTGCGCTTAAATTTAAGTACAGTTGTGCACAAGTGAAAGAAATGAATTCAGTATCACTTCCTAAGTTAAGTTCTATAAAGGAATTAAGACAAGCTTGCATTCAATGCAAACTAAATAAGTTAAGTAACTAATTCCTATCATAAATAACAAATTTATTTATTTAATTAAGTATTAAGTATGCTAAGTTAGATCTAGAATAACCAGAAAGTCTATCGACATTGGTTCAATAGTAATAAATAACTTACTGCCTAATAATTAATAAATTTCGACCATTTTGATTGTTTTTCAGATAAATTTCTTATGATCGCTGCACACTGCTTGGCATTGAGGACACAACCCGTTAAAAAACGAACATAGTTTGCCAAAAGAAAACATATTGGAAAAGACAGAATAACAGAATAGCGCAATCGACATCAAAATACATATATACTATTAAGTAAATAACAGCAATGAAAGGCCATTACCGTCTAGCAAAGATGTATATTTAAGAATCAAGTGATTAATACGATTACTCATGCGTATAAGTACGAATTGTAACGTATTTGTATGGGATCTAGAAAACTACGCTTATTACGTCAACTGAACCGGGAACACTTAGTCAAACCAAAAACACAATTCTCTCATTCGACACGGAGAAACTGTTCAATAAACATAGTCAATACAACGTGAAATACACAAAACAAACATTTAATAAGTAGAAAAAAAACAAAAACGAAAAAGTCAAAAAAATTATCAAAAAAGAAAATCAAATAAAGAATAAGTTCGAACGTAAAACGCTTAAGGAGCCAAAGATTTTTAGATAAAAAGTATTCCAAATTATTACACAATCATAAAGCGCATGATAAGTGGACAGTGAACCATTATAAGATAGTTAAACTACAGGCGGTAGCAGCATTAAGGATCACTCTCTCTCTCTTTTACACAATTCGCTGCCCCAGGATCAAATCAAACAGGAACGTACGGCAATTGGATAGCAGTGATAAGAGAGCGAACTGTTCAACTGCGAGAGAGAGCCGCCAAAATGCATATTGAAATACAAGTGGCTTTAAATTTTGTCATTTCGTATTTGTATAACAAATTGCCACGACGTCGTGTTAATATATTTGGCGAGGAATTGGAGAAAGCCTTGCGTGACAAATTCCAAGGACACTGGTACCCAGAGAAGCCCTTTAAGGTAAGTGCTAAACGCCACTGTCTATTTATACATGGTATCCTCGTATATTTATATTCGTGTGTGTGTACTCCTGAAGGGTTCGGCGTACCGTTGCCTTAAAACTGGTGATCCCATTGACTCTGTCCTGGCGCGTGCTGCCCGTGAAAGTGGGGTGCCCATAACCGACGTACTTGAGAATTTACCAAATGAACTATCCGTCTGGGTGGATCCCGGTGAGGTCTCATATCGCATTGGTGAAAAGGGGGCTGTAAAGGTAAGCTCAAAGGGAGTTATACGCGTTTTGCAGGACGAAGCAATTGCATGCTGAAGCTTTGATGACAAGCGATTTCTTGCAGTGTCCAACAACAGCGCATTGGTTACTTTTCATATCAATCAATATGCTGACATATATCTTTCCATACACAGATACTATATACAGAGAACAATGATAACCATGAGGATAGCCATTCGGCGGATCGTGAGGTTACCAAAACATTCAATCCAGAGGCACAATGCTTTCGTCCCATCGATGCGGTCAACACGACCATGAATAATTTGAGCTTAAGCCCAAAGGCGCTGCCGTTGCCGTTGCCATTGCCACCAACGGGCTCATCACCCCACTCGGCCGCTTCCAGTTCGCCCACATACAAGGGCAGCCCCAATCCCAATGGCGGCGGCTCCAGCGGCGCCAGTCTCACTGGCAATAACAATGTGGCTGCCGCTGCTACTGCCGCCGCCTTTGTACAGCGCGCTGCCCAGGCTCCGCTAACATTCACCACGGCCACCTTTGCCCAGACAAAGTTCGGGAGCACCAAATTGAAGACTAGCTCCAAGCGTACCAACAGGTAAGCAGCAACTCTAAATTGATTCAGAAGTAGCAAGCTTGTTAATATAGTTCTTGTTTTCTTTACATTTGCAGCAGCTCATATCGCATGTCGCCCACTGAGTTCTCCAACTATATTAAGCAGCGTGCCATGCAACAGCAGCTACATCATGGCCACAGCGTTAACGTTGGTGGATCTTCGGGACCAGGCTTTGGAGCGCTGGATGCCGTCTCACCGGCGCGCTCGCTATCGCCCAATCCGATGGCATTGGGCGGCAATCAAAACAATCCAGGAGCAGCCGCTGTGGCACCACCTGATGCGTATTATTATGCCAATCTTGCAATGGGCATGTATCCGCAGTATAATGGCCAGCGCAATATCTATGAGCCACATTTCAATGGTGATGCGGCCAATCTTGGCCTGTTTGGCGGTACCAATAATGCCGCAGCCGCTGCTGCGGCTGCTGCAGCTGCTGGCAGCAATAGCTACAATGCTTATTTGGAACCATGCTACTATGCCAATGGCCATGTCAACGCCAATGCTGCAGCTGCAGCTGCAGCCGGCTCTAACCTGGCCAACCAGCAGCAGCAGCAGCAGCAGCACCATCATCACCACCATCATCACCATCAGCAGCACCACCAGCAACAGCAGCCGCATAATGTCAGCAATTTGGAGCATGCCAACAGCAGCGAGAATTGCTTTGGATTGGATACCGACAACGCTGGCATCGAAGATGGTACGTGCAACCCAGCTGCCGTTGCAGCTGCTGGCGAATCTTCAGGCGATAGCAGCCCCATTGGAACGCCCACAGCTGGCGTTGGGGCTAGCCTAAATGCAAACGCGGCAGCTGCCCCAATTGTATCTGCCACCAATAACACCACAAACGCTTCAGTTAACGCCCCTGGGGCAAACAATCAAGACTCCTCTGCTGCCGCAGCAAGCAATAACAAGCTTATCGATGGTCTCAGCTCCTTTTACGGCACTGGTTCCTCCTACCAGCAGCTCTTGGTTGCCAACTAGAGTGACCTCGAACCGTAAAAACAATATATATACATACATATATATATATGTATATATATATATAGATATATATATAAAAATCCAATGGAGAACTATTTAGAAAATGGCTGCAAACGCGCCATAGCCACCTTAACTTAACACATATACATAGATAGCATTACAAATCGTAACGATAAATATATACATATATATATAATAGGACGATGATTGGAAAATGTACGATCGTACCACTTGAAAAACAAAACCAAAACACAAATCGATGATAGAAATGCAAAAATAAAAGCAGCGCAAAAAGATGTAGCAAAAAAAAAACAAAAAAAAAACAAAAAATGTAACTGTAGCGATTTTTTAATAGCGTATTCGTAAACTAGATCTTGTATTAACTACGACAAACACCAAAAAAAGAAAACAAAACAAAATTAAGAAAAATTAAGAAAAATTATACAAATTGGAATTACCAAATGTCTGTAGATAGTAAAGATATGTAAAGCTGAGTGCTTTGTACTTCAAGTAATATGCATGTACATATGTGCATATATACATATATAACTATAGTGATCTATGCATACCTAGGCACACATCCGCACATCATTACTTTGTTATTTAAATCTATATATATATATTGTCATGTGAAAGTTTCTTTACCAAAAAAAAACACGCTTCAAATATATATATTACGGATGTACATTTATAGGTATATGTATGTATATGTATTTGCCTTATATGCATATGTACGCATGTGTAATACGCATGTGCATACATATGTATGTACATAGAAACGTACATACATACTTGCATGCATACAAACATCATAGAAAGTACGACAAACAACAACAACAACAGCAACTAGAACGAAATCCTTTTTAGAATTTCTAAACTAATTGTTTTCAAATTGTTATACACGATACGATATTTAAAAAAACAAACAAATATATATATACATATAATATATATATATATATTAATAATAATAATCCAAAATTGGATAATCCCTGACATTAAGTTTTTAATTAGTTATAACTTAAGTGATAAGTTCTTTTTGATATCAAGAAAAAACCAAGTATAAATTATAATAATAGCTAAAACACTACAAAAAAACAAAACAAAAATGTATCACAAAATGACACAGGATTGATTTGCATACCCTTAGAACGAACAGACATATGAACTTTTAGCACTACGCAACGTATATATAAGAAAGTAATAAGGATCTAAGAATGGTTAGTATATAGTATGGATCAATAAGCACAGCCCAGTAGTTAGCTTAGTTTCAACTAACTATTAGTTGTTGAATTGTGAAGAAACACACAAACTTTAGATTGTGCATAATACCTACTATATAAATACTTTCCAGTTCTTGAGCACCAGACAGTCAGCAAAACATTGTCACAGCGAAACTAGCTCATTATATATCGTCACAGATCGGGCTTATATAGGCAAGTTGTCCGTTTTATTTTGAAAAGAACAAAACACCGCCGAACGGTGACAATAAATTCTATATATATATATATTTTGTCTTGAGTTAAATTTATGTTGTTTTCAAAGGGTATGCAATCTTCGGCTTGCCGAAGCTAATTGTTATAAATTCAATTTTTTGTGTGCTATATGAGTGTGTATTACTATTTGACTTCATTTTTTTTTTATATGTACGTATATCTATTTTTATATGAACATTTGTAATTTTTATAAAACAAAAACAAAAAAAAAAACAAACAAGTAAAGTAAATACAATTTTATACTTTTTATACGGGCTTACGTGAAATACCTTGTGCTATATAAATGTTTACTTTAATTTCCAATGAAAAAGAAATCAACAAAACAAACAAATAAGCATTTTTATTTATACTAGCTTATACATATATGCATATATATATATATATATATATATATACACATATATATATATATATAAATATGTGTATTTATTCAACCTTAAATATGTGTAAATACCATTAGGAAGCCTGTTTCTTTTCTTTTTATTCAAAATATCCTAAAATATCCCCGAGTTTGGCGTGTCGGAAGTAAAAATGATTAATAAAAAACACAGACATACTCCTACATTAAGATACCACATTATAACTACGGTCGACAATTCCTTCTATATAGCGAAAACAACAAAAAAATGTTAAGTATTTGTAATTAATATATATATACATACATATATATGTATATGTGTGTGTGTGTGCGTTATAAGTTTTGTTATGCAAATCCTAACATTAATTTAAACAAGTATTGAAATGTATTCGAATATGTACCTACACATAACATGTGTGTATCTAAACTTACCACTGAAATGGAAATTTAAAGAAACATTTAAGTACCTTAAAAAGCTTCTAACTACACTGCTGTGATCAAATTCAATGTAATACGAATGATTTTCGTAGAGATTTGCCAACTGTTCATATCAATGTGGATGCGGGAACGATATCGGCTAAGGATATTATCCCAAAACCAAATCCTAAAACCAGATCTAAGGATACGTATATCGTTCTGTTAGTTCCTCATTTATGTGCATAGGACAGCGAATTGAGTTTATAAATATCATTTTGTAACAGGTTTTGATCATGGTAGTACGAAAAGTACCTACAAAAACATACAAAATATGCATTCACAATATGACACGGAACACAAAAAGAAGCAGAAGAAGATATCTTTTAGATAGAATTAGTACATAATGAATTACAAACACACAACAACAACAACAATTTTGTACTTTTATATATATATATGTAACAATATATATAACATATATATATGTGTGTCTCAATTTATGCATGTATGTACATATATATACAATATGATATATATTCTCTCAATGTTTATAAGTACATCGTTTTAGTTATTTTGTTAATGTACAACAATTGTGTATAAGACAGTTTTATATATCTACATGTACAACTGCCCTAACTCTCCCCCAGTTCCCCTCAGTTCCATTTCGGTAGATGGCCTGGATTAGTGATGTAAAAACATCGTTGTATTAGTATGGAAAACATCGAAGAACATCGATGTTTAGTATGGAAAACATCGATGTTTTTACATCACTAGCCCGGATTGAAGTAAAGCTGTGGGCGGGATAAACTTTTGTAAGTAAACATGATCGTTAGCGTCTATAAGGATAAGAAAACGATAAAAAATAAGATTAATAACAATAGTAATTATAATAATAACAACCGATTGCTTTATAGGCATTCTCCAATTGTGATACAAATGTAAGACAGTCAGGCGAACAAGGCCACTCTGTAAAGTTATATGTTATTGGAGTAAAACTGATATGATATGATATGAGAATATATAGTATATATAAATGCCTCTGTATGCCCTACCTAATAAGTTCTACCCACAAAAATGTACATAGTACAGACTATAAGTACGTGTACATACATACATTCATAGATACATAGATACATACGTTAGACCCACAGAAACAAATAGTTATATGTATATACGGCGAGTATGTATATAATACATGATTCAAAATAGAAACAAATACAAATGATGTAACAACAACCAACCAACCAAACAAGCCTATGGTTAATGCCACCTACCTACCAAACAAAAAACAATAACATCTATGAAATATGTACATAGAAATAGTACATATAATATATATATATATATATATGAAGAACAATTAGTTATGTATGTATGTGCACAACTGTACATAGTTAAGTGCATTATTTATGAAGCAAACAATATATACATGATTATGATTATACTTAAGTATATATATATATAACAAGTTTATACAGACACCAAAAGCCTAATGATAAATAATCAATGATAAACTTGCTCATTTGTAGTTAGTACGGGTAATCAGCTACTACCAATAACTAAATATATATATATACATATATATACATACATATACCGATGTATGTATATACATAGCGGGCATAGAGAGTACTATATATATTTTATAATATTGGTAATACACATAAGTAAAATTTTCAACTCAAGTACACCCAGCCAAGTATGTATGTACATCTGTACATACATATATGTTCATTATGCCTAATAATATCAATGTACTTACTTACACATACTATATATATATATATATTCAGCTGAAACTATCAGATTTTATATAAAGAAAAATTGAAAGAAACATTTATTATAATACTATGTGAGCATTGATGTGTTAAATCAACTACATTCGATTTTATGTAGGAAAATATAAATCGCTTTTTATACCTTGAAATGTGTGTGTTCGAAATACATCAATGAATATGTATGTATGTATGACAAACGTTTAGCAGCATGATGTATGAATGTAACATAATCGACTAAGTAGTTAGCTAACAATTCATTGATCGATTGTAATTTTTGTATATTTTTTAGGTTAGTTCTATTTAATTGCCTAAGCTTATTCAAACATCTAAATGTGCATTACAACTAAATCTATATGTGTGTGTGTGAGTATGAATTTTAGATATACTTTTTCCAAGAATACAAACAAATAAATCAGAAATGCTCAGCATATGTACATATGTATGTATGCACGTATCCCAGAGGTATATATATATACATATAGTATTCACATTCATTTAGTATCCTAAATGTACGTACATATGTCCGATCTGTGTGATAATCAGGTTGATCCAACCCTCAGAGATTGGAGAGAGTATACTCTAGTTAAGAACATAGTAGTATTTCAATTGATGACTGTACATTTTGTGTTATTATCTAAGATTGGCGATTACACAGTTCTTATAATTATATAATTCTAAAACCAAGTGCTCAATGTTTGTAGAGCTCCCTGAAGAACTCCATTTGTGTACGTACATACTATTATTATTATCCTAGCATTGTTTCTTATGATGATGTAATTATTATATTACATAATATGTATGTGCATAACTATCAAGGCTGAACTTTGAAAAGCTAATTTTATAGAGATCTCTCTGAACTCAGGTTTAGTTATATTAAATGTCTCCTGCCCAATATGATTTAGGTTCGGCTTAAGGCTTGGTTCGGAGCAGCAGCAAACAGTTGAACCGGTTCAGTTGATAAACGGCTTATGGCCTTGATGCATAAGTATGTACATATGTATGTAATCATACATACATACTGCAATAAATTTAATGATAGCTAATAACTTTTTTTTTTTTTTGTAACTTTCACAAGTGTAACTCATACATACATATGTACATATGTATGTATGTATGTATGTAGAAATAATTAATAATTATATAAATGCATATCAGTGAATACAATAAATATGTACAGACAAGCAGATACATGCATATGTACATCAAATTTAGAGTGCTATAACATTTACATACTATGTACACAGCCCGAGAGTACATTAATATTTAATCAATTCAATAAACTAAATGTGTGTATATAAAATTAGTGTTAATATTGTAAATGTATAATGTATAATGTATAGATACATAACATATGTATATGAATGTATGTATAGAAATGTAATAACTTCCATATTGAGTATTTTTCATATTACCTTTAATAGAATAAAGATTATCGTATTATTCAAAAATATATATGTTGTAATTAATATACAGATCTCTGATTTGTGGGGGATATCTAACTGGAGTCCAGACAGACGCTATTTCCAAGATAGAGTCTTTTATTTATTATTATTAAACCAATGAACATAGACTTTCTGGTTATTCTAGAACTAGCTTAACATACTTTATTTTAAAATTACAATATCAAAAAAAAAAAAAAAAAATTGGGAATATCATATAAAGAACTTCTTGAGAAGTTCCTTAATGAAAAATATATGTAGACTGAAGTCAAACCTAATGTCCGTTGGCAAATCATTGCAACATTTCAAGGCGCGTGTGAATGGTTCATTAAGAACATAGACAGTCCTATGAAATCCCACATTAAATGGTAAAAAGTTTCGCAAGTGTTTATCTTCGCAAGAAGGGCTGAACAATCTATATTGCCAATAATAATATTATTAATAAATAATAGACCAGCAATAGTACGTCTATCCTCTAGCGTACAAAGGTGCACTAAACGAGTTCTACTTCTATATGAGGGGAAAGGTAACGTTAAATTAAGGGGACTTAATGCAAATTTAAGAAGAGGGTTCCACATAATAGATGCGTATTCGAAAATTGACCTGACAAAAGCAGAATATAAGATCAGTCTAGTATATGGGTCGTTAAATTGAGAGGAGTTGCGCCTCACAAGACCTGCCATCGAATAAGCTCTTGGCAACATATAATTTATATATTCAACAAATAGAAATTTTGACTCAAATAGCACTCCTAAATCAAATTTCTGAGTAAGCACATATCCCATTATTTCAAATAATACTTATGACAATTCTTCTTAAACTGTTTGATAGTGACAATAGACTAGAACAGTGATCAAAGGAGTTATCAGTTAGAGAAGTATAAAACATGTTTTGTACAGTTTAAACATGGTATAAAAGATTGGTAAACATTAATGCTTTCTCCTCTGCTGTTGCCAAATCCCAAGTTTCCAACTTGAGCAAACAATGGTAATCCCAAAATAATCCTGATATTGGATATTGAAACATGGCTGAAATATGTATTGTCCGGGTCCTGGTCATGAAGTTATCATCGGACCTGTTTCGGCTCCTTCCTTTGGCAAGAAGTGCGAAAGTGAATTTCCCTTCAATGTTCCCTTTACATCATTTTACCGATTGCCTTTACTGTATATCCTTTATGCCTCCTTCTCATTATCCTCTGCATTCCTTTAAATATGCCTGTTTTATATGTAATTATAGTAACTATTTTCTTCTTTATTTTAATTTCTTATTTCTTGTTGCTTAACCTAACTGTGCAACGCAAGTCCCGCGAAGTTTATATCGTCGGGAGCATGATCAATAGCAAAGTTGAATTTGAACTCGGTTTCGTTGTTGTTAAGCAGAGTGCTGCTGAGGGAGGACGAAGCAGCTTGGGGCATATTTGATGCCACAGGCTGGACAGTTGTTGCAGCTGCCACAGCTTCGGTATTATCGCCAGTGGGTACAGCAAAGTCAAAGCGAAAATCTTTACCAGATGTCAGTAGTGCCGATTTCTTGACAAAGCTCGATTTCTTATTCGCATCGGCTGCTGGTGTAAACTTAATTTGTTTGGAAGCTAAAATAGAAGCAAGAAGAAAAAGCATTAGTTGATTGTGTGAAAGAGACATTCGCTATTAATTAGATGAGACGGATGCAAGAAATACATGTATTAGAGCGAGATAAAAGAACTTTTCATGCAATATGAGATGAAAGATGGCGAGTTGGGGTAAGCTTTGTTTACTCCCTCAAGTGGTTTTTATGGTTTCTCAGCTACTTCGTTGTCAAACATGCCCTCATTCATCCTAACTCTTGTACAATACTGTTCTTACTAACATAAAACTGAAAAAACCAGAAAGAACGGTGTGCCGAAGCTATATACCCTAGCAGGAATAAATTTTATACAAAACTTAATTTTGTACGAAATTAAACGGAACTATTTGAAGTATAATAAAACTAAGTTTGGATGAAATATTTGTATAAACATGGAGTTTGCTAAAGTGATATAGTGGTCCGATGTTGACCAAATTTGGTCAGATTGCATAAACTCTGTAGAGATTCTGTTTGGGATAGTTTGGTAGGGTATAAAAAAGGCGCTATCTGCCTTTTTATCAGTTAACGGAAGAATCAATTTTGTATGAAACATTACAAATATCAACGGAATATGTAATTATGCATTATGAATGACTGGTTCAATTGAACCTACTCTGAACGAAAAGACGCAACTTTGTTTCCTAATATTTACACAGTTATCTGCATAAATATGTATAAAGGGGCCCCAGATTTGTAGTTATCTTACCTAGCAGCATTTTCTTCTCTTCCTGTTGCATTTTTGACCGGTAGTCGCCCAAGGCAAGCTTCATAACCTGACGCTTCTTAATTAGAGGCGCCGTTTGGCTCGTTAATGTCTTCAAGTTTTTGGCTGTGTCCTCAGCTGTGGGTATCAGTTTTCTTTTTATTTACTTTTAACTCATTTCGTTGCACGCTTACCAATTTTTTGGCTCAGCTTGCCGCTGTCCAAAGCTGTTTGCAGTTGCTGAACGCACCAGCAAAGTTCCAGTTCAAATTGTATATCGTTGTCTCCATCGAATGCAGTCTTCTTGGGTATTGACTGAATCGGTGGTGGCTTATTTACGGATTTTGCAGTCTTTCGTCGATGCATGTTTATATGCGCTACATGTGCGAATATTCAAAATAAAGTACATACATGTGCACAAACACACATGTACTTTTACACATACACACCATCATATGGTGTATGTTAATGTATGTGTAGACAAATGTCAATTCTAGCGACATCAATTGGACGCCATCTTGATGACGTCAGTATTTGTGTACGACTTTCTGCATGACAATATTTTATGCAGTACTATACGATTTTACTTGTACAGCCGTACGATAATACAGAATTGTTAAATTAAATAACCGAACTTATTTAGCTGTTATTTGCTTAAGCATACAATAAAATCATTGCCTTTAATTTGTTTGTTTATGATTTAGTGATATAATGCTGAAAATACATCATATTGGCGGCTTTTGAATATTCGGCGAATCTCAAAAAACATCCGTTCCTCTTTTAATACCCTTCAGGTGCTTGAAAAGTAGGGCATTTTATTCAAAGTGTAATGAAAACGTATTTGCAAAAATTAAATACTTCTAAATTTTTAATGAAATCATACCTGCCAAAATATAGCTCTCTTAGAATTATTTCCATAACTTAATATAACTATTTTTATATAGTGTTCTGGTACCATGTGAACTCAATATTGACCATTTTAATTATAATCTTTCCAGCTATAAATGTTTAACAAATCTCTTTTCATACATAAATTTTTTGTTCATCGGTAAATATGCATCATGCATCAAATCGTATCGTGTGCCTCTGAACTCAGGGCTACAATACGCACATGTCAAAATGTTTTGCAGCCCTAGCAATGGTAGCGTGCTTCCGTTTCATAGTCTGTTCTTTCTTTTTAGCTGCGTCGGCTGACCAAGGTGGGTGTGTGGTCGCTTGCTCTGTTTTCACCGATATTAATTCAAGTTTTCATTGTGTTTGCATATTATAGTTATATCTTTGGCATAATCGTTCAATATGGTTGCTGTAAAGAAACAGGTAAATACTTAATAGCTGCCGGTTAACACTTATTTCGGAAAATCTAACCCGATTGTTTTCCCATTTGCAGAAAAAGGCCCTTGAGAGCACCAATGCGCGTCTGGCGCTGGTGATGAAATCTGGCAAATACTGCCTGGGCTACAAGCAGACGCTGAAGACCCTGCGTCAAGGCAAGGCCAAACTGGTGCTCATCGCCAGCAACACGCCTGCTTTGAGGTGAGAAAGAACGATAAAGTTCTTGGTATTGAAGTAAAAGCAAATATTACTGAGAAGTAGATTTCCATTACGTCCAAGTCCACTGATAAGTACATGTGGTGGTTATTGTTGTTGTTGTTATTGGAACCATATGGAGTCTCGCTTAACTGCTGACTGAGAAATATGATTCCAATTTATATTGATGGAAACTATGGAGTAGTATTGTCTCGGAAAAGCAGCAGCAGCAGCACCCGCTAATTATGCAAGAGAGCCAGTTCATTTTGGATCGCTCAGCTCCGCTCCAAGAATGGTTCCAGTAACGACTCACATGTGGATACTTGGGGTAAGGAAGTGCTCCATTGCATTCAACACTAATTATGATTTGCAATTAGTATTGGTATATGATGATTATTTGTAATTCCGATTTGTCATGACGAATTTTTATTACTAGAGACTCTTTCTGAGTGCCAACAAAATGAACCCAACACGTGCCACAAACGGAACCATTTTGGAACAATAGCTAATTATGTTGTTTTTATTCCAATTGCAGGAAGTCGGAGATTGAATACTACGCCATGTTGGCCAAAACTGAAGTACAGCACTACAGTGGCACCAACATTGAGCTGGGCACCGCCTGCGGTAAATACTTCCGTGTGTGCACCATGTCCATTACCGATCCTGGAGATTCGGACATCATTCGTTCTCTGCCCGACAATTAAATGATTTTTTCTTTTTAACTTTTAAAATAAAAGATCCTAAAATTGTATTTTTACAACTATATGTTTGATTGTACTCAATTATAATAGTGTTTATGGTTCTGGGAAGCTGCTTGGTTGATTGAGGTTAGTTCCGATGCCACAGCATCCATTTATCCATTTCTGGATCAAATGCATTTATTTAAATCTTTGATTTGAAGACATTGATTAGTTTATAACACTCGAGTGGGTTTAAGCACTTGAAATACTCTGGTATTTTTGAAAGAATAAGTGCTTCAGCAGTTCAACATAAATATGTTTTATTAGTGATGTGCCAAATGCCGATTACTTTTAGCGCCTGCCCTGTGCGACGGCCAGCTTTTGCTCATCACTAGTGTGGCTTTAAATATATTCAGTTTGTTTTCATTTTAGCCTTTCAGAGACTGTTTACATATTAGCTCACGAAATATGTAATATATTGAAAAAACGAACCCATAAGGTATGACACCAGCAATTAGCTGATTAGATATACAATATTAATGAAACTACTTACAGGAATAAAGCTTAATTACTTGTGAAAGGCACTATAATATTAAAAATCATTAGATTTCAAATAAAATTCAGCATTTAAGATTTGATGGATGACGAACTACATTAGAGAACTATAGTCACCTTGCTGGTTTCAAAACATTCTTATTTGGTTCCTAAAGAGTATGCATTTATCGGCACTTTGAGGAGTAACTTTTCTGACCTGACGTTTCTCGAAGCTTGGCTAAAATGACTTCAAAATTTCTGCTTGATTATCATATACCGTTAATAGCGGCGCCAGAGCCAAAGCCAGAAGATGTTACCACAAAGAAACCGCTGGATAAAACACCAGCTGCGGGGAAAGAAAAGAAGAAGAGCATAGGTAGTGTCCTGGTAAAGGCTGGAGCTGCTACCTGCAGCTGCATCGCAGCGTAGTCTGAAAAGGAAACATGTTGATCAGGCTGATGTCATCAAAATGGTGATATATCAAGGACGCGATGAAAGCTATCCGGATGAGCTGAACAAACTAATACAGCCATTAGCCTGTCAGCTGTGCAAGTCACAGATGTCATCGATGAAGAGCGCCAAGGATCATTATGAATCCAAGTCGCATGACCGTCACATTAGCGCCTGGCTGGCGAAAAACTACACAGACGTAGGCTTGGAACCGCCGCCTATCAAACGCCTGGTGAGACAGGGCCCCACTGGCCCCAATGCATTCCATTGCAAACTGTGCGATTTGGCTTTGACATCGTCGACCCATGCCCGCCAGCACTATGCCGGTCGCAAGCATCAATTGGTGGCCCAGAATCGCACCAAGCCATCTGGTGCTGGGTTCTACAATGCGGAGGGCAAGTGGGTGCGCACTGGCACTAAAGCTGATGTTTTTGCTGACGACGGACGCTTTGGCATTGGCGAACTTTTTGTAAAGCCAGCCACAGTCGAAACAGAGGCTCTGAACATTACTGAGAAGGAGACAGACATTGCTACCAATGGCGGCCAGCAACTGGAAGCTAAGGGGGCTGCTACTTCCCCGATTGCTACTGCTCCAGCTGCTACTACCTCGGCTGCTATTACCTCGGCTGCTGTTGCTCCGACTGCTACTGCTCCGGCTGCTACTGCTCCAGCTGCTACTACCCCGGCTGCTACTGCCCCAGCTGCTACTACTCCACCTGCCTCTGTGGATGACAGCCTCACCTGCAAAATATGCAAGATCAGCGTCACTCATCCATCGCAACTCAAAATGCATCAGAACGGTGTCAAGCATCAAAAGAATCTGCTCAAGCAGAGCCTTGACCCAGATGCACCAACTCCTATCGCCAGCGGCGAGCCAGACCTGGCTTCAAGCCTACTAACACTTGCCACAGAGGGGGAAGTTGACTTGACCATGTACCGTACGCCGTCTGGCTCATATTACTGCAAGCTATGCAACAAAGCAATGAATCATATATCCATATTGGAGCAGCACATGAAGGGCAAGAAGCATCTCAAGAATGTACGCCAGCCAAACGACAAGAAGCAGATCCCTATATAATTATAAATGTACGATTAAGTCGATCAAGAGGCGCTAACTTCATATCATAAGTAGGGACATTTTTTTTTTGATTAAGTATAATGCGATTCCAGTCGCATATGAACTGCTTATGAATTTACATTTTTAAATGTTTCAAACATGTTTAACGATAATAAAAAACTCATTGTTAATAAATGCAATACATTCAGAATTTATTTTGATACATCCATAGCATAAACATATATGGTTATTTAAAAATTTCTGAGGATTTTGATTATAATTAGTATTTTCAAAATACGCTTGCTTGGCTTTGAATTGTTTTAGGATTCATGTAAAATATTAGAAAAAAATGCACTTTTATCTTAAGAAATATGAACTAAATTGATAGCATACATTAAGTATGAATGCTGGCATTATTTACAAGTATTGTAACACGAAAATGGGACAACATTCCATGTTACGCAATGTTTCACAGCATTTCAAATCAAATTGTTAGATACAGAGCCAGTCTGCGGTTCCAATAACATTACTTTTAGTTTGTTCTTCTGGGTCCATTTTATTGCGAGGGCGAGAACTCAGTGGGAGCCAGGACACGGCAGTGCATTTCACGTATCAATGGAACGGTATATGCAACACACTCATCCCAACCGGGTGAACGCCAGGCTGCCTCTCGGGTCTCCTTGCGATCCTGCAGCGACTTGTAGCCTGTACAATTGGAAATGCATTATCATTAATTAAGTTTTTATAGATCTCATGTGAAGTTAGTCTTACACCAAATGTGATGCACATTATAGAGTCGGCCAATCTGTGAGAAGAATCCAGCAAAGGCTTCATTATTATGCTTGCGGTAGTTAATTGCACGTGCCCAGTTATTGCCCCATTCGATCATAGTGCCAGGGGTTAGACGATATGAGCTGTGGACAATAATAATTACATTATTAACATTAAACATTAAACTAGCAGGTGTACTTTTTCTTGAGATCTATACGTTCATAGTCATGTTAGTCATCTTCCCTCATCGGGTGGGAGATTTCTCCCTCAATGTCCCACTCTATTTCCCACTCTATATCCCACTCTGTAACCCACTCTATAGCTACATTATTCTTTTGCTTATCCTATCCTTACCCTTTCCTAGATCCTTCTTTTCCTTATCTCTAACCAACCCAGCTGGCAAAGCTGGCTGGTCTGGCTACTAAAAACTTCACCCTCCGGATTGGATATATCATTCCTACTGTTTATCTTTAGTTCTATGCCTTAAATTAACCTTGAATTCTATAAGTTTTTTCTTTATAACTAACTCTTTACTATCTACTAACAACGCCACCGCAAATTCTTAGCTGTGAATAGGGGCATATCTTAATATTATTAGTTTAGGGGGGGCACCGCGATCTATGAGATCTATTGTGCCCCCTTCTGAGCGTAAAGCTTACTCATTAATCCTATTTCCTGCATGAATACAAGGATCTTGTTCGGATCTAGAGCTTCTATATCGTTTGTCTGAAAGAAAAACCCACCCAGTTGCATGTTTCTTCTTCTGTCTTCAAGGACAGTGCAATCTGTTAGTATGTGTAGTGAGGTTTCAGCCTCCATTTTACAGAATCTGCATGTCCCGCTACTTACAAATCCCAGCTTGCTTAAGTGGGTTCTCAGTCTACAGTTCCCTGTTAAAAGGCCAGTGACTATTCTAAGTAAATTCTTCCTCGTTGGTATTAGTTGCCTGAATCTTTTTAGATCATAGCTTCCTAAGAGTGACTTGGCCTGTCTTAGACCTGGAGCATTTCTCCAGCTTTACTGCCTTCTGTTGTCCTCTTCTATTCTGAGATGTTCTCGTATTGTGTGTCTTCCAATGCCACAAAACGGTTCTGGGCCTACCAGAGGGACATATCTAGCCGTACAGGAAAACTAAACTTCCCCAACTTGCTGGTGTCGTTATTAGGGTAAATTGTAGTTTCTTGCAGGCTTTTAAATATTTACCATATACATCTATGTATTATATATCGAGGCAGCACTGTTTTGGCTTCGTAAATAAATACTTACCGCATTTCGTAGATATTTTTGCCGGAGCGACTCTCGATTTTTGGCCAATAGCTGAAGGCCAGTAAGTATTGCAGGTGACGAGAGCGCAAGAATTTAGAACGCTCGCTCATTAACTTCAGATAGTCTGGATCGCTCCACAGATCCTCTTTGGCCTGATCGATTTTCTCAAAGCCGCCGGTGTACTTCCATAAATGCAGACACTGATCCATATCACCGACTTGTACACTCCATGATGCAACCATTTTACATGAAAGTCCCGATTTCTTCTCATTCATTAAAGCCACAGTATTTTTGCTGTTAATTAAGAGAAAATTAATTATTTTTCTAACAATATCTTATCTGGTATGCTATACTCACTAGTTATTCAGATAGTCACCCATCGAATCGGGGCGGACGTTATGCGTATGCAGGGCATATATAATTTCCTTATCGCTCAACATACGACTGTGGGACTCCTTTGTCGGCTCGATTTTTCGCACCAATAGCTTGGAGAACCATGATTCTGATTCCTTGCAGCTGGCAGTTGTTGAAAGTGATCTAAAAAGGATCAAGAAGTCACGTTAAAACAACTGCAATTACTATATATAGCGTTAAAAGTATATATATTATGGCTCTTGGCATATTATTACAAACTATATATATCATATCATATGAAATTTATAAATATAATTATAAAAATCAACTGAAATCAGTCGGCGCTTTCAAAAGAGATATTCTAGCAATGAATCTCAATGATTTTACCTGCTGAATGCTTTGATTACTGATTTGCAAATAGTGTATTATACAAATAGTATATATTGCTTGGTACCGATTACTGATTTGATTTCCAAATCTATACCACACATAAAGTACATATATAATAATATATATAAAAATCAAAGGAAATCTGTCGGCGCATTCAAAAGAGTTATTCTATCAATGAATCTAAATGACTTTACCTGCTGAATGCTTTGATTACTGATTTGCAAATCTATACTACAAATAATGTATTATATATAGTATATTATAGTATTTTTTAATAGTATATTACTTGGTACCGATACTAACCTGCTGTTTAGTAATGTGTTTTTAATTGTTTACCGGAGTTGAGAAATATTGTGATAGAAAATCACTTGATTAACAAAAATATGTATTATTGCCTTTAGCAGAGACACTTTGTATCGAAATTATCTTCTATAATATGCTATCATATCTGCTATCTGATTATTATTAATTTCCTAAGAGCCGATATGCGGCAAAATCAAATGCATAGTTCATTTGTGTATCATATTTATTGGGAAATTGGGGTTTTCAACTTACCTGAGAGCGATAAGGCCGCTATTATTGCCCATAGACAAGATGTTACGTAGCTTCAACATTTTCGCCTTGACGATTCACGATGCTTGGGATGGAAACTGTGGAAAATCACTTGTTATTTGAGCTACTGTTTGTTATCATATCGGCTGATTTATTGTTGTTGTTTTTTCATTCCATGTTAGTTTTGTTGTTTATTTGCATTGCCCGCGTGTACTTTAGTCAAGGTGAAGTCAGAGTCAGGCAAACAATTGGCAAAAGCAATTACTTTTCCCATCGATAGTAAATGCCTGCGTATTACCTTGGACCGACCACCCACAATAAAAGTAATGTTGTTATTTGGGCGTATATCCCATATTATCCAAAGGAACTTCTTTCTCATTACAAGCTCTATTTAAACATATTCTTGGCCACTTACACATACATATATGTGAGTGCTCATACATATGTACATATATAACTACATATTAATGTATATAAATACATATCTATGCATATAAATACATAATATGTATTCAATATATTAAATCTTATCACCAAGGCAATGCAATAAATTGAAAACCCTGCAAGGACACTTAATAACTCACTTTTTATATGTTGCGGTCCTTAATAAAAATAATTACAATTTATTCGTATTTTAAATTGATTGCCAATGTTATCATATATTTAAACAAAAAGAAAATAAAAAATTTGTGCTATAAATAAGTTGACGATAAGTTGCAAAAATATCGATCGGCATATTGATAGGAACGATAGATTTTTCAACCACTATCGATAGCTGGCCAGCTGTTGGCTCTTAAGTATTAAGGGGTTTCCTGATTTTGCGAAAACTGTAAGCTAATATACACAAAGCTGCTTTGCTTAAATATTGTTCAGCAAAGGCTGAACATACACCGCATCAGAAAAAAGTTCTCTATTGTTTTATGAAACATCAGTAAATTTTTTTCTCGTGAGGCAAAATACAACAAAGCGAACGTATAATTGTTTGCTTGACATTTTTGTTTTGTTTTGACAAATGACGTGACGTTTTAAATATAATTCGAGATAAACAATGTCAATTGATGTATATGCCTTACCTATTAAATATTTGTTCATACTTGAGAAATGATATATCTCATACCAATAATGCAAGCAAAGCAATAACTTGACCAATTGAAGTTTTTATTCACAGGCAACGTCAGGAACCCCTCTATATGCTGGAATTGGTACGCAGCTAATCACTTTTGCTAAATTATTTATTTGCTTGTGTTTGTTTGTACTCAGATCCATTTCAAACTGGTGGAAATGTTAGCAATGAGTGGTTTTAGTATGAAAGGGCATAATTTTAGCGATATTCCATTTGTAGGAAACAACATGTTCAAAAATATCATGCGCGTGGTAACTAATTACATACTAAAGATAGGGTCGGGAGGGGAATACGAGGCACTTGTACCTAGGTATAATTCAAACTCGTATTCAATTATATATGTTGTTGATCAGCATCAATAGCCCGATTGATGTAGAATATGCCCTTCGATTCAGTGGCAGCGATTGACGCAAACACAGTCGCTTGGTCAGCCGCAAAAACAGCTGACTAAACAGTCGCAGAAACAGCTGTTGAAACATTCGCATACACACTGAAGCAACAGCTGCAGAAATAGTCGCAGAAAAATTCGAAAATTCGCAGTTGTAGTCACAGTCGCAATCGCATGGAGGCAATATCCAACTTAGCTCAAGGGCCAATGGTGGCCAATGTTGCAGAAACAGTGGGGGACACAGCTGGAGGAACAGCTGCAGAAACAGTCGCAGAAACAGTCGCAGAAACAATCCCAGTTGCAGCCATTGACGCAGAAACAGTGGCAATCGGAGTCGCAGGAAGAGCTGAAGAAACAGTCGCAGTGGCAGCCATAGCCGCTACAGGTAGCCGATGTCCCAGGCGCAGTGGCAGCTAAAACAGTAACAGTCCCAGCCAGAGTCGCAGGATGGCAATATCTTAAACCCAAATAGGATATTTCATGTGCCCAACATGTTGCATTAAACAAAAGTATTATTATTATATGTTTTATGTATATGTATGTTTTATGAACGAAATTAACTTACTTATTATTTGAGAAAACAAGTTTTATGGTACTTATAATTGAAAGTATGTATGTATTTTGATTTTATATAGCATGATATTCATGACAATTCACAATTTCCGCATTTTAACAATATTGACGGATATCAAAGTTTCGACCCAAGTACTAGTAGGTTACCTTTAACTAACTCATGTATACAAATCAATTTAAATAGTTTAACTATACATAATAATATGTGGTACATACAATTTCGGCTAGCATAGTAAGGTAGTAACAGAAATATATAAGTAATGGGGGGGTTTACATTTCCAGGTAAGGATAAACCGTAACGTCTGTCATTTTACAATATTTACAAACATACTAATTGCCAAACCACACAATTAAATGTCCAAAAATCCATGTAAGTGATAGTTATACTTGTACTTACACTTAAAAAAAAAAATTGTTAACAAATTGTATTTAAATATTTTGTGTTTCATTATTTTTTTTTTACAATTATCTCATTTTGTTTCTTTTTTGTTTCAAATTGTTTATAATTCTCGTATATGGTATGTATTTAATAAAGTTGGGCAAGTTCTTTTGGGAGTAACCGTACTTAAACTGATATTCTGAATTCTACAAACCTTGTACAAGCCTTGTACAAACAAATGTAGAGTAAGTATATTCGACTTTGCTTTATTAAGAAGAATATTAATGAAAGTCGTGTAAATTGATATAGAAAATCCTATGCGTATATGTATGTATGTTTGTATGTATGTTATGGATGTACTATATACGAATAGTTGTTTGTTGGACAAGTTGATCTATTTTGCAGTTACACAGCGTAAAGCATACACACATATGGAAATTTATTTGAGTTTATTTTTGTTTGTTTGTATTCTTATGTAAAGGATCCAATGATGAGTACAATCCCTCATCTTCAAGCACTCATCATTTTAATATAATGAAACTGCGAAGAATGGCTCTTGAGAATGTAAAAACAAATCACAACAATAAATAGACTCCAGGATAATAACAAGCAGCTGACAGATCGGCGTGCTAAGTTGTGTTGGACTGCAGCGGGTAATTCACCTAGAAAATATAAATATATATAAATTGGTAAAGTATTTTTATGATGCCACTTGTTTAAGGATATTACCTGTAAGTACTTGAACTTGTACAATTACAGTAAATAGCCTACCAAGTGAACAGGAATAGTTTCCGCTATCGGAGAGTTTGGCATCTGGGATGGAAATTCGACTATTTAGCCATTTATCGGATATGCTGTGAAATATAATATAATAATAAATAAGTTCAAATATACATAGTACATCTATATACAGACAATCGTCTCTATAACAAATGTCTCAAATACCAATTTTTCCTTCGCTCAAATTTTGCTATGTAATATTTATATCTCCTATTTAGAATCCTAGTTTTTTGGACTTTGACAATGAAGTTTCTTTGAGAAGTTTTTTAGTTTGTAGATAGAAATAAAGCGCTCTTCACTCCTTTAGGTAGTAAACTTGAAGATTTGTCTTCTAGCTCCAGACTAAGTATGTTCTATTTCCTCGTGTTACTTTTTTTTCGAGCAATATTTCATTTCTTTAAGTTTAGATTATATTGTATTACATGTTTGTAACAGGCAGAAAGAGACATCTCCGACCTTATAAAGTATATACATATATTCTTGATCAGTATCAAAAGAGATATCGATTTGGCCATGTCCGTCTGCCTGTCCGTCTGTCTGTCCGTATATAAGAGCTAGAGACATTATATTGGAAAAGTAGGTTCATGTATAGCGGGTGCAGGCCCAGTTTATTTTGGATATTACTCCCCATTCCCCCTCTATTCTATAAAAACAGTTTTGCAATAACAATTTTCAAGATATAGCTTTGGGATGTGGCCTGTACATTAGTTTAGTCACTCTTAATCTACCGTCCAAATTTCAAGTCGATCGGATAATAAACACGGAAGCTATTTAATAAGCAAGATTTAGTGCTGCAGCGCGATTGTATGTATGCGTCTTTGTGTATATGTGTGTGTATGTGCAAGTGTACGAAGATTCCATCGGAAATTTTTGACAGGGAGTTTTGCAGTTGGGTATGCTCAACTATAGCATCCTTACTTGTTTAAGAACAAACTATTTTATTTAAATGTTGTCGGATAGGAAATTCCTCTCAAACATAGTTTTAAAGCTTTAAATTTGTCATAGGGAAGTTCGACTGTAGTATATTATTTAAAAGCTGTTTTCATCTGTTAATATTTTAGTTATACCTAGAGCGTCTGTTGGTCAGGGCTTGAAGGGGCTCCTCGTCCTTGGCCCATGTTATATAATCGGTAAAGTCTTTCTCTAGCTCCTGGCTGGAAAATGTATTATGCGTTTGATTAGCATCGCTGATCAAATTTAGATCAGTGCCTGTATCCTTTGGCTTAGTAACTGAGCTGCCCAAGTCTATTGACTTGACAATACTATCATGCTCCTTTCGAAAGAAATTTCGCGATATTTGGCACTGTAGATCAACTGTACTACCAGACTTGTAATACCGATCACCAACGTCCCGCTCATGCTCGTCAATTATCCTTAATGGCGGCTCTGCAGAATATAACATAAATTAGCAAATAACTATAAGGAATATCATATATGACTTACCCAATATGGTGAGATTTGTGGTGAAAACTCGCGGAGGATGCGTTGAAACCTGGCACATATAAATACCAGCATCCTCCCGCTGTGTGGGATTGATCATCAGTCGCCAATTATTTGGATACTGAAATTTGACACGGATGCGCGGATCACCGCTATATGTGACATTTCCAACGGTTAATAGGGATACTTTTTCCGTGGTGCGCCTTACCCACATTACCTAAGTGTGAATAAAATTTAAATATCGCTTAAGTTACTTCCAGGTTGTGCTATAATAATATCGATATAAACAGAATCCTATATGCCGAATTTGGCGTCTCTAGCTATTGTATTCTCTGAGATCTGTGAGTTCATATGTACAGACAAACAGACGGAGAAGTCAAGATCCACTTGGGTGATCAATAATGTATGTAATTTTTGGGGTCGAAGAAGCCACAGCGGTATTAATCCCACACTCGGAAAAAGATATGCCCTAAAATACAGAAAGTCACCATACTTTTGAAGTTCAATCCAGCTAAACTTGATTTTCTCTAAGGAAATCAATATATTAGGAGATATATTTCTTAAATTAAGAAATTGAAAAACATTTCTGCTATAAGGAAATTATTCTTAGCTTTTAGGCTGACCTTTATTATAGAGAGATTTGCTAATTTTAATAGGATATTTTTTTGAGGGCAATTACCCATTTAATAACTAAAAACTTTTCATCAAAACTTTACATCCTGTTTTTTCGGAGATTAATGAATGAATTAGTCAGAAAACTATCGATATTGCCGTTAAAAAATTCATCGATACTATCGATAGTAAACTCGTTTGTTACTTCCGCGTCCCTCTGCTTACCGTCTTATCCTTCAGCATGCCAACGCGACAGTTGAGCACAGCTTCCGTAAATAGATGTACAGCGGCTACAAGGGTCTTGCCAGGATCAATTAGGTTGGAAGGCTCCTCGAAGAATGGTCCATAGTGGTTCTCATGATGATACTTGCTGCGAAAGATCCGTGAACGCTCCGCATCAGCTGAGCCGCCCACGGTCCAGTGATTTCTGGAACGTACGGAATCGTTGGGTTGTTTAATGGTGCTTCTAGCACTTTTGGTCGTAGTCGCCGTTGCCGTCGCCAGCCCAGTGGGCAAAAAATCTATTTGAGTTGTGCTATCATTTTTGATTGCTGTGCTATTGCTAATCACATCGCTGTCTAGCTGGGCCTTCAAGGATGCCCCAATTCCAGCGGTTGGCCTTGCAGTTGTTGGCACAATGAGTCCTGTGGGCTGTATACTATCCGACGCTGTCGGTATCGTCTCAGCTGGCATCTGGGATACGTTGGGAGTTGTATCTGCCGTTTCAGCAGCAATGAATGAGATTGTTTTGTTTGTATTATGCTCATCAAAATAGAAATTATTCTCGACGCTACTATTCTGTGTGCTCACAATCGTTGATGTTGTCGCAATGGTTGTTGTGCCTGTTCAAAGTAAATGGGGAACAAAGTGAGAGTAACCCGCCCCATAATTACAATTGATTCATCAAAACGCTTTTTCCTATTATCTACTCATGCTGAAATCTCTAGTTGAATGACGCTATCATATAGATTTCCCATGCATGTTTTCCAACAGGGTATTAGTATGCATGCATGTCCTAAATAGGAGGCATTTAAAATACATTAATGTGCAACTCTCATACATCCATTTGACATATTTTAGTACGCAGAGACTGAAATGAAGAGTTATTGCCTTGCATTTCGAATAATATTGTATAAAGTTTGCCATACACAAATGTCGAGCATACAAAAATTAAACAAATGGCTCGTTTCACCTTTTAAGAGAATGAATTTTTGTTTTAAACTTAATTTAAAATTTGCTTTGAAATTGAAAGTTGGCTTTTGAACCGCATGACCCACACATACATAGGTCAGGTATTCATAATTTTGTCCAGGCAAACGTTTAATGATTGCTTAAATTTAAATTATTTAAAGCCTAATTGCATGAAATACATAAAAGTTGCATGCAACATTTTGTTAAACATTTACCGCTAGTTAGGTTGGATTGCCTAAACGTAAAACATTATTGTTTTTTCTTTTATGTTGAGGTTTCAACAAGCGAATTTTAAAGCGAATTAAATACCCCAAGCGGTTTTATGCAACAGTTTTATAACAACTTTCCACACTTGTGGGTGGGATTTAGCACAATCCTGTGTTATTGGTCACTTTAGTCGTATGATAAAAACTTTTGTTAAACGCTTAGCTTTCTATCTCATATGGCTTGGCATTTCTGTACTATTACAAACAAAATTTATAATTGGCATTTAAAAAGTACAAGCCCTTTTTCTGGTTTCCACATGCGGAAAGATTTTGTAGAAGTGAATTTCCCTTAAATATTTGTAGATTTTGCGGATTGAATTCACTTGCCCGGTATACAGAACTGAATTGACTTGCCTTGACATTGAGATTATAATCAGGTCATTAGCTTTTCACTAGGGGAATTCAATTCAACGAAATCAGAACCCGAAACAGATCTGCTACTATATAATATATATATATATATATACATATACAGGGTGACTCAACTCCACTGTAACTTCTAAACGAGCTGAAACAGTGTGCCAAAATTGTGTCAAATAACAGCTGCTTTTATTGTTGACAAGCGTGGAAGATGGATCTAAAACTTAATGACGCTTCGTGTCTGGACACAACAAGTATCCCTGGGACACCCTAATGGGACTAGATCATATGTGCTCATTTAATATTAAATCTTTAAAATAGATAATAAAATTTTAAGTATTTTTTTTTTTAATTTAATGGTTAAATGAAAGAAATTGTGTTAAATTTAAAAAAAAACGTTGAAAAGTTGGACTTAAATCCACCCAATTGGTGGAACACCCTGTTTATATGCTCGTTACACATCAAGCCTTTAAAATAGATAATAAAACTATAAGTATTTTTTTTGATATTTAATGGTTAAATGAAATAAATTGTGTTAAATTAAAAAAAAAAAAACGTTGAAAAGTTGGAGTTAAATCCACCCTTTTTACAAAACACCCTGTTTGTATGCTCGTTACACTCGAATCTTTAAAATAATAATAAAACCTTAAGTATTTTTGATATGTAATGGTTAAAAGAAAGAAATTGTGAAAAAAGCGTTGAAAAGTTGGAGTTAAATCCACCCTTTTTGTATAACACCCTGTTTATATGCTCGTATTTTTAAAATAGATTATAAACCTTAAGTATATTTTAATATTTAATGGTTAAAAGAAAGAAATTGTGTTAAATTGAAACAAAAGCGTTGAAAAGTTGCAGTTAAATCCACCCTGCTAGTATAACTCATTAACTCATTGTTAAAACTTAATTTTAATAATTAATATAAGTTGCTTTTTACAATAGTACTTACTCAGTGCACAGCGAAACTGTGATCCAATCACAAGGACAACGGCAAACAGCCGAATGAGGCTCAGACTCAGGCTCAGGCTTGGACTCGGTTTGCACTTGGTCTGGTTGTTCTGTGGATGAGGGGACAGTGACAGCGTGTGGGGCGCGATTGATGCTGATGCTGATGCTAATGATGCGCTATTAACTCTTGAACGCCTCATCCTTTGCACGGGATGACGTGACTTTTACAATCTGGTCTGTAGTTATCAGAAACCTTCATTTTATTCAACACAAAAAAAAAAAAACAAAAATAACTTAGCTGCCTTCGTGGTTTCCGGTCGTTATAGGCAGCATAAGCAATATTTAACCTTGTGGTCTATATACAATTATATATTTTCGATTATCTGAAATTATACATAGTAGAAATATATATAAATACATATCAATGAATATACACATTAACAAAAACACTTATTTCCTTAAATCAATCACTTTTATAGCATTGCACTTTAAAGTCACTCGATTTAACATAATCCCTTCGTTTTTTTCTTTTTGTTTCAAAAACCATAAATAAAAATTGAGGTTAGGTTGGGTTAATGGAGTAGGTGTTGAGTACGCCCCGTGGCCTGTCGCCACCTTGCGGTTAAGTGCGGAAGTAGGAGGGGCGGCCGGAAAATGGGCGTTGACTGTCCGGCCAGTTTATTCGCGCTAAAAACAGGCCCGCTTTCTGAGAAGTTGTATAATCCACCCTCTACCCCGCTGCTACAGATATATATATATATATATATAGTATAGTAGAGCCCGTATCTAGATGGCACAAAGTAACGAAGTAAGCCTGCGTTTATCAAGAAAGCTTATTTAAAAGCGAGTTTTTATTGGCATAATACAGACGAATAAAATGAATTAAAGTTTATTCCTACGGCGATAGCCTTTTTGTAAGTTTTGTCTTTTCATCGTCTTTGTCCATCATAGTTTAAGTCCTTTTCGTCCTGTCGTGGCCTCAGCATTCTTGCTTATTACATTTCTCTTAACTTTCATTTCCACTTTCACATCGACTTCAGGACGCTGCGCGTTGGACGTTAGCGGTGCGTGGCGGGGCGGGTGCGGGGTGGGTGCGATGCGGGAAGGCTTGGGGCGTGGGTCGTGGGGCGTGGGGCGCGGGGCGTGGCTGTTTGGCTTGGGCTCAAGACATAATCACCGTAATAAATATTATATTAGTGAAGTTGTTGTTGTTCTTGCTGACATTCTCATCTTGTGCCCTTTATTATTATATATTTTTTTTTTGCTGTTGCTGTTGTTGTTGTGTGTGTTGGTTGTGTGTGTTGGTTGTGTGTGTTGTTGTTGATTTGTTGTGTTTGTTCGCCCGTAGCCTTTGTTTTTAGTCAGCGTTGTTGACATTTGATTTTAGCATTCGGTTGAAAATAATTTAAAGGGCGCCCCGGCCTGAAACTATTTACTTATACAATCATAACAAACGGAAGGATGGATGGATGGATGGAAGGCTTAAAGCCTTGTGTATTCTAATTGCACTTAAAGGACACAGGCAGGATTTTGCTCCTACTTAGTAAGACAGCAGCAATAAAACTCAAATGAGCTCTATGGCGACGCTTGTACAGCAAAAATTCATTTTATGAAATTCTCTCGCAGCCTCTCATCATTATTATCATCATGATGAACCACCATCATCATTATCATCATCATCATCATCATCATCATCATCGTCATCTTCATCTTCAGAATAAGAACAAGAACATTAGCGACTGGGCTCCCAGCTGCAGACTGTCACGTCTTTGTGGCGCTTTCTTTCTTTTATTTACCCAGTCCAAGCCCAGGTCCTGGGCCCAGGACCTGGCCCATCATTTGCCGTTCTTAACCTGACTTTGACTAACTAGCTCTTAACGCTTTAGCTGCCTAGCATGCGGGTCTAACCCCCCCACCCCCTCTTGTACAGGTTGGGGGCACTGCAGCACAGCACCTGCTGTGCCCCATTGAGTGCAAAACGTGCTTTGTTTTGTTTTGTACGCATTACGAATAAGTCTTGTATACATTTAAACCCCCCTCATCCCTCATCCCTCACCCTCACCCCCCAACCCCTACCCCCCGGTCTGTTTTTATTACACCAAATTCTTCTCCTCGGCGTACATTCAGATTAGGAAGTTCTTCAGGCGCCGACTCGTCGGTCGCTTGACATTTTGGGATTACGACTTTCCTGACTGCCTGTCTCTTCCCAATCCTTTGCATATACGAGTACTACGCACACATACACAAGCCACTCGGGATGAAAGGAAGCATTCTCAATCATAGAGTACACTATTTAGAAAAGAAAACGAGAGAGAACACAGCGGGGTGCTGAAGATTTATACCCTTGCCAAACAACTTTTTATACAAATCATAATTTATGACATATTGTTCCTATGGCAGCTAGTGTATAAAGTATTTATTCAACTTCAAGCAACACTTAAGCGAACTTTATGATGCTTAAAATAACTCCACTTTCATACGATCCAAGACGTTTATACTCAACTCATTTTTGGATTGTTCCGATAGCAGCTATAATATGATCAATTGGTACGATTTTACTAGAACTTATTCAAAATGTACGAGGCATAATGCAAAACAGAATGGGTGAGTTCGATGCACAACAAAGTTTTTTATATCGGATCAAAAACTATATAGCTGCCAGGAGAAAGATCGGATGTTGCATGAAAAACTTTTCTGTTTTTCAAAATATCCCGATAAAGCTCTCCAAGCCTAACTTAATTTATTATTCAAAATACCCCGACAAAACTATCCAAATCAAACTTAAATTGTTATTCAAAATATCCCGACAAGACAGTCCCAATCTTACTTCACTTGTTATTCAAAATATCCCGACAAAACTATCCATATATAACTAAAATTGTTTGTTATTTAAAAAATCCCGCTATATCCAGACAAAGCTCTACAAATCGAACTTTATTTGGTATTTAATATATCCCGACAAAACTATTCAAATCTAACTTAAATTGTTATTCAAAATATCCCGACAAAACTATCCAAATTTAACTTAATTTGTTATTCAAAATATCCCGAAATATCTCGACAAAACTCTCCAACTCTAACTTAATTTGTTATTTAAAAAATCCCAACAAAACTATCCAAATCTAACTAAATTTGTTTGTTATTTAAGAAATCCCGAAATATCCCGACAAAACTATCCAAGTCTTACTTAATTTGTTATTTAAAAAGTCCCGAAATATCCCGGCAAAACTATCCAAATCGAATTTAACTTATCATTTATCAAAACTATCCAAATGTAGCTTAATTTGTTATTAAAAAAATCCCGACAAAACTATCCAAGTCTAACTTAAATTGTTATTTAAGAAATCCTGACAATTCTCTTCAAAATCGAACTTAGTAGTTTCTTTAAAATATCCCGATTAAACTCTCCAGATCAGACGTAATTTGTTATTAAAAAAATCCCGGCAAAACTATCCATATCTAACTTAAATTGTTATTTAAGAAAGTCCAGAGAAAACTATCCAAATCTAACTTAAATTGTTATTTAAGAAATCCCGATAATTCTCTTCAAAATCGAACTTAGTAGTTTCTTTAAAATATCCCGATTAAACTCTCCAGATCAAACTTAAGTTATTATTTAAAATAAGCCAATAAAACGCACGAAATATAAGTTTTATTTTGTTTATGTAAGGGAACATTTGAGTGTTTTCGGCATCTCCCAAAAAGCCAAAGGATTATCATAAAAACAGAAAAAAGGACGTACATATATAAATTGTACTAAATGTCAGTCCATTTCGAGATTTACTTGAGTTTACTTAAATTCAACAAAGCTGCTTGAATTATATTGTATATAATACTACAATATTTGGGTAGCAAGAGGCGAATTCATAAATAAATTGCAGCTTTAATTTGTATTTTTATCTCAAATTTGATGTAAACACCACAAAAATGGTACAAAAGCACAAATTGGAATTTAATAATAAATAATAGTTTGTAAAGAAAAAACGCGAGTTTTTGTACAGTTTGTACAGTTTGTGCATTTGTCCTTTTTCATTGCCAGCACCAGAGTTTTCGAACTGACTTAGTTATTAATGAAATTTTAAAAGTATTTAATATATAATAGGTTTTTTTACATTCAAATGAAAGCATTCTTGTCGGTTTGCAAATATTAGAAATGCGTTTAAATTTACAACTATTTTATTTATCTTATATATTCTTTATATAAAAAAAAATATACTTATGCTTCTTCATAAGTTTGTGGTATGTAAATGAAATAACATATGTTACTATTACTTTCAATTGATTCTAAGTTTTTCAGTCTGGCAAAATTTCTGCAGTTTTTAGTTTCCATATCATCATGTTCCTTAATTAGTTCATCATCTTAATCTTAGTTCAATCAAGGTTAATATTTAATATCGCATATAAGCAAAAGTCGGAATTAGGTTTCTCTGCTATAAGTATTATTGAAATTATTTTAAAACATATTATTATCCAAAACCAAGATAATATGGGTATGGGGTTTACGAATGCGTCAATCTCAGAGACTACTCGAGCTAGAGATCTGAAATTTGGTATGTAGGCTCTCGTATGTCATATATTCATCAGGTTTATTTTAACTTTGGGATGACTCCCTAATCCTAAACGAAATATTTTAAAATAAAAAATAAAATTTTTTTATATGATAAGGTATGAATGTTATTCATTGGTATAAGATATGTATATCCTTCAAAAGTGTTAGGATTATAGCCTGGCCACGTCAGAAACAAAAAAAAAAAAAAAAAGAAAGGATTATCTACCCCGCTTGTTCCTTTAACAGCTGATTGATATATTGAGCCTTTTTTTATGATCCTGTGAAGTATAGTCTTAATATACTGAACCCATTTTGAAAAGAATTCGACAAATCTGTATAAAGTATTTGTAGCTACTAGTTATGGCTGATTTTGGCAAAGATATCTGTAGAAACAATAATGTTTTTTAAACTGAAACTGAGCTGATGACTGACCGATATAGTAATCTGATCAGGCTAGTCTCGACTTATATATATATAAGCCAAACTTCACTGAGATAGCTGCAAAACTAAGTTATGATTTATTAGTATTATTAGATCAACGAATGCTGTCAAGGACTATATAGTATATACACTTTATGGGGTCGGAAAGGACACTTTCCTGGCAAACTGTATGCAATACGCTCAGAGGGGGTTTTTTAAAAAAAACCGTGAACTACAAACAACGGACGAAAAGTTGAATATCCGGCAAAAGAAATACGCCAAGGAAGCGGGCATCCTCAAGGGTTCTAAGTTTGGTAAGCCTTAAACGGAACTCAGCAAGGATGCGGCTCTAAGTGAATAAATCTCCTGGGCACTGTCAAGGTGGTAAACTGTATTTTTGATTTTTAATGTTCGGTTTTTATTTTTTGAATTTCAATTAGAAAAGCACAGGACGAAACGAGGAACTTTAGCACTCACTCCGTTAAATTGTGTGTGTTTTAGTCATAATCCAAATCTCATTTAAATAATGAGACAGATGCGAGTGTTTTTCTATATATCCTTTTTAGATATTTGGTGCATCATCACAACACTTGGCACTTGTTTGCATTTCATACAAAAAACAGGACAAAAAATCAACAAAACTTCATTTAAGCATATTAAACGCGCGAAACTATATTTGCACATTTAGTTAGTTATTGTGCCTTTTAACTAGTTTTTAGTTTTTGGTTTGTTTTTTCTTTTCTTTTGGTATTTTTTGGTGTGTTTCTTATGTTTTTGGTTGGTGGAACAACGTTAACCGCATTCCGGTAGCTTATTGCTTGTTCTTACTAAGTACTTGGCAACGTGACGACCACAAAAGACGACAAAGACGAGAATGATATTTGTGTTTTGCGTGCTGCGCCAGCACGTGGGCATCGCTTATCCTTGAAAACAGTAATGAACTGTCGTTCGCAAAATTACGGAGACTACGCTAAGCATCCAAATGAACAGCTCGGCTCGCCTCGGAGTGAAAGCTCTCCGGCTGCATACTCAAGCAATTGCACTCAACGCGCTCAACATCTGCTCAATGCCTGGCTGCTCACCACAGTCCGAAGGAGAAGCTTGCTGCGTTGTCCCAAAGCTTTTGCTGAGCTTTGTGCAGCATTTGAGTGGCATGGCCTTTTTGCTCAGGGGCACTGAGTACTTCGCTCAGGGGGTTTTGAGTACTTCATATTGAATGGCTCAAGGAATAACTTGACTAAGTGAGTATTTTCAGCGCCAGCTTGTCCGTCAGTCCTTTGTGGAGCTCTATTGGTATTTTAAGTTACAATATCAATAATTTAATTTGTAAAATTACACACTAAACAAGGAGAAATTGGAACTTCATCACACATACTAACAGATTGCACTGTCCTTGTCAGAAGAAGAAACAGGCACCTAGATGGGTTTTTTCCTCGGACAAACGATATAGGTACTCTAAATCCGACCAAGATCCTTGTATTCATGCAGGAAATAGGGTTATTGAGTGAGCTTTGGGCTACGAAGGGGGCATAAGTCGTATTTTCCGAAAAGTGTTGTTATATTGATGTTTATTCAACAGAAAACCAAATGAAATCAAATATGCTTATGTTGTAGATTGCACACAATAATAATCCCTAAAAGATTAAGTTTTCTTTAAAGATGCTCTTAAATTTACTTGTGAATACAATATAAACATCAAATATATCGATTTTCATTTGGAAATATCTATAAATACTGCTATATTAGCAGCTCCAGTGTGAAGTTGTTATACTATCTTGCAAAACATACTAAATTCTATTGTATTTTGAACACAACTGAGTAGACACCCCTTTAGTGCTCAGTACCCAGACACACACAATCCCAACACAACAAAACCAAGACAAATATTGTAAATTCACACATATCACAGGCTTCTTATACAAACAGTTGCAATGTCCAAGCGCAACAAGGAAGGCGACGAGGCCCTACGGAAGAGAAAAGCTAGACTACGCTTCAAGAGAATCTACAGGGTTGCTTTGGCGAACCATCAGTGGATAGCCGAAATGGAAGAACAGGGTATTACTTTGAATGTTAAGAAGAACGTGGCCATGATGGTGCGCAAGAAGCACAAGACTGGCATTTTGACCATGGCCGTAAGTATTAGCCAAGTTATATATGCATTAGTTAACATAATGCCACTAACAATATTATAGCAAAAAGGATTGCTGGCGGCTCCTCATCACAGTCGCACTATACCCGAGAGAAAGAAACTATGTTCGATTGTCGCTGGCCTCGGTTGTTTTACTCAAATTCCACCGGTTTGAAAATTTGTTTAAGCCCAAGCGCTTGTTAGACAGTGTAATTATTGCGTGTGACCAGAAATTGTTATATATCACATAAAATGTGGCTTGGTTTTTAGCAAGATTGCATGGAAAGTTGCGCGAGAGATTTCCTTGTGTTTACACGACAATGTTAGATTGTTTAACAAGCTCTTAACCAATCTAATCTACACTCAGAGAAAAATAATGCCCTAGATTTCAGAAAATCGCCAAACCTTTGAAGCCAAGGGCAGCTCTTCCTATTTTTCAGAAAGTTGATATTCTTAATAACATATTCTCGTTTTTCTAATAACTGAGGTCATCATTTCTAAATTTGCGCGCAGAGTTTTCTAAATACTTAAAAATATGTCAATATTATTAAATATTATTAGGTAAAATTTCTGAAAATTAAAAAATTTATTTCCTATATATAAAAAATATTTCTGAAAACTAAAAATAAAAATTGTATTTAGGGCCACCCTTTCTACTTTTAAGAAGAAAGTTAATTAATTATAGAAATTAATTCTTTCAACACAGAAAATATTTCTGGTTCTTAGGGCGATTTTCATTTTAGCGCAATTTTTTAAGAGAATCTACAATCTTAACCAATCTAATCTACACTCAGAGAAAAAAAATGCCCTAGATTTCAGAAAGACTCTATATTTTTCAGAAAGTTCATATTCTAAATAACATAATCTCGTTTTTCTAAAAACTAAGGTTATTATTTCTAAATTTAAGCGCAATGTTTTCTAAATACTTAAAAGAATGTCCAAATATTAGAGTTTAAATTTCTTAAATTAAGAAATATATTTCTTAAATATAAAAAATACTTCTGAAAATTAAAAGTAAAAATTATGTTTAGAAATAAGTTTCTTATTTTTAGAAATTAATTCTTTCAACACAGAAAATATTTCTGGTTCTTAGGGCGATTTTCATTTTTGGGCAATTTTTTAAAATAAAGAGCGATTTTTTTTTTCTAAGTGTATCTACTATGATTAACTGTTATGTATTGCATTTGCTGTTTCTTAAAGAAAATTCGAGCTCGTCTAGTGCCGTATCTTCACTTTATGTCCGTCAGTGCAAATCGCCTCCTGATGAAGGAAGGTGACATACCAACGGCTGTATACTTTATAGTTAGTGGTGAGATCGAGATGTCCAAGAAATATTTAAATAAGGTATGGCCCTGCTTGAGGTTTTACAGCTGGGTATGTTTTGCTTAGGTCCTTTTGGATTTTGTAGATTACACGCAAGATCGAACCAAAGCCAGAGGCATTTTGCGGACCAGGAGATTGGATTGGTGAAGTCGAACTGTTAGAGTCGGACATCAGATTGAATACATATAAGGCCACAAGTATATATGTAGAACAAGCATATCTATAATTCTAATCGGTATTTTGTAGATAATTGTGAAATTCTGGTACTGGATGACTTTGACTTTAAGGCAATACTGAAGCCGCATGTAAAGAAAGTTTGGGTTGAAAAAAAGAAAGCTATTGCATCGCTAAGCTACTTGAAGTTTATGAATGAAGCCCAGGTAGGAGCTCAGGAGTTTAGATACTCCCAACTAGCTTATTATATTGCCAGTACAGGTTATAGGTGCCTGCAAGTTCGGCATAATACGACAGTATAATCCATTGGATACGATATATCCCGAGGAGAAGGATAGCATACATCATGTGCATTTTGTATTAAGCGGTGAATGCGTCCTGCTGCAGTGTCTTCACATGAAGGTAAGTTATCGATTACATCAATCTTCGGAGACTAAGCATAGAGCTCTCTTCTTAGGTATCGGTTGTGAAGGGGGAATTGCAGTATGAGTTACCCGAAGTTGTTCAAGTCGAAACCGACTCTGAAGCCGAAGATGACAAACCGGAACCCTTTGATGTTAGAGAACTCTTACGATCGAGCTCCTCGCTTGATGAACTTGGACATAATAAGAAGAAAGCGGTATTGCATTAATTTTCAAGCCAGAAATATGTCCAAATAATATACAGTAATATATGTCTTCTAACTGCAGAAACGCAAGGCGGAATTTGCTAAGATTGAACTAAATTGTGAGCTGTTGAAAAGGAAACCGGCTCCTGTCGAAGAACACCAAGCGCCTCATCATCATCATCATTATCATCATCATGCCAAATCAATTGAAAAAGTGGAAAGTGATGATAACTATGAAGATTACGAAGAGAATTATTCTGAATTCGATGATTACAATATGCCGAGCTATTCAATCACCAGAGATACATATCCATCGTTTTACAGAGGATCAAGCAAGTTGAGCAAACAAAGCAAATTGAGCAAATCCAGTCAGATTAAGTCTGTCGAAGCCGAATATGAGGAATCGGAGATATTTACAGTTTCATCGACACCCTCCAGCGTGGCCTCATCGATCATAAAGTCACCAAAGTCGCATGTAAGTTTACTTTTCACCTTTACACCTAGATCTGTTCAGACTAACAGAGAGCATACTTTTGGGAAAGGACCTAAGGGCACTTGATTGTATCCTTTCCCAAAAAGATCAGCTTTCTATCAAATTGTATCGAGAGTGCAATATAAAAAAACAGCCTGATGAATGTATATTTCATACAGGAGGATGGGAATTTTGCGACCCATTTCATTGACATTGGCTCAATGTATTTTGGTGGTCTTTTCGGGGTTGGGGAGAAAAGCGATCATCGTGTTGTAATGGCCCGAACGACTGTCCAATGTTTGCTTATCCCCCGATACTGGCTAATGGAGGAGGATCAAAATCCCGGCCACATTTGGCAGCGTATGCGTTTCTATTTGGACCGCTGTATACCCTCCAGAGAGACACTCTATCAGGACTTTATCAAGACCCGCAAGTGGGCACAGTTCAAGAAAAATTGTGTGCAGGAATTCGTGCATGCGAGCATTAATCCGGCTAAGATTGAGGATATACCCGTCATAATACGCATAGTTGAATCAAAATCTGATTCTCAACCTGAGGCGGCCTCATCACATTAGTTTCCAAATTAAATTTAAATATTAAAGCAAATGTATTACATTTTAATATCACCTGTTGTTTGGACCTACAATTTTTGCAAGCTATATAAGGTATATTAAAACTGCTTGAAATATTTGTAAAAGCAAAAGGGGTATTCAGATATAATGTATGATTCTTAGACCAAGAACATTACTATAATAATGCCTGTTCCGAATTCTATGTTCGAATCAATAAATTCTTAGTTCAGAGTTTTAATTTAACGTATCATGTTCAGGGCTGTATTGGATTCCACTTTGTTATCAATTCTAACTTATTCTAACTTATGTCCATCTCCTAGAAGTTAGCTACAGACTTTTTTGTGGATTTGAATCGAAAGTCGAATTCGGAAAAGACCTGATTTTCACTTCAAAAAAAGTTTTCTTTAAAGTATATTGGGTTTGTGAAATGTCCGTCTGGCCGTATGAACGCAATTTTATTTCACACCCTTTAAGCTAGAGTAACCAAACTTGGTACACATGTTGGTCTATAGCCTCAGATTATGCAGAGTCAAGGTCGCCCATCTACCCCCACCCTCTTCCCCGAAACTCGACAGAAACAATAGGCACCAAATTTGGCATAAGTACTACTGTTGTGCTCCTTGACAGAGTCTTATCAAACAAATCTCTTAATCCCCCATCCCTTCCCCCGCAAATGGGTGAAAGCTTTCTCCAAAACACGTTCTTGACAGGTATTTATCTTCTACAGTTTTATAACTGGAGTCAGCAAATTTGGCTTACATACTGCTGTTGAGCTCCTTGACAGGTCTGCATCACAAATTTTTTTTTTTTTTTTGCAAATTTATATCTTCCACAGCTAGAGTCATCAGATTAAATAAAATAAATTTAAATTTTTTTTTTCCCATTTCTCCCACAAATAACCAAAAGCAGAGTATTCTGCTGTCGGGCTGTCCGGCATCTTAACTTAAAGCGTGTTTGTTTTGACAAGCGTAGCAGCTTAACGACTTCATTCGTTAAGTGTTTGTGTCCACACTGAACGAATGCCAATTTCTAGCCAAGACACAAACCAGTGAAATTAATAATTTCCCTTTCAGTTTGAATGCTTATGGTTAAATGACTTTTATAGCAATAGCTGATTTCCTAATACAAATAGTGCGGATAAGTTAGAAATGCCTTACGATATTGCAAGCTTTGTTTAGGATATTTTGTTATTTCCCACTATAAAGTATATTTCAAAAGCTCCAGGCAGACTTCCCCTCATTGGGACAGTAATACGGGCTACATTACAGGGAAACTCATTTAAGGGGCAATTGAGTTAAAATTTAATTTTGAGTACTTTAACCACGAATATTACAGGGATATTCATTTGGGGCAATGGAGTTAAAACTCAATGTTGAGTGCTTGTTTGTATGTATGTATGTCAAGTCGACCAGGTATTATAGCTATATGGCTCACTTTCAGAGCATAGATTGGAGTAGCTCGGGTTGCGACCCCTGACACACTCGGAGGCAGGCGGGCCAGCCCTATAAATGGGATTGTTAATGACATTGGTGACCGCATAATTACAGGCAAGCAGAGTTCCACTCAGTCCACTCGAGTCAGTATATCGGGTAATGGCGCATCCAATGCGATTGTTGCGCTCATTCACCATGGTGGTAAAGTGTCCGATGGCGCTGTGAATGACAAATGTCGCATAAGTTCTGAGGTTCGAATCTGAGTCAAAAAAAAAAAAGTGGGTTTACGCACGGTCCGCCACGTGGCCTATAGACCTCCATATCAGCGCTGGTCGCATCCCGGTACTCATCAAACCAGGCGGCAATACGTTGACGCAGAAACTCGGACACGTCCCCGCTGCGGGTGTAGAGTACGCTCAGATTCTGGCCCGCATAGCGATAGGTCTGGGTATTCCGGCACTCATCGTGGGCCATGCGGCACTGCAGTGTATTGTAGGCAGCCAGCTGGGCCAGGGTCGAGTCCCAGGACATGGTGGCCATATGCAAGGCGCTGGGAAAGCCGCTAACTCCGCCACCGGCCAGCAGATGGCGCCGATCATTGTGGAGCTTCAGTATCAGCGGTATATGGGCATCGATAGGCACAAACTCACCTCTGCAGCCGCTGACGAATTGCTGTTTACGGATTTACTCACATATATCTATGGGTATATTAAAGCTGACAGCCTCGATATTACTATCGATAGCAGCGACGCTTCGCTATCGATACTATCGATATGCCAATTCTATCAAGAGACTGCAATTTTTATACCTGATTTTCACAATTCCATGTCGCTTGACAGAACTTAAGTTAATTCTTTTCAAAGTGCAAAACTTCATAGTTGATAAATATACCTAATATTATATATAAATCCCTGTTATACTAGGCAGCTTAGGTATAGTCAAAAACTTGACTAATTCCTATAGTAGGTTTAATTTAAGCAATAATATGTATACGAGTATGTATTACTTTGTATATTCCTGCGTCCATTGTCCTTTATCACTTACAAAACTTAGCAAATCATATCCACTATATTGCTGACATGTTTGATTGATCCTACGATATTTCTTTATTCATTTTATCCCCCAATGTACTCCGACGTTTAAGATCTATTGCCACAGAAAAATATATGCCCTAAAATGCAGAAAATCGCCATAGTATTGTTAGCAAGGGCAGCTAGCTGAATCAATAAAATATATTTCTAAAATGTGGAAATTATTTTTACCATATAGAAAGTATTTCTGGCTTTTAGGATGACTTTTATCATAGGAAGAATTCCTGGGCATTTATTTTTCTGAGTGTAGAGCTCTTTTATTTTAAGAGGATATTATCCTCCAGAAGTTAGGTTTTATTCTAGCCAGGGCCAGGACTCGTCCCTACAAAACTGTTGCGACCTTAATAAAAGTTTCTCTGGCCAGCTCATAATCTACTACCTACAATTATATCCTTATGCCTAAGGTTAGGACTAGCTCTCCATGTCTCTCCTTTGATTGTGTCGATAGTTTGCCTATTATTATCGATACCAGCGAGTGGCGGCATTATTGATAGTTTTTCAGCTACTACTAGAGTATTAGAGTAGTTTTCGAGCTCTGACTAATAAAAGTTTATCTGGCCAGCTCATTACCTACTACCTACAAATATATCCTTATGCTTAAGGTCGCAGCTTAGGACTAGCTCTCCTTGTCTCTCCTTTGAGTGTGTCGATAGTTAGGCTATTATTATCGAAACTAGCGAGTGGCGGCATTATCGATAGTTTACCAGCTCGAGTATTAGAGTAGTTTCCGAGCTCTGACTTATAAAAGTTTATCTGGCCAGCTCATTACCTACTACCTACAAATATATCCTTATATATCCTTTAATCAAAGGTCGCAGCTAAGGACTAGCTCTCCTTTGAGTGTGTCGATAGTTAGACTATTATTATCGATACTAGCGAGTGGTGGCATTATCGATAGTTTTCCAGCTCGAGTATTAGAGTAGTTTGCGAGCTCTGACTGTACCGACCAAGGTTATTACTTACGCCGCTGTTGCCGCACACCACATGACGCAGTCCACCGGGGCAGAGGGCCGGATCGCAGTAGTTCTGCGCTAGAGTCAATCGAATGAGCCTGCTGACCAGCAGCAGGACTAGTAAACAGCAGCTGGGGCAGTGGGAGTGTCGCTTCATGGGTGGTGTTATTGAAATTGGAGCGCGTTCTGTGCGTCGCCCCACCAACTGCGCGGCTATTTATAGTCAAAGGTTGTATACCCAACAATGATTAACAATGGCTGTGGCATTTTGCATTCATACAGTGAATATGTACATTCCATTCTGGGCTGTGGCGTGGAGACATCTGTTATTTACGCCTCCATAGTTCTATAGAAATCAAAAGTGAGTTATTCTCTCAAAAACTAGACCTACTGCAGCAACAAGCAAAAGTCCGCCGATTGTTCATAAACATTACACACATGTCATATTCACACACATTCATATATACTTTTCTTTAAAATTTCATTTTTTATTTAAAATCCGTCTGGATTGCTGGCAATTTTGAAGTCTCAGAGATTTAATCGACGGATAAGAAATTGTGATAAAAGTTTTTGGTGAAAATCTTAGGTTAGGTGCAAACCTATGCTAAGTACAGTGCTCTCAAAACATAGCCAAAGTACATTTAAGTAAAGTAATACTTTGTAAAAGCTTTCTTTATTTTGTTGGTAATAAAACTTTATTTGAGTTGAAAAATAAACAATCAAATTGGATAAAAACTCCTCTTAACTGATTGTTGAACCAGATTTTTCTGTTTGCACAACTAATTTGAGTGGACTTAAATCTAATTTAAATAGTCACTTGATGAGCATAGAAAACAATTAGTATTTCATTATTATTGTTTAGAATACTTTAAACTAGCAACGGATCTCTTAGACAATCACTATCCACTTGAGCTCTTTTATTTGTATATTCAAAAATGGAATATGACACCTACAAAATTATAATCCCCTCCTCTAGTGTCTACAATGAAGTCAATTGTTTGACCTTCGGCGTTAAATCGTTTCGAATCAGTTAAATTTAGTTGAATTTGATTGCTTTTTCTGAATTTGACATGTGCCAAAATCCATATGCATCTCAGCCCGAGGTCAGGCCCATGCTCGGGCGCCACTTCAATTTTTGATTCCCTGTCAAGGGCTGACATTGAACTTTTCAGCTCCTGCCGGCCAATCAGTCCCGGGCACAGCCTATTCACATCAAAGTTGTCACTGGGTTCAACTAAGGCTCTTGATGGTGCTCAGTCTAAAATTTTAAAGTTAATTAAAAGGCTGTACCTGCATATGAGAGCTGCCAATGTCAAAGATACATAGTTTTTAGCCTATTGAAGTGTTCTGAAGGTTTTTTGGATGATATCCTTTGACCCATTAAACATATTTGCTTGTGTTCATTCGTCAGACCAGCTACCTACTTTTAGAATCTGTGTATCCCTGCTTCATAACTGCTAAGTTTATGAAAGTGGTTTAAATATCACGTAGCATAATAAAATATATTGTGTGTTTAGCGACGTATAATTTGTAAATGAAATATTTAACAGGCTCGACGTCAACAATTCAGGGTGAATATAGAAAGGTAGATATGAAAAGTATTGACTGGCTAAGAAATAAATAAAGTCAAATCATAAATGTAAGTTTGGTGAATCAAATAATACAACATCAATTTATCAAAACTTACATTTTGAAAAAAATGTAATTCACGAAATTTCGCTTTTTATCGAATGCTGGCTTTAAAGAATCTATAAAAAGCTAAAAACTTTCCTTGAGTAATAATGTATGCTAATAATCAAACAAATTCGACTTGTAAACTTGTAAAGTTTTAAATACCACAATAGTTCTTCCTATACTATAAGAAACTTCCATAACTTTGTCACAAAACAACCGGTTTTTAAATGGAATGTGTTGTTGATCATGGTTGGTACTCTAAATTGACTTGAAAACTCAATAAGCAATTCTAATATTTTCAAAAATTGATAAGTGTCCCCCTTTACACCTTTTCATAGATTAGGTTAGGTTAGGTAGAACCGGTTGACCACCACATGGTGGTCACACATAGACCGAGTAGGTCCTTAGTGTCGCCGGATACTGTAGGTCATTAGGCGGTTTGTTTATCCTGTAGGATTAGTGTGCGCTTGGCAAACGCCAGCAGCGCATTGGGAGTGTGTCCGGCCGCTTCTTCTAGTGATACGAGCCAGTGTTTGTTGAAGTATCGATGTCTTAGTGTTGCAAGTGCTGGACAGCTGCATATAAGGTGTTCCAAGGTTTCCACAACTCCTGGTTCCTTACATTTCCGGCAACCTTCTTCCGTTAATATCCCCAGCTTTTTAGCATGAGCTGCTGCTAGGCAATGTCTAGTTAATACTCCTATCACTAGGCTGCTAACTTTCCTTGGAAGATATAGCAGGAAGTTAGTGAGTTTCTGATTTCGCTTCTTGCACATAATTTTAGCGATTCTGCAGCTGGTAGATTAAAGTTTTGAGAAAATTAAAATCTCGCAATATTAATTTTAACCGATTGCAAACATTCAAATTGGCATAAAAAACAAGCTTAAGATTTGTTCAGAGGTAGTTCATTTTTTGGCCAAAACTTATGCTAAAAATTTCTAAAAAAATTCCTAAAAATTCCTAAATTTCTTACAAGTCGTAAGGTCTTATATCATAACCGACGACAGCTCTACCGCTAAGATTACAAAACTACCGTAACTTTTTTTAAAACTTAAGCGATTTGCATATGAAATGTCTTTGTGGTCATGTTTTGTAATCCAAATTGACTTGTTATTTCGATTTTATTCACATTCTGAAATAAGTTTCTTGAGATTTTTTCATACCTTTTTACACTAAAGAAGTAAAATTTAGAAACTAATATTTTGATTGACTGTGGACCTCAAAATAAGAATAAAACACTAATTGAAAACTTGTTCTGAGGGCGGACAACTCAATATATAGCTGAAATATGAACAATCTGACGAAAATTGAGCTTGTGTATAAATATATATATTAAGCTTTGACACTCCGAAGATAAGCGTTCTATCTTTTAGTTAAAAATAGAGTATTTTAGCTTAATTTTTATCAACTTTGGTATAATGTTTGTTCTAGTATTTCGACAGCAATTTCAAATTTCAAACAGTTTTTTGTAATGTTAAACAATGAAAGTGAATTGGGCCAAAGGACCTCAGGGATTGTCGTTGCGAATGTCCTTCAGCCCTGATTGGACAAGGCTCGTATGGTTTATGGCGCGAATTAAACAAAAATTGGACTGTTTTTGGTTGAATTAATTTTAATGTAATGAGTATTTACAGTTCGAGTGCTCACAACAAAAACAAAACAAAAAGGCGAAAGGGCTGTTTCCGCTGTATGCATAAGCATATAAGTAGCACAACCCAGGCTCAAGGATCTGCTAGGCGAGCTGGGGAAAAGTGAGGATTGCTGTTTACCAGCCACCCTGAGGCGCCCAGCCACCTTGAGGCGCCCAGCCACCTTGAGGCGCCCAGCCACCACCGCCGCCGCCGCCGCCGCTGCTGCCAGCTTCCGAGATGACCTTGACGATTTGAACAGCGCCAGAGCTGCCGCCGCCGTGGCTGCCACCGCCGTAGCCGCCGCCGCCATAGCCGCCGCCGCCGCCGGAGGACCAGCCAGCACCGCCGCCATAGCCGCCGCCGCCGCCAGCGCCCGCATCAGATATGATCTTGACAATTTTGATGGTGCTGGCACCGCCGCCGCCGTGGCCGCCACCGCCGTAACCGCCACCGCCGTAACCGCCGCCGCCGTAGCCGCCGCCTCCGCCGCCGGAGGACCAGCCACCACCACCACCACCGCCATAGCCGCCGCCGCCAGCGCCCGCATCGGAGATAACCTTAATGATCTTCACGCCGCCGCCCCCGCCGCCACCATAGCCGCCACCGCCATGTCCGCCACCGCCGCCAGATGACCAGCCGCCGCCGCCGCCGCCGCCACCACCAGATGACCAGCCGCCGCCGCCTCCTCCGCCACCGCCGCCACCGGATGACCAGCCGGAGCTAAGGGCGCTGCCGCCCCCAAGGAAGCCCGCATGGGCCAAGCTGCATGCAGCCAGCAGACAGACGAATACCTTTCGTGAAAAAAAACAGGCACAGTATGAGTACAAATTAGTTCACTTCACTTCAAAACAACTCAAAAAAATAAAACAAAAAAATTGCTCAAAATTCGCTAATCCCGGCTACGAGATTTCGAGCTTGTACGCCAGGACGCACCTTCATGTTGGCTGTGTGTGTGTGTATGTGTGTGGAGCTAGGATTACAATTGTGACTGCGACGAAAGCTGAACTTCAACTGTGCCATTGCCGGGCACTGGCAAACGCTTTTATGGCCCAAACTCGGTTCGAGCCGGGCCAAAGCCAGCGCCCGAGCCAGAGCCAACTCACGACCCAGCCCCGAGCCCAGCTGGCCGCAACTCTATGCTAATGTATGACACTCTAATTGGTTGTCCATGCGATGCTCTGGCCGGATTATGCCATCACCGAAGAGCCCATGCAACTGGCCAGCAAGCAATGGGTGCCAGCACTGAGAGAAATGCAGACTAGTAAACCATTCAGTACGAGCAGCTGCTAAGCTGATATATATTTTCATTTTCCTATATTTTATTTATGTTTATTTTCTTTTTGTGTTACATATAGAAAACAAGTTACTGCCCAACTGGATCTCGAACTTGGAACTTATGTTCCTTCAGTTTTTAAACTTAAAACTTAAAGTTGAAACTTTTATTTGTTGAATCGAAAATTCAAAATTTGATTTTGCTTCTTAGGTGGCGTATATCAAATTTGCTCAAAATTAGAAAACAATTATAGCTGCTATAGGAACAATCGATTAAAAAGTCAATTCTTTGTTTATTAATGTTTATTTTTATATAATTGTTTATATGTAGTACTTCAAACCATTTAGATTACTATAAATTATAGCTGCTTTAGGAAGAATTCAACCAAAATTGAGTATGACAAATATTGCTGTCGAAGAAAAGGTTACCTTCTTCATGTTTGACACAAATTTCTTGCAGTGTAGCTTCCCGTCTCAATCCATAGCTAGCCGCCTTCACACCCGCAACTGGACCAGCCGTTAAGCCATTCAGCTCAGTGTCAGGCCGCTCGTAACTGCGAGGCATTTGCCAGCGAAGTTTATTAGTTTGTTATGCAATTCATCAAAGACTTGCATAAAAATACATAAACCCCAACCATAACAAAGCGTACTCGTTTAAGCGCCGCATTTTCCACTTCCACTTTGATACCGACTTTAAATCAAACTCCAAATAATAATATAATATAATATAGCCTTTGGGCTATTTTATTAGATATTGTCACAAAATGTGTGCGAAACTTTCAGCTGTGTGAATATACTATATCTATAAATATGTATAGCTGATCGGGCTGACGAGCTGACTCAATATAGTAGCTATAGCTATAGAAATTTGATCGACTTTAAAGCCATTTTAGTATATAATGGGATCACATGCTTAGCATTTTTTATACTACAACAAACTCTTGTGGTTTTTGCTCTCTACTTTCAAGAGACTTTGTATAGTTATTAGTTTATTTTTATTATAATGGTAGAGTATTTTATATTCGGCAATACGAAGAATTCGGCATTTTCTTGTTGTTTGACAACGCTCCTGACTTTTCAACAGATTTTGGTTAAGGTTACATTAATATTAATCAGTAATAGCTTAATCAAAATGAAAGAGTATTTCAATTTCAACCCAACAGACATTGCTTGAGAACATATTATTAAATTATCTATATTAGTTATTGTTATCCAATATGGAAAGTATTTCAAGAGACTTTGGTTAAGATCACATTAATAATAATCAATAAAAGCTTGATCAAAGTGGAAGCTATTTGGCCAAGCTATAACTTGACAACGCTCAGACTTTGATTGGGAACATTAATATTAATTAATAATAGCTTGATCAAAATGAAAGAGTATTTAAATTTCACAGGCTTTGCTTGTGAACATATTAATATCTTATCTATATTAGTTTTCTTTAATCAATATGGAAGAGTATATCAACAGACTTTGGTTTGAGTTATATTAATATTAATCAATAATAGCTTGATCAAAATGAAAGAGTATTTAAATTGCTGTCCAACGAAGCTATATCTTGATAAAGCTGCTTACTTTTCGACAGACTTTGCTTGAGAACATATTAATATCTTATCTATATGGAAGAGTATTTCATATGCGACTCACATAAAATGCGATATTTTATTTTGTAATTTTACGCTTTTTACTTTTCAGCAGACTTTCATTAAGACAACCTTATTATTAATCAATATTAGCCAGATCAAAGTGGAAGAGCATTTTATTTTCGGCACACCGAAGACAGCAGCTCTCTGATTTTTGTTTTGTTTCAATATCGATTAGTGGCCCGCCGAAGGGGTCACCCGGAACGCTTATTAATTGTTGGCCCCCAGAAGATTTGGCTGCCTTGCAGAGCAACCTTCGTTTCGACACTTGATAGATGGCAATGATAATCTTCCAGTCTTGGGCTACATTAATTGCTTCGAGTTCATCTCGCATATTGCGGAAGCCCACAAATCCCACGCAGTCACGACATTGCAGTTGGATCGGTTGGATCCATGGATCGATCGCATAAAGCTAACCCTATAATTAGTAAACAATTTGTAATTAAATATATTATAAACAAACAAATATGTAAAACCTTAACCTCTGACATTTATTTGCTTGTAAAATAAATTGATGAAAATTTGAAAAAATATGCTCAAGAAGATGTATGTATTTACATATATTTTGAAGTCAGGGCTGTGGGCGCTTAACATTTTAATGAGGGTTCGGTTCGCGGTTCGCTTGTCTGATGTCTTGTACCCAACTCCCAAAACTGGTTTCCAATTTACATCATCTTGTACGTGTCTGTGCACACACACGCACAAGTATACTAAATGCGTGCGGTGGAGAAGGGTAGGAAGTATATGGAAATCGATACTTGAATCTTGATTACACCAAAAATGATACCGATTAAACCTTCAGATTTAATACACACATGCTAGTATTTCAATTTGTTCTAAATATTTCCTATATACTTTACGTTAAAACGTTTTTATGTTCGAGAAAATAAGCAAGAGTTTATCAATATATATATACTACAGATATACTCCAGTTCCAATAGAAATTCTTTCAACTTTCCCTTGAAGCTAGAGCAATCAAATTTGGTACACTTGTTGGTAGATACCATTAGTTTATAAAATGAAAAGATCTCCAAACCAACTCTAAATACTATACGATAAAACGTTTTTATGTTCGAGAGAATAAGCAAGAGTTTATCAATATATATATACTACAGATATACTCCAGTTCCAATAGAATTTCTTTCAACTTTCCCTTGAAGTTAGAGCAATCAAATTTGGTACACATGTTGGTAGATACCATTAGTTTATAAACTGAAAAGATCTCCAAACCAACCCTAAATACTATACGATAAAACGATTTTATGTTCGAGAGAATATTTATCAATTTGTCATATACTCTAGTTCCAATAGAATTCCTTTCAACTTTCCCTTGAAGTTAGAGCAATCAAATTTGGTACACATGTTGGTTTATACCATTAGTTTATAAACTGAAAAGATCTCCCGAACAACCCAAACCCCTTTCGTGAAATTTTGGCAAAGGAAAATTTTTATTTTCAACAACTAAGTACAATGTATAACAAACTATAAGTGTTCCACAGTTGGGATTTTTGTTATACATTCCTTTTACAGTGCCTATATTCATATGTCAGTTGCATGTAGTGTATTTGCTTGTTTTTGTGTTAGTCGCTAATCGTTTATCGTTTATCGTTTATCGTTGCTCCAGTGTCTAATTGTTGTTTGTTGATCCTTGAATTTAGCCTAGTTTTTGATGTTTGTGTGATGTGTTTTGAGTACATATGCGCCAAAGAATTAAATTCTTAGTATTCCTCATCCTCTGGTGGTGCATCGTCAGGTGGCGCAAACCCATCCTCAGTTGCATAAAGTATATCCAAAATTTTTTGTGTGAGCTGTCCGGGATCTGCATTCTCGGCCTCCTGGCAAAGTATTTCAATATCACGTAGTTTTGAAAAATAAAAATTACGCTCCTTCTCCAGACCCTCTAGGTTCGAGCGCATATCTAAAACCTGGATGGAGAGCGCTCCAATCTGCTGATTAGTTACCGCAACAGCGGGCGGCACATTGTTCTTCTTCACACTTCCTGTTGATCCTGCAGTCATTTTCATTGGCGCCGGAACAATGTTTGTGCGCGGCGGCACCTTAGAGACTGTCGACTTCATGGGTGGCGCCACTGGACGTCGTGACTTGAAGGAGCCGGCAACGCTGCCGCTGCCGCCGCTGCTGCTTGTGCCGGGCAAGGATTTGGCCAACCCGGAGCCGGATCCGGAACCGGTACCGGAGCCAGAGCCCATCTTCATACCCTCGCGTACGGCGCTCGCATTATACTCTCTGCCATCGTAATTAGCATCGAAGAACTTTTTAAACCACTGCAAGAATTCGAAATTATCTTGAAAGCGACCTTTAATCAACTTATCAATTGGAATTATCTTATCGACGGACATCTTCTTGAAGCCCGCCTGCAAAATCTTGAAGTTCTGTATATACTCATGCTCCAGAATTGTATGGAACTTGACACGCTTGACCGGCACTGAATTCGGGAACAGCATGTCCATGAACTGACAATAAGCAGCACCAGTGCATAACTCCTCAATCTTGGAGAACTGCGATTGCATGCAATCATTCACCCAGGCCAGCATCTCATGTCGGGACAGATTCTCAGTCGTCACATTGGTGGAGTAAACGTTAACAGCCATTATAACTTTCTTTTTCGACGCTCGACGTAGTTATAAATTTTTTGAATTTGTTAATACTTTTTAATATTTGTTACGATGTTAATGCAAAGGAATCCCAAATTCTATGACAATCTGTTTTCAGGCAGTGCTCTCTAGTTGACGTTTTCAATTCGTTTTGACATAAAAAGCAAACATAGTGTTTATAAATAGAAAACTGTTTGTCCTCACTGACTGACTGACTGCTTGGTGACTGATTGGCAATCACCCCACAGCCCAAACGGTTAAAGCTAGAATGCTGAAATTTTTACAGTAGTTTCCATCTGTGATGAAAGTGCACACTAAGGTGAGGCTTTGGAATATTCCACCCACAAGTGTGGAAATTCGCGGACAACTTTTATATGAAACTTTTTTCGTTTACCAGCCAATAGGCTTCAAACTTATTTGTCACGATCTATACGAAAAATCATTCCACACATATTTCACCAATTTTGGATAATCCATCCCACATGGGCGGAAAATGGGGGACTAAAAGTTTTATGAGCGAAAGTCTAATTTTAGCCCGATCGCCTTTAAATTCATTTTTAAAGCTCTAGACATTGAATGAGTCGATATGTGTTTCACCGATTAGGTAAATTTACCCACATGGTCAGAAAATTGGTAGAAAACTCTGTCATACGACGTTTTTAATTTTCAAGTGATTGGCTTTAAGCTGATTTTCAAGATTCTACAAAGTTATTTTAATTGGTGCGGTGATCAGAGATTTTGGTCAATCTACCCCAGGGTCGGAAAATTCGCTGAAAAACTGTTGTATATAACTTTTTTCTTTATGGTCCGATTGTTATCAAACTTAGCTTCAAAGCACTTCACATTAAATCTCTGGGCTTAACCATTTTAGTTTTTCATGTGAATGTCTTCAGACTAATTTCCGAAGCTAAACACGAATGCTTTCGTCTGGAGTTTTGATCTTATCCTTCTTTCAAGCTGATTTGGAAAACTACACCAAAAATAATTTGAAATAGTGCTAACCAATTTTGGAAAATCTACCCACATCCGTTGCCACGGGCGGGAAATGAGTGAAACTATTTGTTTAGTCAGATCGGCTTCAAAGCCCTACTATAGCTTTACCCACAAAATCATTAGGCATGTGACTCAATTATTTAGGAAAGTTTACTCCCTCGGAGGGGAAAATTGTGGTACGCTATTCTTGTATATTTCTTACGTGATTGTTCGTCAATCAAATTCGTCAAATTCAACATAATGCATTCCAATCACCGGAAAGCGCTTGATCCTAGCTTTTACCATCTAGTATTTATATATACGAGTTCATAAGATTCCAAAATAAATCTTCCTTGTCATAAAATTAACAAATAATAAACTTATTATCCAGCTAAAGGTCCTGGCAGCCATGGCTAAGAATTTAGTGTTAATTTAAGTTTTAACTAGAAATGATCATTATATAAATGAATAAAAAATCGTATTAAATTATATTTCCCTTATATGTAATTATAAATGCATGTTAATCTTTGTGGGACTCTTACCTTATATTTACCTCACCTATTAATTGTATAAAAGAATAGTATATATTAATAATAATGTCTTTTGGGCTTTGGTTTTTCAATAACATGTGAGTATAAAATTTCAAGCTCAACCGATGTCAATATGATGAACTATTTCCGATTTTATGTATATGGTATGCTGTTAATTGTAAAGATTACAGATTCTTTCTACACCCTTTATCCATATAATGTAGAGATTGAGCTATTTATATACTTCTTAAATATGTAGATAAGTCTATGAAGTCTGAACTTGTAAATAATATTAGGACACAAATCTACATGAATAATTAATGTGTATAAATGATATGAAATTGACACCCATTGTTATGTTTAGTACAAATTACAAATCATATCAATCACTTAACCCTCTGATTAAAACTCTAATGAGTTAATCACAATGTTTCAGTTTCAGTTTCCGTTTATTTTGGACAAAACCATTTGTCAAGCATAGTGGCAAATATATATATATATATATATATTTGATTAATGTTTGTGTGTGTTTATCTATTTTTAGTTTTTGCATAAATTGAAATAGAGCTGCAACCAAGACAGACAACAAATAAAGTCTGTCAACTGGTAAATATACATGCAAAGATCCCATGGCTGTGAGAGAAGCCAAATAAAGTTACTTCATCTGCATACAATAATAATAAAAGGGGCAACAACAAGTCGCCTCAGTTAGTCGTGAATGGCCAAATAGAAAACATCTTGCCCCATTTGTTGGTTATGCACGACGCCTTTCACTACATGGCAAAATAATATAATATTGGGGCTCTCTCGACCCTGATAACAGATGGGGCTAACTTTGCATATTTGTTGCGTATATCAGTCACCTTTCCTAGCCGCGGAGGTGTTTTCTTCAAAGATTTGCTGATAACTTTGCCAGCTTGATTATATTTTAAGCTGAATTTCAAAAAAAGCTACTACTATACCCTTACAAAAATAAATGGACTTTCTTCAGAGAGTGTATTTCTGCAAACATGGTTCCGTTTTATTTATAATCGATCATTTCTTAATTGCAAAGACTTTTCTAAAATTTTGAAAGAATTTCTAAATTCCAGGGCAGTTCTGGATGAAATCTAGAAATCATTTTAAACACTACATTATAATTTCACTTTATGACTAACAACAAAATGTAAAAATTAAGCTTTGAAGGTTGCTGAACTCTAAACTTTATTATAATATTAATAAATATTATACGAAAAAAAAAGAAATTACTTTCTTAAACTATCTTAAGACACACAATCAATAAATGAATAAGTCAATAAATAAGTAAATAAATATTATAAAGAGAATTGTGAATTCTGACTAGTGCAAAAGTGAAATAAAAGTTTAAGGCTCGTAACGCTAGAATATGACAATAAATCAATTTAAATTAGAAATATATTAATATGACATCTAATTTTTAGGGTATTTTATGTTTAAACTAGTTTCGCAATTGGTCAACCTAAATACTGGGCACTATAAAAGTCAAATAATTTTTTATATTTATTTTTTCAATTTTGTTTTTATAACCTAGCAAGCCAGCTCAGGGTGTGTTATGTTTCATTGTCTTAGTGTCACCTTAACAAAGTATCCAACCGATTTAAATATTTTATTAATTCAGATTACGAGCGTATAAAAATTATCAATAGTGGGACAATGAGCCTCATCTTTGCCTATTAATATATACATAGATATAAACATTATTTTATGGTATAAGCCAATTTCAAAAACTCGAAAAGTTCTGTACCGATTGAGCTCGAATGTTGACACAGTTCGATTCTAGAATTCTATTCATGGACCGCAAAAAAAAATTACATAAATAATATCAATATCAATATGTATACGAAAATATATAAGTAAAATCAGCTTAGACTGTGCTCAAAAAGCGCGCGACTTTAGAAAATCTTCCTTCACGGACAGAAAACTGTTGTATGAAACTTGAAAAGTCTTCTGCCACCCGTCACATCGGGCGGACAATGGGCTCAAGTAAAATGAGTAAGAAACGGTATTTGTTTGATCGGTTTCTAAGTTCCTTACACCTTATACAATAAATCATAAGTCACGGTAGGGAAAATAGATGTAAGTTATTTTTGTTTATTGCTTATTTTTGCATCCATGCAACAATAATGTGCCACAGCGAAGTGTGGCGGGGTACAACTAGTTTCCTATAATTTTGTATAAATATAACACCATCGACACAAGCAAATTTCTCATAGCTCAAACACCATATGGAACTCTGCAACAGATGGTAAAAATAATTAAACACAAACCTAACATACACAACCCTTTACCTAAAGAACATAAACCATAATTGGAACAATCGATTTATGTTGTTTAGGTAAGATAAGATACGATACTAAGATTCAGACTAGATCACACAAGATTTACACAACAGCACCACAACAACCCTAACAACATCATCATGGTATGATTGCTACACAACAACAGATCTTAGCATTGAACATATACTCACCAACTGCACCGCAACTTCCCACCTTAAAAATCAAATCTTCCAAAACAGCTGCCCCATATTGATACTTGCAAACCCAACCCCACAAAAACATCTCTAAGATAATAAAGTTCCTTAAAATAACAAACACATACTACCGTCTCTGACCCAAAATTTAAGCAACATGATTGTTAATATGTAAATATGAAATTATGTAAATATGTAAGTATGAAATTATGTAAATATGTAAACAACTTAACTCCATAGGGCACTACCTAGCCGAAGGCAGCGCTTTAGTCATAAGTTGGTGTTAAGTGTTAATTTAAATTATATCCAACTATTATAAATAAATGAAAGACTTTTTTTCTTAAAATATAGAATTAGTTTATGCAATCAAAATTTCTTTTGCATCTTAGGACGTTTTTCTGAATACATTTATTATTCTGAGTGTATCCTGTATCAAAATTATGTTATTCAAATACATGTCTAGAAGCATTTACGACTAGGAGTTATCCTGTAACCAAGTCTGAAGTATCTGACCACAAAAATAGTATATTATCGTATAGTATATAGTATATACAAAAGAAGTACATATAACTGGCCGGATCGAATTAATCTAAATAAACTAATCAGAAGTTGGGAGCTTGAAGAAGTTTCTCACAAAAACTTAGGGTACAACAAGATTTTGGTTAGGATCAGTTAAATACCCTGCAATTTAATAAGCAGTGCTGAGTATTCATTTTTCTGCAGCCCCGATTTCTATAAGTTCATATTGCTTTAAAACTTCGATGGGGTTAATCAATTTCGTGGATTATTTGATGAATATTTGATGGGTAATTACGATCTACACATTATACAAATTTAATGATGATATTAATGATTGCATAACTGCCGCTGTGGATGGTAGATCGAAGCATAATTGGGCATAATTATGCCCATAGCTATCATTAAGAGCCCTGTTAAGGAAATGTGGTTGAACTTGACATATTATACCAAATTATATATATATATATACGGCCCGGGAACACCCACTGAGTGAAAGAAAAGGTAGCTTGGGTAATTTTTTTTTTTTTTACATTTAATTAACTATTCAACATGAAAAAAAATTAGAAAAAACAACAGGCACACTGAATGTGTGCCATCTTAAAGATATAGTAACAACATCTACAAGGCTAATGCCGTTGCTTAACTCGAACAACAAAAACAAGCGAGTTGAGTGCCCGGCATATCACATGGTGGTATGGGATGGGGGATGGGGAATGTGGATTGCGGATTGCGGGATGCGTTGCGGTTGTGTGTAGGCATTTAGTCCCAGCCACCACCACCGGCAGCCCAGCCGGCGGGCTGAGGAGCTGGTCCCCAACCACCGGCACCGCCGCCGATGCCGCCGCCGATGCCGCCGCCGCTGCTGTGTCCCTCACCAATGACGCTGATGATTTTGACATCCTCGGTGTGGTGACCATGGTCAGCAGCAAAGTGTCCACCATGGCCATGCTCGATGGCGCCGCCCTCCTCGTGGATGACCTTGACAATGTTCACATCACCGCCGTGGCTGTGACCGTGTCCGTGTCCGTGACTGTGACCACCGTGGGAGAAGCCACCATCATGACCGCCGGTTTGGATGACCTTAATGATCTTGACATCGGCGCCCTGATCAAAACCACCGTGTCCGTGTCCGTGATCAAAGCCACCGTGTCCGTGTCCATGATCAAAGCCACCGTGTCCATGTCCATGTCCCTCCTCGTGGATCACTTTGACAATCTTTACATCGCCACCGTGTCCATGTCCATGATCAAAACCACCATGTCCGTGATCGAAGCCGCCACCGCCGCCGCCGCTGAATCCGTGTCCTTCCTCGTGAATCACTTTCACAACGGTGGGTGGAGCGATGCCGCCGCCACCGCCAGATGACCAGCCGCCACCGCCGCCACCGGATGACCAGCCACCGCCGCCGCCACCGCCACCGCCGGAGTAGCCACCAGATCCACCACCACCAATAAAGCCAGCTTGGGCAACGGCCACACAGGCAATCAGGCAAACGAAGACCTACACAAAAGTGGATATTCAGTCAAGATTGATGGTTGATGGCCAAAGGATTCGTTGCTGCTTGTCCTGGTCTTACCTTCATTTTGTTGTCGGTTCTGCTTAAGTTCAGCGTTAGCTCTTGTTAGATGAGTTCAAAGCTTGAAGCTTATTCAGTTACTAATATTGATACCAAGCTCGTTGACCGCTATTTATACGACATCCAGACCTAAACGGCCACAAAATTGCTACCTAAAGAGAAATGAATGGAATCACATTTGATGAAACCAACAACAACAGCGATGAACACTATTAAAACAACGACAACGAAAGCAACGCCAACGTCAGCATCGCTGCTTTAAGTCCACAAACAAGATCTCGACTTATAGTAGCTAATCTTCAAATTATTCAACTTACAGTCTTAATAGGTATATTTCAAATGGTTTTATCTTTAATCTCTCCATCAAATTTTGTCATTTACAATAGTTCAAATGTTTTCTAGTCCAGCAAAAGTAGAACATTTACTTCTTTTTTTTATATTTTTGTAAGTGAAATATCAGCTTGATTAGAATACTATTACCTATTAAGGCAACTTAAGCTAGTGTGAAATTAAAGGAATGAAACTATGTCTAGAAGATCTAAAGTATTATATACAGTTATTTACATTATTATTTACATTATGCAAAGGACTTTGGGGTAATATTTGGGAAAAAAGAGTTATTAATATAAAGAAAAATAGTATAAGATAGAAAGATATAAATGTTAGGTCAAGAGCCGGTGTGGAAGGTCTTGAGGGTGAAGAACATTTACAGTAAACCAAATGTAATGGCCCTAATCTAAACACTCTAATTCTAATTCATTTTAAGTAACTGTTTATGGTAATATCATCTGTAAATACCCATTTGTAACATATATTCTTTAAGACATACATACATCTATCATTTGATCTAAACACTCTAACTCATATGAATTTTAAATAACACTTTATAGCATATATATTATATATTCATTATTATACATCTATCATTTAATCGAAACACTCTAACTCAATTGAATTTTAAGTAACACTTTTTAATAATATCACCTGTAAATATTCTAAATCATACCCCCTAACTTTAGGGTGTTTGTACATATCCGAAGACCTAAGCAGCCGGTGCTATTTATTCCTAAGTTGGCCATAGTTTTAACTAAGCCAACTTATTAAATCTATAAATAAATAAATAATATATATGTAATACTATAAGATATTTCTGCTGCAAACCGTAGAATAATGTTATCAGACATTTGGTTCGCAGTTGAAATCAATTTCCCATCATCGCATTTGGTTTATGAACCGGTTTTGAATATCCCTGTACCCAGAATGTGGTTCAAGACTTGATTCGTCAGATTTTCTTCGAATTATAAATTAAAACACTTTATATTATTGAGCATTCTTATTGTTGAATTTAAATTATTAGCCTGGATGTCTTTTAGCAAACTTTCATCTATGCTGCTTTTCTGAAGAAAATGGGTTAACGGTTCGGTTCAGAAATGGTATAAGACTGCAGTTCCGGGCTAGAGTCTATTCTATATACCAAACTACTACTACTACTATTCTATATGCTTCCCATTAAACTTCTACATTGATAATGACATATATCGTATCTTAAATTTGTTCGTGTTTTCCATTTCCAATTCCATTTCACTTTCCCAATTATCCTATTCCCTATTTCATACTAAGTAGTATAAATTATATATATATTTGGAATAATTTAATATATTGAAAGTATTAAATTTCCTTTTTAATATTTGAGAGTCTCTAGCAATAAAAACAAAGTGAATAATTACTTAAATTTGCATATCTCTCTGGGTAACTTAGATGAACTGTCAAGCTTAGTACAGGGTATCTAATAGTTGTGCAGTCTTGACCTAAACACTACAACTTGAATGTATTGCAAATGCCATGCTTTTAATGCGTGTCTTAACTTTCACATTATATTTGAATAAGCTTTTGTCTCATTTAAATTTTAAATTCATTTCACAAGAAATGCATTTCAGTAAGTTTCATTGATCTCAAATGTGTTTACCAAAAAATAAGAAATATTGTGCAAAATATTTGAATTCTTTGACCTTTTGAATGAATGCTATTGCCTGCACTTGTATAGCAACTCCTCAACAAGGCGTTTCTGTGATAGAACTGATCTAGAAATTAAACAGAAAACTAGAGTGATGAAAAGTTAATGTGAAGTTGCTGGAACATGTTGGCGGATAATGGAAAGTTTGTGACTTTTAGATTTTTGTGCCATGTATCCATCAAAAATAACTAAAAAGGGAAGAATAAAGTTATAATCGGGATAGAAACTCAATCTAAATTCCGCTCATCACCAAAATGTCTCTTCCACTCAGATTCCAGCTAGCCCGACTATTTTTCAAACTATTTATGGGTTTTGCAAAGAAATTTTATTGTGTATTGATTTAGAAATGCAATATTTTTTCTGAGTTGTGTGATTTGTTGGAAGCCATGAGAAATTTCACCTCCGGCGGGTTCTAGGAATAACTATACCGTTTTGGGACTTTGAAATGTGTCTTGATTGGGCTGAATTTTTCGGGAGCAGCGAAATTTCCATCCTGATCACATCGCTAGTGATCTTTACTAAGCAGAGCGAGGCATCTCAATTCAGACCGAAGCAGGCATACGCGATTAAGCTCTCTACGTCCAGATGAAGGTATCGACATCAGCGACTATAATAACTACAGATACTGAATTTGGATATATACTCTTAATATTTAGCATTTTCCTTTATGCATACAAAATGTTAGTTTACTGAATTTTGCGGCTTGCCTAAAATAAAACAGCTGATTGGTTTGTATTGATTGGCGTTTGTTCAAGAGAGCTGCAATTTCAACTTTCTTCATTTTACAATTAACAATTGTGCCTATATCTATATATCTATATATATATAAAACAGATTGTTCTGATTGGCAATCATCGCACAGCCCAACCAGTAACAGCTAGTATGTTGAATTTTGCACGGTAGTTTTCATCTATGATCAAAGTGCACACTAAGGCGGGGATTTCGAAAATTCCACCCACAAGCGTGGAAAATCGCGGAAAACTGTTGTATGATACTTTTTTTGTTTACCAAACAAATGGCTTCAAGTTCTTTTCCAAAATCTATACGAAAAATCATTCCACACATATTTCACCGATTTTGAATAATCCACTCCGCATGGGCGGAAAATGGTGGACTAAAAGTCTAATTTTAGCCCGATCACTTTCAAATTCATTTTCAAAGCTCTACACTATAAATAATTCGATACGTGTTTCACCGATTTTGGAAAGTTTACCTCCACGGTTGAAAAATTGGTGGAAAACTGTGAAATTCGACATATTTAATTTTCATGCGATTGACTTCAAACTCATTATCAAGGTTCTACATAAAAACATAATCAAAAATTTCGATTTTACCAACTAGTTCTATATATAACATTATTAATAACATTTCAGCTCCTCCATCTGCCCGTTGAATACCATTTGTTGTAGGACACCCAGTTGTATCTAAATAAAAAAAGCCTTTAAGTATGTTTATTTTCAGAATTTCAGAAAGTTGCACTGACCATGGTCAAAATATCAGCTGTTTTGTGGTGAAGATACATACATATGTATAATATTATTCATCACAGAGTACACAATTTACCAGACACATTTTTGAAGATGCTAAGTATGTTACTTAACATACTCAACATATCTAAATGCTGCTGAAAATGTTAATGGTTGAATTGGGCTATAAGACATGGGAGTTGAGTGCATTTAAGGCAAATGCATGCGGCCCAGCCGAGTATGTGAGTATTTATGAGTGTATTCATATTCGAAAGTCTAGCCGTTAGCCTGGGGACGTCCGATGTCGTAATAATGTCGCTCTTAATCCCACGGCTGTTAAATTAAGCTTCCAATCAGCAGCCCAATTAATCACGCGGCTGCCGCTGATAAGCTGAACGTGAGGCACGCCACAAAAGCCATCTGAAGTACGCCACAAGCTGAGCTCAGCTCAGTTCAGTTCAGCTCAGATCATCAGCTGTTGTATCTGAGGTGGCAGTCAAGCAAGTCCAAAGCCATTAACGGCAGTTGCAGCCAACCTAAGAGTGGCCCCGTATCTTGTGATCTGCTCTGTCATTGCCAAAAGCCGTGCAAATCTGGTGACCCAGCTGAACCGGTTCCTAATATGTTTACTACTCATGTTTTGTATAGCTTACAACGAATCAGCATGCATGCTCTATCCGAAAGTGCTCGACTAGCAGATACCGTCTAGCCAAGCTTAAAATTCCCCGAATATCTTGGTATAACAGGAAAGAATGCTATAATCGAGTAGACCCGACTACAAAAGTCCATGTATCCAGGTCAATAATTTGACAGTAGATTAAGTGTGACTTAAGCATAATACATGCCAAATTCCAGGGCTAAAAAGATATATATATATTTTTTTTTATGGTTTTCATCGAATTTCGGGAGAACGGGGGGAGATATTTGAAATTGAAAACAAACTTGATTTGCGTATGGTATACAGCTAGCTACATTCCAAATTTGGTGTCTATAGCTCTTTTACTTCCTGAGATCGACAAACAGACATGGCCAAATCGAAATCTCTTTTGATACTGATCAAGAATATATATACTTTATCGGAGATGTCTCCTTCTATCTGTTACATACATTTGCACAGATTTAGTACCCTTATTTTTACCCATTTTATGGGTAGAGGGAGTAACAATCATTATGAAAGATATTTGATACATGAATAAGGACTACAATCCTGGTTGCCTGAACTATTCATTGCTGCAATGGCTTTTTTCTAAGTTTTACAGAAAAGCTCAATATTAAAATTTATTTTTCAGATTTATTTGATGAATATATTTTTTCGCTCAGAAGTAAAGTAATGCTTCAAAATTAAAGTTGAATCAAAATTAAGAAAAACTATTAATTGAAATATATAAGAAAATAAAATAGTAAATTATATTAATTAAAATCAGTTTTTATTTTCATGTCTTAATATTTCAATTATATTAATTATATAATAATTATATATATATAATTATATTTATATCTTTAAAATAATGATAGTAAAAGAACAAATAATGTAATGTAATTAATTAAGGTTTATATTTATATGAAACCCTCTATGATGCTGATCAAGAAAATATATGCTTTACAGGATGAAAACTTTAATACTAAACAACTTTGAGATGTAGTTACAGGGTAACAGGTATCAGTATGTCCTTAAAATATCATTTGTAAAACTATAGCCCACGTAGTATAAGACCAATAGAGGGCACTTCAAATTATTGCATGCATTTTGTGGTAATCATAGGGTATTTTACAGTCAGGCATCTAATGCGCATTTGCATCTATTATGTGCCAAATTGGAAAACCACATTAAATGGTTTAATTATTCAAATCTCCAACGGGCTGAAGCGCTTTCGAGAAAAGGGTCAAAGTGAAAGATATAAAAACACAATCCCAAGCCGATTTATAAATATGGATACACTGATACTTATACCATACAGGGTATTATTTATGTATAAAATGATGTGTACATCTGCTTAATTAACGGCGCCTCATAAATGCATGCAGTCTGTGTGTGTGTAAGTGTGTGTGTGTGTGTTGTGTGTGTGTGTTGTTTTTGGCTTCTTTGTTGTTTTCAGCTAATACGAGTAAATTTATTCGTTTTGCTTTTGTTTTTGTGTTTTTTTTTTTCTTGAACCCATTTTGCAACTTTCTCGTTTTTTTAAGATTTTCAAAGTCTTTCATGGGTATTTCCACCGATAATTCATAACTTAATTAATAACTAAACTGTGCATAATGCAACTGTGGCCCCATGATGATACTATGTAGGCTAAATCAAGTTATACATTAATATATGCTAAGCTATTCAAAGTTATAAACATTATAAATTACTATGCTGGTCATTGAATATAGTCGATTAATAAACACTTAAGTGTGAACAAAGAGTCTGTCTTTTACATATCTGCATCTGATCATTTTGTAACAGCTATTAAGATCCATATCATAATCTGATCGCACACCCATTATTAATTCTCTTTGTTACACCAAATCAATGCGAATCTTTTAGGAAGTTATTAAGGTTCACTAGGGTCTGTTCTGGTTAAGTGCTACAATCCACAATTCATAAGTTTCGCATTCGGTCAGCTTCTTTTATCTGAGTATTTTGGTGTACACAGTTGATGTCATAAGATATACTATATACATACTGTATTCTATATAAAGGAGAATTGACCCAGGACATCGGCCAGGAAGTGATTCACAAAAGATGATGTGAAGACTATTGAGGGATCATCAAACTTGTCAAAACTTAACTGATTTCCATACAGAATGTCTCATTGATCAGGTTTTGTACTCTAAATTGAATTGGCATTTCAATTTTATTCAACTTGGCCCTATATTAACTCTGGGTATACAGTGTATACTATACACAACATGTGTACCAAGTTTGGTTCCCTTCACTTTATAAGGACAGAGGGACATTTCACGGACCCCATATACTTTTCAAAAAATGCTTATTTATTTTTTTCTTTTCATACGAGTCTAATAATTTAAAAATTTGTGAAATTTTTTCAAAAATTTACACATTTCCAAAAATTAAAATCAGGAAATTTCATTTTTCAACGATTACGGACATTAAAACTGAGTATAAAAGCTATTTCAAAACTGGTTCTGAGATAGTAAAGCTTCTGGCTAAGATTCATGCTAATTATATAAAAAATTTCGACTTGTGAATTTGGAAATACCACAATAGCTCTATCTCCTAGACTACCAACTACCACTATCGAAATGCCTTTTAATTGTTATTTTTTATTTTAATTTGCTTTTATTACCCCTCTAAACTACAATGTTTTATTTAAAGCTAAATTATAATTTGTAGTATTTTTCCAAGTTTTATCGATTGCTTTTCAACAGTAAATGTCTTTTTGATCATGTTTTGTTCTCTAAATTGAAATTTGTTCTTCATCCAAACAAATGTTTTCTTTGGTCGGTATTCTTGATCAGCCTGTTTTTCTCTCCCGATGAACGCGTCACTTTTAGGAACTATAATAGTTCGAGACAATATTAGGAATACACATCAGTTTCAGTATATCAGAAGTAGATCAGGTTTCTTTCAAAATTCAGAAACTCCCCTCGATTAGGAATTTTCGACTCGGGTATGCTCGACTAGGGCATTCTTATATGTTCTTGTATCCAATTCCGAATATCCCAACGCAGTCGCACACGTTTCAAGCAGTGAACACACGCACTGCTTGTTCTAAGCAGGCGCTTCGCACTATGCTAACTTCTGCTTGTTACACACTGACTGAACTGCTTGAAGTGCAAGCAGTTGCCTGCTTAAATCGTGTGTGCTTGTATATTTGTATGTACAAATGCATGTGAATGCGTGCGAATGTGTGCAAGGGTATCTCCTAGTCCAGCAAACTTGTTCTTACTGATACAGATGACCATTGAAAAGTGGCACAGCGCTGCATAACTTATGCATGTGTATGTGTGTAGCGAGAACTGGAACGTCTTCGATTCCATCTATTGAATACCTTGGGGTTGATGTCCACAACAACAATTTCGGGTAATGAGGTCAATAAACCAGAGCGCCATCACAGCTACAAGCTGAGTACTACGAGTATGTGCAGCTTTTGGCGCGTGGCTTGAGACTCAGCTATTCAAATTTTCCAAGTTCACTTCATGCCTATTTGTTGGGTGAACTTTTTGGGACACAGTTTTTATGGCAAAATGTCGAAAGGCATAAAACTGGTTTATGGCTTAAATGGTTTTTGCTTGGGCTAACACAATACGTTCCACACTTATCGAAGTTGCACTAAGCGACTGTAACCAGTTCACAAACCTATTTAACATTCTCTTACCCAACGAAATGTTATAGTACGGACACACGCAATTAATGTTAAACATTTAGAGATGAACTGAAGTAATTGGAAGCGCCCGACTGTGGCATACTCTGCTCAACCCACATTTGCTTACTTTAGCAATGAAGCTGTAGAACGCTTACTTGCGGGGTGGTGGTGGGCGTGGCGAATACATCTTAATATTTGTAATAATGTGAGGTTATATACGATAAGCTGACAGATAGATGGATATTGCTCAAGCCGAATCTTTGCTGCGGAAACAGAGTATGAGCAGTTGTCAGAGTTGTTACAGAATTTAAGCTATTACCTTGCGAGTTCGTAATCCGATGACATTCTTAAAATGCGACTGTTATAAGAAGGTCATTTCAAAATTTAAGTATATCCATTTTTATTGGGAAATTTTTTGTTTTTCTAATATTACGATCTATACAGAACTCGAAGAACAAGCTCAACGGACAGTCAGCCGCAGATGGAGAGTTGCGACGAGATGTAGAACTGCAAAGATAATGTCGAAACGCCAAGCAATCCCGCTACATCCTATCGCTTCCACGAAAGGACTGCAGGACGCTGCTAGATGTTCTTAGGAGACACTGTATGACAGCAGCCCATGCGAAGAAGCTTGGCATCACAAATGACGACAACTACTGGAAGTGCAGGGAGCCGGGGGTACCCGAAACACTGGAACATCTCCTCTCTACTCTCCCAGCGCTTATGAGAAGCAGACTCGACCATCTGGGATCCCATACCTTCACTTCCCTGGAAAGGACACCACTAAATCAACACTTAAAATTCGCGAAAGTTATCTTCTAAGCATCCTAAACGTCGCAAGCTTCAAATATGCGGTACCACCAAGGACCAGATGGTCTATGTGAGGGGATTACCTGCTGTCTTAACCTAACCTCAAATTGATTTAGCCCGAAATTTAACCTATGGCTAAAAAATAGTAAGATCTACTAAGATGTCACACCCAATCGGGCTATAACTGAATGAAAACAAGTTTTGTTTTTAAGTTTCAGTCAAATACGGGTTTCAAAGGGGCTAAGTCATTTTAAGGACTTTCGCACATGAAAATAAATACCATTAAAATTGGGATTAGGCCCGCTCGTAATGGTTAAAAAGCAGCCAAATAATAAAATATTTATTAAATAATTATCAAATATGACACATTTCGCACATAGAGAGAGGGAGGGGCCTGCCAAACGGGGTCGGGCTATTATTAATTAAAAATCGTCCCACGGTGAATGCAACACTTTCCCCTCACCCTGCCCGTTCTAGTTCCCAAGCAACTTTATCGGGGCATTCCCTTATCAAATTTTGCAAATTGCGGCTCGCATCGGCCTATGTCAATAGAATTGCTTTGGCTTCCCGGTTTCCTAATATTGCGCCATTTACTTAATTAAAAAATTGTATTTGACTCCAGCACGTCCGCGAGCAAAGCCTTCGATTGCAAGTCCCACAAGGACATTTCAGCCCCAAAATGCTAGGGTACAAAAAGGCCTTGCCGCTGTCAAGCATTTATTTCAACGTTTATTTGTGTATCAGTCTTGCCAAATAGAATAGAAGAATGAAATGTATTTTTGTTTTTCATAGCATGTATAAAAGAGATAAACTATATACTTGGAGTTAGTTAAATACTTTTTATTTAACGGTTAGACAGGCCTGTTTTCATATCCGTTTACTTTTCATTTCGATTGGTTTTTGATTTTGTGCTCTCTGTTTTGAGTGGAAAACTTTTCTACTTTTATAAACTTTATATCCAACAGATTGGTCTGTATCTTCAGATCTTAGCTGTGTTGTTTTCTTTCTTAAGTAGCCGTACTTATAATTTTATCATAATTTAAACAAATGTTTGCCTAGTTTTTGAACCATTGACTTAAAGTCAAATAAGTTATCGATTAATAAAAATCCTTTCCTAATGATTTGAATGGCATAGGAAGCGAAATAGGCTTGATTATATATCATACGCATGTGATTCAGTAACATCGAAGAGAAATTGCAAAGCACGCAGGACCTTACAGTTCTAAGCACTCACAAGCTGTATTTTCTACTTATTTGAAACTGGCTTTTATTTGCCTGAAGGTCCTAGTAGCCAGCGCTATAAACTACTTTAAACTTTTTAAGTTTAACCATCAATATTATTAAATAAACTTTTATTTTCTAATAGGTTTATTGCTAACAAATTCTCATGGCAGTTCAGTCTGTTTAAATAATTTTCAGTTCATTTCTTTATTTTATCCTTGACTAATCAAATACTGAGAATTTTATGAATTTAATAAATAAATGAATAACAAAATTTGCTTTAGAAAGATAAAAGATAGATAGATATAAAAAGACAAGATTCCGCCCCTCGACACAGTCTTTCCGGCCAATCAAAAATTCCTCGTTTTTAATGCTATTGAATTGTTCTGAGCCACTGCCTACACTGAGAAAAATAGTGCATTGTGAAATAACATACAAACATGTTTACTTTCTTATATAGAATGCGAGTTTAAGCGACGTATAAAGCTTTTAAATGAAGTATCTAGCAGGCTCAAGTTTATAATGCAGGGCTAATATAGATACATTGATATGAAAAGTATTGGCGGATGATGGGCTATTTCAGATGAATTTTTTATTAGAATTGTTGTTGTCCAAACTTCACCGTATATGAGTGGTACTCGGATAGATTCGAACCCGACTGCTGCTGTCTATAAGGCGGATATTTTAACCTCTGCTCTACTTGCTCTTCGAGCGCGGCTTGAACTTATTAGTTTTATCAACAGGTCCATATCAAATTCTAAGTCCACACCAAAGCTTAATCCCTTAATCTAAGTTTCTAACCCTGACAGTACTATTTTGAGAAGTGTTGGTTGAATTTTATACACTTTTGTAAAGGCTTCGCTTTTTGAATAGTTTTCAAAGTAACCATAATTAGATAACATTCTAGATTGAATCAAGAAATCTAATTAACAAATATGTTAAAAATTCATCAATACCTCAAAACCACTAACCTGTATTATAATATATAAAACAATAACATTAATTATATATACATATACATATATATACATACAAAAAATCGAAATATATTAAGAAACCATGTAAATATCTACATATATATATAATTATGACCGAGCTGACCTAGCCAAAAATAGCGCTATAACATAATTATAATTATAAGGTAGCTCTAAATAAATAAATAAATAAATTAAGCAAGTAAGCTTAAGGCCTTAGCAGCTATAGCTTTTATTAAGTTACGCGTAATTTATTATTACGTGGTAATTTCTTTATAAATGTTTCTATGTTCGCTATGAATTGTTGACGTCAAATATTTTATTAACAAACTCTACGTCGCTAAGCACACATTCAATAAATAATATAGAAAAAAGATTTCATTAGATTTGTTTAAGGAATTGAGAAAGATTTGATGCTATCAGATCCATTTAGCATGATCGTCGTGAATGGCTACCACAAAGCAGAGTTCTGAGCAACTGCTCAGAGAGAGAGAGAGAGAGAGAGTGTGAGAGCGCAAAATGTTAAATACTCAGCAGAGCGTAAAAGCTCAAATCAAAGCTCAGTTCTTTTAGACAGCTTGCTTGGGATGGTCAAGCGATCAGTTCGGACACGAAAATCTCCACAATCAGGCATTGATTTGAATTAAACTGAATTCAAGATTTTTAAAAATAACATGGCTGATTCAAAATCTGATTGCGGAGTAACAGATTTCCAATATAAATTTAGATTTTCAATCAAAATCATAAACTTATCAGCTTCAAATCTGTGCTAAGGGATTACAAAGGATAAATAAATGTATATAATGTTTGGTATTTCAAGGAGAATTATCAAAAGTTAGAGAGACAATCGGCGGCCATTTTGTGGCCTTACTTGAAGTTAAAGTTTAATTTTTGTATTGTACATCACAAATAATTATTTTAGAGCTGAAACTTTTGAACTTATGTTTGAATAGTTAGCAGTTAAGCAGTTTCCGGAATTTAGAGTGGCTAAAAATTGTATTTAATTTCTTTCCAAGATTTTGCAAGATATTTTGAGTAAGTTTTGAAAACTGTACACATTTGCATTTTAGAAAATGAATTTAAAAAGTTCGCCACAATCCTTTGGATATTTGAAGGCAACACATGAGCAGCACGTGGCTGGCGCAGCATGAAGTGAAAGGCGCAGCAAAAGAAGGCAAGGAAGCAAGGAAGCGAATGTGAGAAGCATGCGAAAGCGTTAACATTGCGCTTGATTTGTTTACATTCGCTAACAGTCAGGCAGCTGTTAGTTAACAGAGCACATAACAGCGGGCAAGGAGCCGAGCGTGCGGCTGTTGTTGCTCGTGTGGCGGCAGCAGTGCGCCGCAGTGGCAGTGTCAGGAGCAGCAGCTGGACTCGGGCTTGGACTCGGACTCGGACACGGACACGGACAGGGGTACAAGTGCACGTGGGGCTGGCAACATTCAGTTCAGTTAGAACTTCAGTTTCAGTCCAAGCAGTGCAGCCAAGCGAGTCGCGTCTCCGTCTCCTACATTGTCCGTGGTCGTGGTCGTAGCTGTTGCCGTTGCCGTAGCCGTAGTCGTTGCCGTAGCCGTTGCTGTTGTCGTAGTCGCAGCGCGTGCTCGTGTCGCCGCTCAGTCGAGGTCGTGGTCTCGCATGAAGCGGTCGACAAGTCGCATCAATTTAGCTTTGAGTCGCAGTCAGTAAAGTCAGCGTAGTCCGCGCCACGTGCGAATCAGAGCCGTAAACCGTTGCCCGTAATCTATAGTGGTTTGCCGGAACGCGTAAACATCAATTTTGCGGCTGATAGATCAGCCCAAAACTACAATTTTTTTTATATATACGTTGTGTATTCTTTTCATTGTTTTTTTGCGTGAATTGTTGCTCAATGAATTTGCAGTAAGTGAAGTCAGCCAAAAAATGTCAGCCCCGGCTGGAGGACACACTTGTCAAGGATAATTGCAAACACTTTCCCGCATTTTTCGTTTGTTTTGTTTTGTTTTGTGCTGTTTTGTGCTGTTTTGTTTCTTCTTGGCTGTCCGTTCCGTTGGGCCTCCACTTTTTATGGCTGCATTATTTATTTCCGATTTATTTTAATTGCCAGGCACTTTGTTGAAGCAAGCACTTCAAAGGCGTTTTTCATAGATCGAATTAATTGAAATTCAAATGCGATGAGTTCCCCGGTCAGCCTAATTACTTTCGAAAGTATTTAAAACGGCATCTGCAAGGACCTCGCTACAGCAGAGACCCAGCCTAATTTCTTGAGGCCAAACTTTGGCAAAAGGAACAATTTGTGCGAACAAAAGATTTAACAAAAATAAGAATCATTAAAATAAATATAAAAATAAACATAGAAATACCAAATACAATTACTAATTACAGCTGCACAGGCTATTTCATATACTCGTAATAAACTTCTAATAGTCAAGCTGTAACTGTGCTATATAAATGGTAAGTATTCCAATCTTATGCCATAATTCCCTGATCCCATTAACTCAAAATAATTTCAAGTATTACACCAAAGTGCCTCAAAGAAAACTCAATGAGCAAACAAAAACCACATTTAAAACAAACAATGTTCAACATTTTTACACATAATAAGTTCATTTGAATGTTGGTAGAGAAAACAAAAAGTGACTTTTGAATTCAAATTAAATTTCGGAGTGCCGAAGCTATATACCCTAGCAATATTTTTATACAAATCTCAATTTTCGTCTAATTGCTGAAATGTGGTTCGATTTTGATTAAAATTATAGGAAACTTTATCAAATATATTAAAACTCTCAATTAGTTTGAATGAAATACAAAAAGTTGTTCACACAAAAACTCAGTTTTCAACCGATCCTATGGCAGCCATTTGATATACTGGACCGATTTTGACCATATTTGGTCAGATTGTAAAAACTCTTTAGAGAATCTGTTTGGGAAAGTTTGGTGAGAATACATTTAAAAACAAAAAAGTGCTTCATAAAAAATAGTTTTCAACTCCAGAACTATGTGATAGTTGTCGACCAGATTTGGTCCATTGTTCCTAAGTGTCCGCAGCTATATGTTATAGTAGTCCGATTTTGACCAAATTTGTTCAGATTGTAAAAACTTTTTAGAGAATTTATAGAGGTAAGTTTGGTGAGAATACATTTATAATCAATAAAGTGTTTCATACAAAAACATAGTTGTCGACCGATCATTCCTATGGCAGCTATATGTTATAGTGGTCCGATCCAGCCGGTTCCAACATATGTACTGCCTGCAGCAAAATGAAGGGTCTGTGCCAAGTTTCATTACGATTACCCTACAACTGAGAGCTTAGTTCGCATAGAAACTGACGGACAGACGGACATCGCTATATCGACTCGGTTATTCATGTTGATTCTGAATATATATACTTTGTTGGGTCGGAAACGTCTACTTCAGTCCATTACACATTGCGGGACAAAATTATAAAAAGTATAGCAAGAATACGAAGTCTGCAGTTGTATTTTTAGCTAAACAAGATTTTTGTGTGGTCTCAAGATTGATTTAAGACTAATTCAGCAAGGACATGCTTGAAAATGTTGAGTACATGCTCGTATTCTGATAAAAGTACGATTTTTCCAACATAAATTTGAGAAATTTTGTGTTGGCTCAGTTATATTGCCAAGTTATGTTTTCTTTTTATAACATTCCATACTGTGAAGTTCTTATAAAAAAAAAAAATAACAAAAAACTCAATTAAAAATTTAGTGTGAATTATGAAAATGAAAGAGAATGTTTTATGCTCGGAGTTTCATTCACTGAATGCTTTTTAATTGCATCCATTCATATTTAATAGTATGACAGTATAACCGTATAGTCGCATATACGCATACACCCAGAAAAATAAATGCCATCGAATTCAGAAAATTGCCCTAATAAAAAAATCATCCTTAAATTCGGAAATAATTTTTGTTTAATAGAAATATCTTCTAAATTTCAAAAATCTATGCCTTTGGGCTACAAAAGTATTGCGACTTTCTACATTTATTTTTCTGAGTGTAGTACACTGAGAAAACAGACCAGGTTCTTAAAATCAAGAATACTCATCTTAAATATTATGTTCCTGAAATAAGACCATTTTAAGACCAAATTACTAAAACTAAGAATATTAAACTAAAATACCTTAAATTCTTAATATAAGAACAATAACCTTGAAACTTTATGAAAATATTCCTATATAATTGTACATGTATATTATTATATTAAAAGGTTTTATTCTTATACTTATATATGTGGTCTTGAAAATAAAGGAACATTTGATCTTCATTGTAAGAACTTGGTCTTATTTATAAATGTTCTTAAAATCAAGATGACAATTTTACTCCCTGTACCCATAAAATGGGTTATAAGGGTGACAGCAAAAGGAGACATCTCCGACCCTATAAAGTATATATAATCTTGATCAGTATCGAAAGAGATGTCGATTAGGCCAAGTCCGTTTCTGTCCGTCTGTCCGAATGAACGCGTCGATCTCAGCAGCTATAAGAGCTAGGGACACCAAATTTGGAACGTAGGTTCCTGTATACCATACGCAGATCAAATTTGTTTCCAGTTTCAGGTATCTCCACCCGTTCCCCTGTAATTCGATCAAAACATTCTACAGCCACACTCTAAAAGACATAACAATGAAATTTGGCATGTATTATGCTTAAGTCACTATTAATCTACTGTCCAAATTTCAAGTCGATCAGATAATAAGCACGGAAGTTATTCACAAAAGAAGATTCAGTGCTGCAGCGCGGGGGGAAGAAGCAGCACAGCCGCCACTTAAAATGCCTCGCTTGCACTGATGCTTGTGCGTGTGCGCTTTGTGTATGTGTGTGTGTATGTTTAAGTGTACGAAGATGCCATCAAAGTACAGGGAGTTTTGTAGTCGGGTATACATTCTTACTTGTTTTTTAAGAACTGTTAGTTTTTGAGCTACTTTTTGTTCTTTTCTCAGTTCTGAGATTAAAATCTCAATTTGAGACCCTGTTTTTTTTATCAGTGTACTATTTATATGGCTCGAGTTTCCACTGGCGTGCACAAGTTGCCTAAGGTGAGTGGTGCAAATAGGACTATTATGGCATTGCAAATTTCATGTCTACACAGTTTCATTAACGCCTCAATTTCATATGGATACAATTTTAATGGGCACAAATTGTTGCTTCAGCAGCCGCGTTTGTTTTTGGCCTTTAATGTGCGTCTAAATGAGGCGGGGAATGTGCATTCAAATGTGACTGTCCATCTGTTGGACTCTCAGTCCGTCAGTCAGTCAGTCAGTCTGTCAGTCAGTCTGTCTGCCCGGGCTAATGGAAGCGATTAAGAATTTTAATTGCAGCGCCGGCGAGAGCCAAATCCGCGTGTAGTTTCAACAGCTGAAACTTCAATTGAAATTCTGAACCATCTGCATATTTATGCGTGTACATATTTACACACAAGTGTGTGTGTGTGTGTGTGTTGTGTGTGTGTGTGTTGTGTCTGCCGAGCGTAGCTTTGTCTGCCGTAATTAAATTCTTACTGTGCGTCTTGGCATCAAAAATATTTCAGCATTTAATAATTCAAGAGCGTTTTGGGCCCGAGTTCCCGGCTAATGTATGCAAATTATTTAAATGTCACTCTTAACTTCCTGTTTCAAGACCGTGTAATTTCTGTCATAATTCAACTGAGCGCCTAAACAGCTTTAGAATTATAGTTGGCTTAAATAAATAAAGTGTCCTTCAACAGTGTGAAAATATTAAAAAGTAAGCATATAAATAGTTTTCATCATTTTTTTGATCCTTTCATCCGCTTTCTCGAGTAATCTGCCCACAGGTTAATGGGAATTATATACATACATATGTATATGTGTGTATGCATATGTAAGTTTGTGTATTTACTGTTTGCAACTGATTCAGTATTATTTAAGCAGGCTTAACATTATTTTAAGTGGCTGTGGTCCCGTTCAAGCCCTTCAGCTGAAGTAAGTGTGGAGTGTTGGCTCAAATGTGTTTAAAAACAAGTAAGAACGTTGCAGTTGGACGCACCCGACTGCAAAATACTATGTTCCTTTGAAGGCGTGGGGGGTGTCCAAAAATGTTTGATGCAGATTTATCCAGGAGGTTAACATGCCAAATTTGGTGACTCTAGCTTTACTGGTGTGGGAGATATAGGTTTTGATCCTTTGGGGGGGTGGGGATGGGTGGTCCAAAAATTTTTGATGCAGATTTTTCCAGGGGGTCAATATTAGTCTGTATGCAAAATTTGGTGACTCTAGCTATGAAACTGTAGGAGATCTACCCCTGTGAAAACGTGTTTTGGGGATAGCATGTACCGATTTGGGGGTGATCTTGACACTTTGTAAATTGACGATATACACCAACATGTGTACCAAATTTGGTTGCTCTAGCTCAAAGATATAGGCAAAAAATTGCGTTCATATGGACAGACGGACAGACGGACATTTCGCAAACCCAATATACTATTTTTTCCTTCGGGAACATAGTATAAATAGTGTTATATGTCTTGACAGTAATTTTTTATGCATCGGAAAGGCTGAGCGCTCGATTAGTATTCTTTTTATATTATTTATTAAATTTTAATTTATTTAGGAATTAATTAATTTATTTTTCTTCTTTAATTTTAATAAATTTTTATGCCTTATCAATTTTGATTTTGTTTTCACATTTTCGAGTGAAGTTGCAGCAATTTTTTTTTCTTTTTATATTATTTTTATACACTATTTACTTATAATATAAAATTATAGAATTATATGAGTGTATATACTTTATGTATATAAATTAAAAGAAGACTTTTTTGAAACTAGAAGTAAACAATAATTTCTGAGCTCGAAATTTTTTTTATCAAAATCGGCAATATATTTTTAAAGCCATGTGATACGAAATGTGTAAGGCATTGAAATAGTCTTGCCGATCTGAAAAGTGAAAACCAGATTTTTGTATTAAAAACTCATTGGTTTGTAAAGATATTCTTACCAAACTCAGACAGCCCAAGTTTTTGGAAAGTATATGCAATCTGAACAAATTTGGTAAAAACCGGACCACTATATCACATAGCTGTCATAGGAATAAACGGTAGAAGACTATGTTTCTGTAAGAAAATTTATATAATTTTTTAAGATATCTTAACCAAACTCACACAAAGCGGGATTTTGCAGACCTTATACAATCTGACCAAATTTGGTCAAAATCAGACTAGTATATATATCAAATAGCTGCCGTAGGAACAATCGGGTGAAAAATGAGTTTTTTGTATAGAAAACCTTCTCTCTTTGAAGAAATTCCAAACTTAACAATTGAGAGTTTAATTATGCTTCATATAGTTTCCTAAAATTGAACAAAATCGGGGCACATTACAGGGAAAATCGGATGAAAATGGAGTTTTCTTTATATAAAATCATTGCTGTTGGGGTATATAAGAGAATTTTGATAGGGGAAATGCTAGCAAGCAAGATTTTTATGTTTATTATGAAAAAAGAAAAACAAATTAAGTATATAGGCTCGGCACGCCGAAGATATCCGTTCTTTATTGTTTTATTTTGTATAGTTTGATTAAAATAGCTTCGCCATACCATAGAGCTGTGCTCGCAAATTGAGTTTCAGTATGACGAAAATTTCTCAGCTGCCTAATTGTTAAGGAAGCCCTATTATACAAGCGCCTTTTAGCAAGGGTATTTAAACTTTGGCAGCTTCAGTTGCTCGGCGTGCATTATATTTATTTCGAAGGACTCCAAAAGCATTATTTACGTGCACACGAGCAGCGAACAACGAACAACGAGCTGGCAGCGAGGATTGTTACTTTTGTTAAGCTTGAAGCTTAAAATTTTGCTTGGCAATTAAAAAACAACAACGTATTGACAGTCTTTTGCCAGAATATCGCAAATAAAATTAATTTATGAAAATACTAAGAGCGGCAACTGAGGCAGTTGCCTTTCACTTGCTGCAGCCCCTTCCCTCGCCAGACTCATTGCCCGCATTCGTTAACAAGTATTTGCTTTTTATACACACACATACACACACCGCCTGCCAGCCTGCCTGCCTGCCTGCTCATCAATGTGGCAAAGACGGCAACGCGCCACAGGAACTGTGAGCAGCGCCAGGACCCGCATACACATGCATACTGGCATTTGAACGTGTATCTGTATCTGTATCTGTGTATCTGTGTATCTGTGTATCTGTTAGTTGGCTGGTTGACTGTTTTGTTTGTTTGTTGCTCTCTCGCTGTTTGACTACAATTTACGTCATTCAGCCGCAAACACCTGCACGTCCTGTAGCAGGCTCCAACAAACAGTTTGCCCTTCAGGCGACCACCTGCTTGGGGGCGGCTAGCCCTCAGCCCTTAGCCCTCAGCCCTAAGCCCTCAACCCCCACTAACACCTTCCACACCCCCTACACCAGCACAGTCCTCCACAGTGCGCACTAACGCCTGTACATACATAATTAAGGCGTGTTATCCTTGTTGACTTTGTTATTAATCCACTCCAGCAAATTGTTGTTGTTGTCGTTGTCGCTGGTTTTGCTCCTGATGTTGTTGTTGTTCTGTTGCTCTTCTGTTTCGGCATATTATTATATATTTTTTTCTTCACTTCGTTGTGCAATTCTTCAGCGACAAGTTCGCATGTGTGTGTGTGTGTGTGTGTGTGTGCGTATAGAAAGGTTTCAAATTTTATTATGCGGAAAAAGGTTAATAAATGGAATTTTCAAGTTGTTAAATTGTTTATTTAGGATGGCCTTGCACATACACACGCAGACACACACACGCACACACATGCACTCAGTGAGTGCCTGCCTCTGTGCCTCACTCACAATTCGCAGCATTTCCGCTTCCGTTTTTATCGGTCGGGGGTGCATTTTCGTGTTTTGCTACGCATTTTCGCAGATTCGAGCCTTTTCCTGTTTGTGGGTGTGGCTATGCGCCTCTGTGTGTGTGCGTGTGTATGTGTGTGCGTGTGTGTTAAAATATTTTTTGTGTTTCACTACGTAAACGGAAGGAAGCTGCTGGCATATTTTGACACGTTGACATTTTACGGGTATTATTATGATACCCTTTCAAAAACAAATGGCACTTCAAATTTTTGAACAATTTTGATTCTTGATTCTTAGAAGTGCAACAACATATTCGAGCTCTTCAAATGTATGTATGCATTATTCTAAAATAAATATTGACATTTTCGCTGTGCGCCAAAAAGTCACCTAATGTGTTTCAAGGATCTCAAATAAAAGTGTTCAGTTTGAATAAATCAAACCAGATAAAAATGATCTAGCTGAAGCAGAAAATGTTAGATATACTTTTATGGAATGCAGCATCCTGAACACAGGATAAACCTTAATTTTTCATTTTTATAATGAAAATTGAAAAGTAAATTTTCATTTTTGATTTTAATAATTACGATTTTCAAATAAAAATTTATATTTAATTATAATTAATATAATATAAAATAACATAATCAGGCCTGTTCTGAATTCCACTTTCGGATCTATTTCACAGAAATATGTAAAGCATACTTTTGGGTGCGTTTATTAAATATATTAATTTGCAAAAAAGCAGGCTTATTAATTATATTCTACTCCAAAAAGTATGCTACAGACTATTCAGTGGAACTGTTTCGAAAAAGACTTCAGAACAGGCCTTAATATTTTTTTCGATCGAAGAAAAAAAAAAATTTTTTTTTAATATCAAATCAAGTTTTATTTTAAAATTTATATTTAAAAAACGTTGCCAAGTTTTGAAGAGCTTAGTTGTAGTTTTTGCAGTAAAACCAACTGATTAAACTATAAGAATATATATAAATTAAAAAAAAAAAAAACACAATTAGGTGAATATAGGTAAATATAGATGAAGTTATTACTATTTGTGATTTAAAAATGTGTTTTGGTAATTTATATATATTCTTATAGTTCAAACAGTCGGTTTTGTCATATATATGTACATATAAATATTCCGTATTAAAATCAGCTTAAAAATTCTCTTGAATAACAATTAAAGGAAAAACTCCAGTTAGATGATTAGCTGTATTGCTTAAATGTTGTAAGAGTAAAATAATAATACTTAAAAACCAGCAAGCTAGAATCTTCAGCTAGTACTTGAATGTTTCTCAGAAACATTAGCATACAATTGGTATAAATTCAATACTCATGATGGAGCTGCCAGTTTGAATCAAATCAGCACTCGATATTAAGGTATATTAAAAGCAACATTTGCAATTTGAGTTAAGATCCTGAGCCTCGTCAATCTTCAATATTTGGCAATGAAAGGCGTCCAGTCTGGCGTGGTTTATGAGTATGCGTTCAATCCGGAGCCCAAAACCAAAAATCCGGTTTGCCTCAGGCAATAATGGCTGGTTTTCTTTCCTTAGGACTGGCCTGTTGTTCGGGTTTTGCGTCATAGCCGAGCTTAATTCAGAGGCAGTCACTTGGTTTTTAATAAATGCCCCCAGATGATATGAGTAGGAACAGAAAATAGCAGCAGCAGCAGCGGCAGCAGACGTTGTGTGTGTAGGGGGGTAGGCAGTATGGAGCATATGTCCTGGAGGCCATCTTCTGCCAACAGTGGACCCACTCGTAAGCCAGGGAACATCATTTGCGGAGCGTGATATACGGCGGACAAGCAAGCCGTGTATGCCATGGGATTTCAGTAGTGAGTATATATGTATATATATATATGTATATATAGTAGAGACATATACATATATAAATACGTATAAGTAAGCAACCGTCTTGGACTATACAGAAGCAGTTCCATTACAATTATGGCACGTTTCAGCCTTTTTGATTGTGTAAAGTTTCTGTTTGTTTTCCAATTTGTAGCATTGTTCTTATACTCTGTTCCCCAAAAGCCGTGCATAGCATATTGGTTGCCCCAACCATTGTCTATTAAAGTGAGAGTATTTTTTTGACACCCGCAACCACAACTCGGCAACAAACCAAATATCTTCTACGTTTTTATAGCTAGAGTGACTAAATTTGGTACAACGACTACTGAGCACTTCCTTAATAGCTTAGACAACAATTATGTTTGACACACCCACACCTGCCTTCGAAAATAAGCTAAATTTATCAATCCTATTCCTATTTCTAAATCCCGAAAACACAATAAATGGTTGATCATTACTTTAAAAACTGAAAGTCGCAGACGGAAACATCAAATGAAAAATATTTTGGAATGAAAAATGCTCGTAAATTAATAAAAAATTTCGTAAGCCAAAACAATAATAATAAATTAAAATAATATTATTTGAAAGAGCCTAGGCTATACATTTAATCATTATAAGTTAGATCTCTATAAATAAATAAATATTATTTAAAAATTGTTATTCAAAACACAAAAAGAAATTTTAATTTTTTTTTTTTATAAAATTATTATAAATTATTTTATTTTAAAGCAAATTTTATTAATTACTAGATACATGAAAAAGTTAAAAATAGTCCCTATTAAAATAAATGTCATTCAAAATTTAAAATGAAAAATTGTATATTAGTTATTTTTCATTGAAATCTTAATTTAAAAATAATTATTTTAAATTTTCATTGAATAATCGGGAAAATAAATAAATAATATAAATGAATTTTCTGAATTCAAGAAATATATTTCTTAAATTTAGAAATTATTTGTACTAAGTAGAAATTATTTCTGGCTTTTAGGGTGACCTTGATTCTAGGGTGATTTTCTGAATTTTTCTAAATATGATAAAGGGGCTACTAATTATCTGCTTGATAGATATTATAACCAAAAGAAAATGTGTCGCGTTCAGAGTACAACCGACTGGGAATAGAGTATAACGCAGCTGGGAGCTTCCGGGTGCAACGGCCTTACTTGTTTATTTATATTATTATACTTTTTATACGTTTATTTGCTGTTAATTAGTGACTGGCTTTTCATTTGGACAACTGAAGCTGGCAGAGTTGTGCCTTCACATGCTGGTTACTTGGAGCAAAGTTGGCAAGTTTTTGGGGCCAGTCCGGCTGCTCGATGTGCCCAAGCAGCAACTTTTGGCCAAGAATATACGACTATAAGCAAAATCCGCTTGCTTGCCCCAGATAATTTAATTAAAAATAGCAACCATTTGATATCAAACAAAATTGTACGCACAACATAAATGACTAACCGGCAAGTGCCCCCAATGCGGCTGCAGTCCGGATTCGTATCCGTGTCCCTATCCCTGTCCTTGTCCCTGTCCCTGTCCCTGTTACTGTTCTTCCTCTCAGCCTCGCATTCGCATTCTGGGGCAAAAAGTTCGGCCGGGGCCAGTGGCGTGCCGGGGCGCGAGAATTCATTAAACTTTAAACCGTAATGAATACTCAACTCAACAAATTTTTCGAAAGACAAGAAAGCCGCGTGCGGTGCTTAAATACAAACGCAGACCGAACCGAACCGAACCGAACCAAACCGAACCGAACCGCACACGGCAATTGCTTTGGCTTTGGTTTTGTTCTTTTTGTACTCGACTCCCCCAAGGGATAAAGAGTATATTGGATTTGTGCAGTGTCTGTCTGTACGTCCAACGAAATTTCGTATGCACGTTTATATATAGCCACATCGGATGATTTTTAAGATTCCTTTGCCCAGTCAAGCTATATCCTTAACGTTTTTATGGCTAGAGTCAGAAAATTTGATATGAGTACAACTGATGACTCCCCTGACAGATTGCATCAAAAATATGTTATCCATTCCGCCAAAATAGGCAGTATCTATGCCTCCTGCATCCTTAGACCAAATGAAATAGGCGGACAATTGATGAGCTGCCTGAAATAGGCTGAAAGCAGAGTATAACGCAGTTGGGAGCTGCCGTTGGCCAATTTCTTACTCGTTTGGCTTTGGCTTTGGTTTTGGTTTTGCCTTTGGGTTTTTGGGTTCAGCTGTCCAGGACCAAATGGGCGCTCCAGTGGCCTACTAAACATCTGCCGCCAGGACTCGACTGCGTTTGGCCACTTGACGCCACATAATCAGCAGAGTTTATGCTGTCGCCAGTTACGGTCTTCAGCTGTCCCCTCGCTGCGCAACCTCCCCCCAACCACCATACCCTTAAGCCGGCCCATACATTCGCCGCTGGCTGCCTTTTGCACACGCTTCAACAATATAAACATAATTTACAGCGAGTAATAATCATAAGAAGCAGGTAAAAGTGCGAAGTGCAAAAACGAAAAACGAAAAACGAAATAATAACAAAAACCAAAAGAAAACCGGCAGAACAAATTCTGAATTAAGTTCAGTGCACCGAAGCTTGTATACTCTATAAAAAAGCCTATGTCGAACTTGAAAAAAAATGTAGAAATTTAAAATAAATAAAAAAATTATAAATTTCTTTGGAATTGAAGCACAAATTGAAGTTTTCAAGATTGATCTAAAATAGCACTAGTATTTAATTATATTTTATATATTTGTTTGTATTTATAATTTTATATTTTAAAACTAAAATATATTTTATATTATTATTATTATTTGTATACCTTATTTTATAAATATTTCGGGCATGAGCTGTCAAAAATGCTTTGTATGCTGCCGCCAAAAAAGGACCTTACTGTAAAGTCACTTTAATAATTGCAGGCGTATACGCGATATGCGTAGTTTTTAGTTACTGTTGCTCATATGCCATAAAAGTTGCCTTTATTTCAGAAACAATTTGCATTTGGTACGTGTGGCAAGGCTTGTCTGATTTAAGCTCTGCGTATTCTTTGGGGAACAATCTCTGAATCATCGCTGTCCCATTCACAGTCGCATTCGCAATTCGCATTCGCATTCACATCGAGAACCACATCCTCGTCCTCATCCTCGTCCTCGTTCTCGTCCTCGTACTGGTACTGGTACACAGCTGTGTCCTCGTCGTGCTCATCGACTTCGACAACAACATCGTCATCGCACTGCTCTTAATTGTGTGGAAATAAGCGAGTGAGTGGCCCCTTCATCGCAAGTTAATTGCGGGCTTTTGAGTCATGTTCCCATATTAAAAATGCATGTGAGGATACCCAGAATGAAAAACAGGAATGGGCACAGGCTTCAGGAGGCGTTGCGTAAGGACACATGCTGTGTCCGTGGCAATCCGCTTAATTATGCATGAATTTACTTAGCTGCCACTCGCGAAAGATACTCTCAATTATACAAGGACACGGCCAAGATAGGACATTTCACGCTGCCTACCAAGCTGCCACCATGTTGCTGCATCCTTCATTTAATTAGCTCGATAATTCAGCAGAAAAACAAACTTGTTTTTCAAAAGTTGTTGATATTTAATAACTAGATACCTTGTGGTATTCAAAGGGTAGAATCCCCCTTCCCGCCGCTTTCCACCAACGAATCGATTCCACAGCAAAAGCAAAAGTTTGTAGCATACTTTCTATCGCTGGCGATAATGAAATACCTCAACTTTGTTCTATGCTCATTTTATTTGAAGGCGCACATAAAAGTATGCTTCACATATTTCTGTGGAATTGATGGCAAGGTGGAATTTAGAACAGGCCTGTCTCGATTACGCTCGATTGCTCGATTACTCACCCAAAACGTTACACATTTGATCAAAAATTCATATACTCTCTGCAAGGGCATAAAAGCAATTTAAGTTTCATGAAAGGCCATAAAATGCAGCAAAAAAAAAAGAAGAAGGAAAAATTGTTTGCCAACACAAGTAAGCGCATAACTTTTATTTTATTTTACACCAAGTTTGGGTTTGATCCCGCAATATATTTTTTGGTGGTTTCAGCTTAATAATGAATTACCAGATAATCTCTGTAGTTTTTAATTTGTAGTTTCGACTGCATGCTATAAATATTCACTTATATCCTTGGTATACGTATATTCAAGCATGATGTTTCTCTATATGCATCAACATATTTAATTATGTGTTTAGGAAGCTCGAATTTCTAACTTTGAAGAGCTGCAATAATATTGTTAGTGCTCCAATCGATAGCCTTGATTTGATTTGCCCCCGTCATTGATAGAAATTTAGAAATTGACAAATTGAGACTGGATAAATATAGTAATAACAAAAATCTAGAAACTTTTGTTTCTAGGCTGTCTCTGAAGTAAATAGCGAGTATCAGGAATCGGTAAACTATTTTTTTGTTAGTGAAAAGATAGTGGAATCAATTGCTTAGCGTTTATCGAACCAGTTATTTATGATAGTCAAATCTAAGTCCGCACCGAAAATTTCTTTTAAAATGATCAAAAGAAAGTACTAACCAGAGTTTTCCAGCGGAAGGACATTGATTCGAAACGAGAACAGAACCGATGACAACATTTTTCTTTTGGATTGAAGCCCATATATACATATATTTATAGATACATATATATATATATACTTGTTGTACCCCGCCACACTTCGCTGTGGATCATTGTGGTTGCATTGATGAGAAACTAAGAACTAAATGAAAACAACTTACCTCTATTTTCCCCCCCCCGCACATATTGATTTGTTGTATAGGGTATGCAAAACTTAGAAACCGATCTAACAACAAATTTCTGCCACACATTTGACTTTAAGCCCGTTTTGCGTCTGTGGTAACGGGTAGGAGTAGTTTTTTCAAGTTTCATACAACAGTTTTCAGCCTGGGTTGATTTTCCACAGTTCGGGGCTTTTTAGGCCACAATTTTAATTGATTTTATATTCTTCCGCAATTTGTTGTCCCATTAATTCATCGGGAAAAGCCTACTGTTGCTCGAACACGTAAAAAAGCGGTTTTCTCGCAAATATAGATAAATAGATGTCTAGAAGCGAACTGTATATTGTGACAAAATTTTAGCTCAATCGGTGCAGAACTTTTCGAGTTTTTGACTTTTGTGTATACATTTTTATACATATTATATAGATATATATAAATATATATATATATATATGTTTAATTGCTTGTGTGCTGTGACTGCAGTTCAAGTCACAATTGCAGAAGACAGGTGGGGGCAAATAAATAAATTCGTGTGCGGCTTGTTGTTGCACTCGTTAGTATTGCCGGAAGGTGCCCCAGGCATGACCACATGGAATATTACTCATACGCGCTATTAGCTACACTCGCACACCCTCTTACACACACACACATACACACACACACAAGCACGAACACACACACAGGGACCATGTGGTACATTGCAATGGATGTAAGAGTGAATGTGGATATGGAATTGGATGTCGCAAAGGTTTAGCTGAGAGATGCCAGCCATAAGAGCTGTTTGTTGTTGTTGTTTTTCTTGTTGTTATTATTGTTGTTGTTTGCCGTTGTTATTGTGTTGTCGTTGTTATTGTTGTTGTCGTCGCTGCTGCTGCGTTGCCCAAGGAGCCAAACGAAGCGTGGCAAACCTCAAAACGTAAATTTTAACGTCCTTGACATTTTATGCCGTTTGGCGTTTGGATTCCTTGTTGCGTACTGTTTGCCTGTATCGAAGTGTGTGCTCCTTTGCGGTCTCGTATTTGCTATATATAGCATGGCCATCTAATTTTATCCCAAACATATGAAACTGTCTTTAGAGCGCTCCATTTGCTTAGCCATTATTTGCGAGTTACGCCAATTAATTGTGTACTTAAGGGCTGAGCATAACTAGTTAATAACACTGTCCAGCACAAGTTTTTTGTCAAGAGTTCTGCTTTTACTACTCAGTTTTTGCATAAGTCACCTGACTAAAGCTAATTCTCAGGATAGTAAAGTTAATCTTTAGTAAAGTAAACTAAAACCCGTAAGACTTTGAAACTAGTATATCTTTATAATGAATTTCAAAAGAATCTTCTTCTTTTTGATTATTTTTTTTAATTATGAACAGGAAATTAAAGCTCAGGATGCTCTATGAGCCCACTTATATCTAGTGTTTAGTTAAGTTCTCCAGATTAATGAAACTTAAAAGAATTTTCAATCGTTAAGGAATGTTACCATATCCAATAATTTTGTAATCTGAATCATTCAACTATTTATATCCTTTAGAATGAAGATCAAAGAAGTTTCTATAAGATAACACCTTCCGAGCTGGTCTTTTAGCTATTTATATACTTTGGAATGAAGATAAAAGAATTTTCTATAAGATACACTCTTCCGAGCCAGTCCTCTATCTATTAACATCCTTTAGAATAAAGATCAAAGATCAAGATCTATAAGATACACTCTTTCGGACCGGTTCTTTAGTCATTTATATCCTTTAGAATGAATATAAAAGAATATTCTATAAGATACACTCTTCCGAGCCGGTCCTTTAGCTATTTATATACGTTAGAATGAAGATAAAAGAATTTTCTATAAGATACCACCTTCCGAGCTGGTCTTTTAGCTATTTATATCCTTTAGAATGAAGATCAAAGAATTTTCTATAAGATACAATCTTCCGAACCAGTCCTCTATCTTTTAACATCCTTTAGAATAAAGATCAAAGAGTATTCTATAAGATACACTTTTTCGGACCGGTTCTTTAGTCATTTATATCCTTTAGAATGAAGATCAAAGAGTTTTCAATAACATACACTCCTTCGGGCCGCTCACCATTTCCGAGTACTTCTCATTCTGAATCCTTTTAACTATTTATATACTTTAGAATGAAGATCAAAGATATATTTTATAAAAGACATTGTTTCGGTCCTGTTACCATTTCCAGTTTCCTTTTAATCTAAATCCTTTAAGATATTGCTTTCGGGTTATCGAATGAAGTTTCAATCGTTATTTTGCATTTGAATATTTATGGGAATAGCTTTCATTTTTATTCAACTGAATCAGAGGGGAAACATTTTTTAAATGGCAACAGGGCTGTTTATTTGGCTTTACCAGCACTTCACATAAATTTGTAAATCAAGTTGATTTTTGTTTATTTAGATTGGGTTGATTGATTAGTGGAGATTGCCCATTTTTGGCTCAGTTCATGGGCTATTAATTTGTACAGGACTTTTTTTGTTTTTGAGGACCCATTACGAAAACTATGAAAGTTGTTCATGTGTGTGTGTGGTTACAGGGCTATAAAAAATATTGATGGCTTATCAAAATCGTTGATATACATAGTCTTATTCACAGCAATCGACTATATGACTGACGAACACAAAAGAACATGACAAAAATGTACGTATTGTTGGCCAGTGTAATTAAGCCAGGCAGCAGGCGGCCTGCTAAAATACGAATGTGAATTGGAAGGACACACAAGCACATACACACACACACACATGCCCAGAAGATTACACCCATACTGTCAGTTAACCCGGCTGCCACTCGCTTGGAAAAAGGTCAATGCACAAGATTTTACCGTTGCTGGCATTGCTTGTGTTACCTTTTTTGAATGCCACAAAAAACATAACAAAAAATAAAAAAAATACTAAAAAAATGGGGGGGAAAAATAAAATGTGACACAAATTCGATTTGCGAAATCGCCTGAACCAGGGCCTGAGCCTGGTCCTGATCCTGAACCCGAGCCCAAGCCCGAGCCCGAGCCCAAAGTTAAGCCCAATGACCGTGGTAGTCCTTGACGCGATTGCGTTTCTGATTACGTGCACACACCCATCGAGACAAAAAGGTTGCTCCACACTGGGCAATCCTTTGACCCGAGGCCCCCCGGGCCCCAAGGCGGCCCCCCTCCCTCTCTCCGCACTGAATGTATGCGAGGATACTCGCAATATAAATATACACGTAGTTTGTACTTATTTGTACATATGCTCCACATTCTAGAATGATGTATACATAATAAATGCAGCGATTTACAGTTAATCCTTACATTTTTCCACCGAATGAATTTCAGATTTGAATACCATTTGAAAGACAAGCGATTTGATGCCTGTTTCAGTGTGTGTGTATAGGAAACTTATGATGAGTATATTCTTCCTAAATTGGTTGCTTAACGTGATTGAACATGTCTGCCAGCCACAAAATATATTTTCATCTTTTAAGCATTTCATTTTGGTATGAAAAGTTAACCTCAGGCGCCAGAAATATTCAGATGCAAATACAAAACTATTTAAAAGTAATCCGATTTGTAGCACAATCTTTATTGGATAAATAAGCTGTGCTCAATTCAAAAAATCATCTTTAAAGGCAAACAAGTATTTAGTATTTATACATATATCATTTATGAATTTATGGCAAAGGCAAACAAGTTGTGTTTAGATATAATATTAGAATTGCTGAGAGAGACTTGGGACTTTTTAAATGAATTTAGTTATCCTTGATATTCAATAATGCCTTTGTAAAACTGTAAATGAAACTGCTTTTAATTACATGAATTCAACATTGTAAATGCTGTAGAGGTGTTGAAAGCAAAATAAACAATTTTAATGAAGTGTAAACATGTAAAGGAGCTTGGATTAAATTATGTTTTTTATACTTTGTTGATTGCTGATCTCTTCTCTCTTTGAAAGTATTATCAATTTGCCGTATCTAAGGATATGCTTGGTTAGCTGGCACATAAAAAACCAGAAAAGCAGCTTCTGTTACAAAAAAAACCGACGAAAAAATGCATAATTCTTGAGGTTTGTTGTTTTTGCATTCCTCTAATTGCGCCTTTGTGAAGCCTTACATCCTGCGGCATGCTCCTGCATTGCGGCGAGTCCTTGTGCGCTTTGATAAGTTAGTCCTGTGGCAGTTGCACTCGCACTCACAGTCGCAGTCGCAGTCGCAGTTGCCGTCGCAGTTGTGGTCACAGCTGTCGCTGGCAGCGAGCGGGGGATTTGTGCGTTGTTTAACCATCATCCATCCATCAATCATTTTGTCAAGCATTGCTTGACTGACATGCAGGCCAGACCACAAACACTACAACAACATGCCGCCCAGATTTGAATGCGATGACGATTGCGATACACGCAGGACGATAGACGATAGATGCAGGACGATAGACGATGTTCGCAAATTGGTACATTGTAGTTCAATTAGAAGAATAAGTTCATCCACTATATTCATTTCAAGCAAACTAATCGGTTATAGGTTTTAGTTAAATTATTTAGTTCGTTTTGTTAGGGCTTAGTTCGATTGTTCATTTGTTTAGTTCGATGACGATTGCGATACACGCAGGACGATAGACGATAGATGCAGGACGATAGACGATGTTCGCAAATTGGTACATTGTAGTTCAATTAGAAGAATAAGTTTACCAACTATATTCATTCCAAACAAACTAATCGGTTATAGGGCTTAGTTCGTTTCTTCATTTGTTTAGTGCGATGATGATTGCGATAGACGCAGGACGATAGACGATAGATGCAGGACGATAGACGCTGTTCGCAAATTGGTACATTGTAGTTCAATTAGAAGAATAAGTTTATCAACTATATTCATTCCAAACAAACTAATCGGTTATAGGGCTTAGTTCGTTTCTTCATTTGTTTAGTGCAATGATGATTGCGATAGACGCAGGACGATAGGCGATAGACGCAGGACGATAGATGCAGGACGATAGTCGATGTTCGCATTGGTATATTGTAGTTCAATTAGAAGAATAAGTTTACCAACTATATTCATTCCAAACAAACTAATCGGTTATAGGGCTTAGTTCATTTCTTCATTTGTTTAGTGCGATGATGATTGCGATAGACGCAGGACGATAGACGATAGATGCAGGACGATAGGCGATAGACGCACGAGGATATTCGATGTTCGCATTGGTATATTGTTGTTCAATTAGAAGAATAAGTTTATCCACTATATTCATTTCAAGCAAACTAATCGGTTATAGGTTTTAGTTAAATTGTTTAGTTCGTTTTGTTAATTTGTGCTTTAGTGCGTTTTGTTTAATCGAAGAATATTTTCATTCAAGTTCAAAACTTATTAAGCCGAATAACTAATCGCTGTTCGGTATTCAGAACAGCTAACAATTTCGATTACAAATGATTTGTTATTGAAAATTGACCATGAAGTTAAGTTGTTTTAATAACATGATTCATTGTATTATAGAAATTAATATATATTTATTTATCTATTATTTTGTATGATATCAACAAATCGAACTATTATCGCACACAAAAATAAACGAATTGGGCTCAGTTTGGTGAATAGTTCGATCAAACTCATTCTGAACGGGGGCGGAGGCGATTAGAAAGCGATTACTTTTGATTTACTTTGGCACATATAATTTCTTTGTTGGCACAGCCCGACCAGGACATGCGCTGGCACCCAACGCTTCCTGTTTGTCCCTCCCCGCCCGCGCTGCACATGTGCTTACTGCTATTTTTCGTGTGCATTTTCGTTTTGTAATATCTTTTTTTCTATTTCGATTACCGCCTGTGCCCGCCGGTCCCCTCTTGAAAGGCTAGCAAAAATGTTTCCTTAATCCAAGAGGTCTCATGTTTTGAATGCCCACCACACCCCCGTCCCTTGGTTGTGTATGTGTGTGTCGTTTTGTCTCTCTGACTACCTACCTCACCCTGCCTCTCCACTGTCTCTGACTGTCTGTGTTGCTCTGTGTATTGGTGATGTTGTAAAAAGTTTTATTTGTCGCTGATTTGAGTATCGAGGCCAACGCCTATGTACGAGCTCTCGTATGTGCCACGTTCCTTGTTTGCGATCCCCCCACTACCAGCCCCCTCCACCCACTTTATTTATTTCATTGAGAGCACAAAACAAAAATGCAAAGTAATGCAATTTATCTGAAAACTATGCTGACACACCCACTGCAGCCCATGGTCTCGTTCTTGTCCTGCTCAACAGAGTGGAGCAAAAGCAAAAGCAACAATACCAACAACTAACAACAAACATGATACAGAAATTGCACTACAGGATGTAGGACTATGCACATACAAAATAATACAAAAAAAATACCAAAAAAAAAACAAAAAACAAAAAAAAATTGCTTAATGTTTTATGTCGCAGCCATTTCAATTAACTTTAGTCAGCAAACCCGAGCACATAATGGGTATTATCAGGCATGTTTAAAATTCCGCAAACATAAAGTAAGACCCCATTAATAACATCGCTCTGCTCGAATTCGATCAACATGTTGCTAAATGAATATTGAAATATGGTTTAGTGTTGCTTTTAAATACTGAAATGATATCTCTCTTATTTAAAATTTAAATTCCACTTTAAAAACAATTCCACAGAAATGTGTACTGTACACTTTTGGGACCGTATAAATATGAAATGAGCTTTTGTTTTCATTCCACTTCAAGAAGTATGCAATACACACTTCTCTGGAATTATTCAAATGCGAATGGAACACAAATGCATAACCTGTATAGTTCAAACGGATCTTAAACCATCAGTATTTCTTATATACATATGTAGAGTAAACAGTAAATTCCGGCTAATGCTGATTAAATTCTGTTATAGATATACCCAGACCTGTTCCCAATTCCGCAGTCGAATTAATTCCGCATAAGTATTTAAAGCATTCTTTTTGGGTCGACATAAATTTGAATATTGTACAATAAAATTAAGATTTTTAATTATTTTCCGCGCCCAAAAGTATGCTGCACGGTTTGCTATGAAATTAATTCGCAAGTGGAATTCGGAACAATAGTCATTATTTGTTATCGATTTTGAAGTGTGGTAAAGTCTAACTAACTAGGTTAGAAACACATATCAGACTCTTGATGATGGGTTCGGACAGGATAAGGCATACTACTCCAAGGCGACAGTTCTTAACTTCCACTCCATCAAAGGAATGTGGCATAACCTTCGAAATACCGCTATCAAGCCTATTCTTATAGCTTCTTCTCTCTTCGCTAAACTTAATAACTTTATATCAGAACTTTGTTAATTGTTAACCCATCGTTTCTATGACATTTATAATATAGAATTGATTCAATGAAATTAGTTCCGCCTGCACTAAAAGGAAGAATATGTACCATATTCTATAACAAAGTTAAGACACTTTCTGGCAGCAATTGCCAACACTTTAAAAGTACAGCCGGACCCAGTAACATAATTAGATTCCAAATTTGCAAATTAATTGTATAACTAAATGACAATTGAGAATAAAAAGTGGTAATCGAATAAATTATTCGCCTTTATCTTATTATATGTGTGTTTCCCATCTGCACTAATATGCCATGATGTGTGATGGTATAACTGAATTTTATTACGCACACAGGGCAACTTAAAGAAATCGTAGTCTATTTTCCGGCTTGTTATATAAGTATGCAAAGTGTGTGGGATAATAAACTGGTAAATATTCCTGGCTGCAGCCTCAGCTGTTGGCACACAACAAACATTTAGCACATATATTTCGTTTGGTTTTTGCCTAGTCGACAATAGCACTGGCAGAAGTCTGTGTCTAGGGTTGGGGGGATGTGTTACGGTTTGGGGATGGGGATGGGGATTGGGATGTGGATGTGGGTCTGGGTGTGAGTTTGGAGTAGAGCCTTTGTGTTTGCCATCTCTGTGTGAAAATATTTCAGTGTCCTTTAATAAAAATGATAAGTCAGAGCCAGGAAATAACAGGGAATGTGCACACAGCGAGTTCTGTCGGTTAGGGTGCTTTTCGGTACCCCTATTGTAATGCTAAACGGGCCACAGCCAACGCAAACGAGTGATTTAATTAAACGACAGCAAAAATATATATTTACTACATACGGAAACATTTTTCAAATACAGTCGACACAGGCGGCAAACACTATGCTCAGGGCAAATTATTTAAGTTGTTTTAATATACTATCCGGCCTGTTCCGGATGCCCCTTTTGAATCAATGTGGAAACAATACTAACCCTTTGATTATATTCAGCTTTGAGGCTTATAATGCCCAACATTTCTGTGGAATTGATTCGAAAGTGAAGCTTGGAACAGGTTCAGAACCGGGCTCAGCTGTCCACTATCCATAATATCAATATTACCATCTTTACTTTCATATGCCATAAATGATATGCTTTTTTAAAAAATAAACTCATTTCAATATAAATCAATGTTGCTACTAAACTTCCCCTATTTGTTGCTTTGAATTTTATCAAAACTATCGTTAGCTATCACTATCGAAACTATCGAGTAGGACTATCGTTCCCCTATTTGTTGCTTTGAATGTTATCAAAACTATCGTTAGCAATCGCTATCGAAACTATCGAGTAGGACTATCGTGCCCCTATTTGTTGCTTTAAATTTTATCAAAACTATCGTTAGCTATCGCTATCGAAACTATCGAGTAGGACTATCGTGCCCCTATTTGTTGCTTTGAATTTGATCAAAACTATCGTTAGCTATCGTTATCGACACTATCGAGTAGGACTATCGGTCATGCTCGAATTTACCTACGCTTACTTCTCTAAACATTAGAATCAAGTGCTTTGAGATGCTCTGTGCCCTAAAATCCTTATCCTAAGATCCTAATAGACTTACGAATAAGATCTTGTTTTTGACTTCAACTTGACCTGCCAGAACCTACCAAAATTGCCTTTGACAGTTTTTGGCTGTTTTGTCTGTTGGCTGCTGATTATTATCAAAAATGTGTATATAACAGGATCCCACTTTTCGTGAAATACATTCAAAAACTATTTATAGACTCTTTCAGCTAGACCTTTGCTCATAAAATCAGTTCCCAATTGCTTTGTTTATCGTTTAAATCGATCGTTTGCTCGATTTTGCCATGGATATAGGCAAATGTGGCAAACGAGAGCTGTTAACTCCGCCACCTCGTTTATCTAGTCCTGGCGGCATAATCCTATTGAACGTCCTGTCCCTCGGCTGCCGCTGTACGCCATCCTGGCGGCATAATTGCTGTATTGCACACTTTTTCTCCGGCTTAAGGCTAAAAGCTGAATGCTGAAGTCTGAAGGCCAAGGGTTTTGTGGCATGCAGCGTTGGCATGCCAGTTCAGCGTCTTTTACGCATCATTGCGACGGGTGTTGCCACCGCGTTGCCACCCTATAGAAAACGTTTGCAGCCCAGAGACAACGCTACGCTCATTCATCTTCCCTTAATTGAAGGCACGATGTTTGGGGAGGGCTCTGCTCTCAGAACAACCGCCCAAATGGCATTCAATCTAACAATCTTGCTGTCTGCGATGTTTTCATATCTGTTTGTCAGTTTGGGTGAAACGAAAGCACTAAATTCTACAGCTAACCAACTATTGTATTGTAGTATTTCACTCACAGCTATCAAATCAATCAAATGTATTTATTTTATAGAATAACGCACAACATGAATAAAATGCTATATTTTTGTATTGCAAATTGAAATCAACTATTGTATTTATATTGAAGAAATCTCTACTCTGCAAAATACACAATCTACAGTCGTATTCCTTTCAGGCAATTCATATTCATTGAATAACATAAATCAAATTCTGATTTCATTAAATTGTAACTTTACTTTTATAATTTACAGTTCACTTCTCGTAGGTTTCACTGTAAAGCCTTCACTTTCATAATATTTAAGCATTTCGCAGGTTCATTAACAAAAGCTAATGTTGCTCGCGAATGTTGCGTATACGCACTGATTGCCGCCAGATATTAATGACATAGCGCCACTCAACGTTATTTGCCGCTATATTGATAATTTATAGAGGGTTCACTTGGCTGCCGCTTTAATCAAAAAATACATAAATTGCGCAGATAATGTTCAAGTATTTCGACAACAAAAAAATAGAAAGGCAACTGCTCAACTTTGTTAAATGTTAAATTAAACATAATTTTGAGGCGCATTTAAGCAAGCGACTAAAGATGATAAATGGTACACGCACTGTCTATGGCAACAATACTGCCATGTATAGCCCAAAAAAGCCAATAATGCCAGAGAACCAGAGAACCAGAGAACCAAAGAACCAAAGAACCGAAGCATCAAGGAGCCAGAGAATCAGGGGGACCCCGGCAACGGCACAAAAAACATTGGGAGGCTGTGGCGCCCCAGATAATGGGGTATGGGTATGCCGAACGGCGTGTCATTCATTCAGGCAGACAGTCGCTTAGTGTGTCGAACAAATTGAGCCACAGGACTCATCCAGGACTCGCCAGTGCGTCAGTCAGTCAGTCAGTCAGCCAGGAAGAGAGCGTTTACTGAAGGAAGACGCTTGTAAAACTAACGATAAGCGTCATGTAATTTGTGATAGCATGTGAGTCCTGTGTGTCTGTGTGTGTCTGCGTGTGTGTCTGCGTGTGTGTGCGCAAACAAACTCACATTATGAGGCAGCAAATTGATTTATTGTAGTTTATTTTATGCGAAAAGGTGCCGCCTGTCGAAAATAGGCCCAGGGCGGTGACCTATTTGGTCAGCAAACTTGAAAAACGTTTGGGTTTGCTCTTCCTTCCGCTGCCACAAGATAGTATATCTTATAATAACTGAACATATGTACACAAATAAATACTGAAATATGACTTGTTACAAGTTAGGTTGCTAAACTATCGATGCCAATACCGAAAGTATCGATACTGTTGCGCTTGCGATTTATCCCAAATGTTTATTCTTATACCCTGTGCCCAAAAATTGGGTTAGGGGAACAGAAACTAGTTTCAGTACTGAACAGCGTGAGGAAGCAGCCGCCACTTGATATACTCTGCTTGCTTGCAGTGCCGCGGGTTGATTTAAATTATCAATAGATGTTTCCAATACTTTATAATGTACAGAGTATCCACAGTACATCACTCGCAACCCGAGCATTCTAACTTGATTTATGTTCAATTGTTTATGTTGTTTGTTTAGCAGCATTTGCCTTTTACACTTTACATACTACATTGATCGACTTACAAACCCATTTAACTTGCACAATTAAGCATGTCATCTATGAAAATAGTCTAACTAAATTGCATTAGGGTTGAATTCAGTTTGAAATTTGTGTTTGCGCTGACCAAATATCAATCATCAAAGCATTAATGTGCTTCCCAAGTCCACGAATGTTAATCAGTTGTATATATTTGTCCAGAAATCAAGCTCAGATTATGCTAAATTGTTGTTCTTAATCGAATCGTTCAGCAAGGACACATCAGTCAGCACTTAGCAAGCTCAGCGGAAATCAGTCAGCGATTAGTTGTGCTGAATGCTTCCATGGTCAAGCATGGCTCTGATTGCTTCTATGCTTATTTCAAAATACCAGGAACCTTAACGGATATAAGAAATATTTATAAAAATGCCCTTTCAAGTATTATTTCTTGAATTTATTTATTGCTCATGAAATAAGACTTATTTTTTCTTCTAAGAATTAAAACTTATTTTATGAATATATCTGTTTGCTCGGAATTACACAATTTTTTCTTGAGTTTTATATTTTGTAGAAAAATAATGATTACATTTTGAGTTTTATATTTTTCTTAAAGATGAAACTAACCTCTTGAATCATATTTTTGAAATAAAATCTTTATGAAAATAATACTGCATTATTATTTTGTATTATTTGAAGTATTAGCCGAAAAATATCCAAATTTTTTGAAAATTCTGAGAAGCATTTTTATTAAGTATATTCTTAGTATTTTTTAGATGCGAAAAATACCATAAAAATACCAAATAAATACTAAAAAAATACCAAATAAATACCAAAAAATTTACAAATTCGGTACGTTCTCAGAAGTAATAAATACCAGAAATATAAAAAAAAAACAAGTCCCAAATTCAGCATATTTGACATTCACGAAAATACTGATATTTTTTGGTATTTTTTTCCTCCGGCGCATAATCATCATAAATTTTAGAAGTGTGATAGATAATTATTTTGTATTTTTAAAGATAATGCTCAATTCAGTAAATTGAGCTAGAGCGCTTACCTAATTCCTGCCAGCTCCTGGGTCTCAGGATATTTCAATTGAAGCTAGGCACGGCTGTAACGGCCAGCATATGAGAAATTTGGTGTCCTGCCAAATTGCGGGCCTATGTGGTAACTCAAACTGTATGTCAGATTGCCTGCGATCCTTGCGCTAGGCCCGCATTCTGACAGCGGACGAGGCTGTGTGTGTGTGCGTGTGTGTGCGTGTGTGTGTGCGTGTATTTATGCATTTTGTGGGTCACAGGCTGCATTGCCGACTGGACACTGACAGAGGAGAATGCCGGATCCTGGGCCTAGTCCGCAGGGACATATTTTATATTTAATGCAAGACATTTGTCATGCGGTTGCCGCATTTATTCAAACTATTTGCTGCAATTTTAATGCCGAAATGAGAGCGCAATTTCAAATAGCACAAAAAGCGAATGTAGCATCCAGGACGACTAGCAGTAGCAGGACCTCCAGCGAGTAACATTTTATGTGACTCGTTTTTCTCTCTCTCTCTGATATTTAAAAATGAATTTATGCGTATGTGTAATTTTGCTTTTGATGCGTAATAGTTGTAAATGTGTTGGAATCGGGCCCTGACAATATGCTGAGAGCCCTCTGATTTATGCAACAGAAATTTGAATTTGAATTTGAAATTTGTCGCCTTTGTGCATTGCGAAATGCAGCGAATGTAATGTTAAACAAAACCATTAAATAAGCTGATGACTTTTAATTAAAACTTAACTATAGCTCTCTTTTATGTCTTTCAACAGGCACTGTGAGGAGGAATCAAGCAGCGAGAAGCGAGCAAACTGTAACTGAATCAACTCCAAAAAGAAACAAAATATACATAGAACTTTGTTCGGGGAAATTCAATAACCAAATGGAGCTCTTGGAAAACTGATGCTCGAGCAAGCCATTAATAAATAAATGTGCATATACTTCAAATAATTGTTGATAAAATCAAAAACAAAAACAAGTAAAAGAACAAAAACAAAAACAAAAAACAAAAACAGCAATAATAACAATAGCAACGAGTGCAATAAGAAAACTCAAGCAATCAAATTCTATTTTGAAATTGAATTTTAAATGCACTCACACAGACACACAATCACTCAGTAAGGCAGCCAAGGAGCCATTGAGTGAGTGAGAGGGTGAAAGGGTGAAAGGGTGAGTGTGAGTGTGAGTGTTAGTGTGTGTGTGAGAGGGGCTGCTGTGGCAACCGAAAGGACATAACGACAATATTTGCCATCAAAATCGAAATCGAAATCGAAGCAGCGACAAGGCAGCTACTTGTTAGCCAGACAAAGTAATCAAAACTTGCCAAGCAGCAGGGTCTGTGAGTGCCGTAAACAAGTTCCGGAAGTATATAAAAAATATATATAAGAAGCAAAAAAAAGAAACCAAAGCAAAATAAACGGAAGCGCAGCTCTTGATAGCCAGCATCAAACAACATTGAGAAAACTGTTGCCGGAATAAGGGCAGAAGACAAAAAAGGCAAGTTGAAAATACATACATAATACATATGTAGTACATGCAAACAAAACAATCACAGCGACAGGCAACAATCAGGATACGGGTCCGAGATTCCGAGATTCCGAATCCGAATCCGTCACCGTCTCCGTCTCCGTCTTCTTCTCTGATTCCGATTGCGATTACGATATCGTAGCTAAGACCGTAGCCAGAAACCAAATCAAACAAAACCAATTTTTGGCGTTGACAAGTTAAATAGTCAAGGTCAATGGCCGCCTGGAGATGCCACAAATGTGGGCAACAACAACAACAACAATAATAACAACAACAACAATAACAACAACAAGTCGTTGCCTGCGAACACCTTGCCGCGCCGCAGACAGAGTCTGAGACGGTTTATAGACCAACAGCCCACAGCAGCACCCCGCCCCCCCTACATAGCCCACGACTATCGATTTCCGGCGCAACAGCAGGCAGAGCCAACCCGCCCGCCCTCCCTCCCCGCACACAAAATTTTTGATAAATGGCAGCCAGAGCCAAAAAATTTGCGGCAAGCCAAAAGTAAAAGTTTCCGCCTGCTTGGTGTGTCTGCAAAATTGAAAGGCAAGCAAGGTGGCACAGATAAGAAATATATATATATATATACATATATATAAAATAATAACAACGACAACAACAATAAGAACAACAACAACAACAACAGCCGTCCCATCAACATCAGAAGTGGCATTAGCAAGCGTCAGCGGACTTTGATAAAAAAAAAAGCACCAGCAACCAAAAAAAAGCAAAATATAAGCAAAAAAAAGGCAAAAAAGCAATTGCCGTAGAAAATTGTTTTTTCCTTTTGCGACCGACTGCCGGAGTCTGTACGGCTGCTGCTGGTCTTCGTCCTGCTAGTAACGTGTGGCTGGTTCTGGCCAAGTTTATTGATTCACATTGCCGCCTGATCGATGCGCCATATGTCTGCCTAACGGACACAGCCACTTTGAAGTTGGCCGCATGCCACAGGTTGAGATTCAGTTAGAGATTGAGATTGAGCTTGAGGTTACAGCTTGAATTTGAATTTGAATCTGAGCTTGAGCTTGGCGTTACACAAACGGACACAGATTGAGATTGAGTTTGAGTGCTTTGGACTTTATAGAGACAAATAAATGGCAATTGATCGAGCTATTTGAATGGCTTGGATTGCATTTTAATTGCCGTGCTGTCCAAGATACCCCTACAAGGAGCGCCATAGCCCAAATTAATACAATTAATCAACTGCATCGCGTACTGGCCATTATGAGAATGAGTTTTCTACGGACGCACACGTCGACAACAGCCTCTGATGCCGTCATCTCGTGCTGGCTGGCCTATGTCCTGGGATTCCTAATAATGCTGCCGGGTAAGTGATCACAGCCAGATTCCTAGCTACAATATAGATAAATTATTAGACTAACCGGTAGCTCGAAACAATTCAATTAGACCAGCATTGGGAAGTAGCACAATTACTCTCTATTACTAACTTAATTATTCGCAATTACTGCTGTAATTAAGGAAGTAATTACATGCCCACTTTCATGTACAAGTACGGGTACTTAAAATGCAGTTACTTACACTATTTATTGCTTATTATTTAGAAAGTAATTAAGAATAACAACTTCAGTAACCGAATAACTGATCAAAGTATTTTCTAATTACTTGCGTAATTACTGACAGCATTCACTATATTTTAACTTATAAGGATGATTAATTCGGTAATAATAAAATGCAGCTCGAGCAATTTGCCAATTGAGCTAAGTATTCTTTAAGTACTCATAAATACTATTTAATTACATATTATTAATTAAGTAATTAAGGAAGGCAATTTGTGTAATGGCAATTGTACAATGTCATTACCTTCTTAAAAATACATGCAAAGTGTTCTTAAGCGCCCTCTAAACGATGCAATTTTTGCGTGCACAAACTGCAAGCCAGATTTTGCAAAAAGTAAAAGAATTAAATTCCTTGCGTGTTTACGAGAAATTTCAGGAAGGTGCTCCAAAGTGCTCAGATTAAGTTTCACTACCAATTCGTCGTATTTAACAAGACTCCAATCAAATCTTTCTTGAATTCTTGCAACAGAGAGAGAACCGTGTCAATTTCAATTTTAGATTAGATCGTCGTTAAACTGTATAAGATGTGCCAGAATTGCATCGTCTGAAGAAAATTATATTATTTATGTTCCTCTGTGTAAGTCATTTCGCTTTATATACTAGTTGCTTTTAACCATTTACAATTACTAGAGTAATGGCACTTGCAAAGCGTAATTACAATTATCATTTCATTTAATTTACTCATATAATGTATGAAACTTAATAGGACTTTAATTAACAATTAATAGTTGGGATGTTTATGGCCAGTCGTTAAATGGATTAACTGCTGAGAAAATTACATTTAACCTTTGACCCTTTCTGCAAAAAGTTGGTTAATTCGGTTGGTCCGACTTCTTCCCTACAAACACAAAGCTGTAATTAATTTCTGAAAAAATTAGAATGAAACAAGTGTATACTCGACTACACAGCTTTAAAATTTCCAGGCAGAATATCGTACACTTACAATTTCACACAAATACGCACACACACGAGTGGCAGTGCATGCGAGGCACTTCAAATGGCGGCTCCCCGCACGGCAATCTTCTTTCGTGAATAACTTCCGTGTTTATGATCCGATCGACTTGAAATATTTACAGTCGATTAAGAATGACCCGAGTATTAATCATGCCAAATCTTAGGGATATAAATTAGAATTGTCGTCATAAATAGTTTTCTAACGATTTCCGGGGAGCGGGGGGAAGTACCTTAAATCTGCGTATGGTATACAGGAACCTACATTTGAAATCTGGTGACTCTAGCTCTTATAGTTGCTGAGATCGACGCCTTCATCTGGACAGACAGACGGACTTGGCCAGATCTACTTGACTATTGATACTGATCAAAAATATATATACTTTATAGGATCGGAGATGTCTTTTTCTGCCTTTTACATACATTTAATGGGTACTGTGAGTAAACAAAGTTCGCAGACAAAGGTCTGTATTGATATGAACTTTGATTAAATGTTGCTCAAGTGATTCTTTCATCTTTATCCAGTTAAGTAGAGTTCGCGAAAATATTAAGAGTAATTAGATTTTGTAGTTAGATACCAGGCCACGAGGCGTTTGTAATTGGCTGTTAATGAGTTTAATTGAGAGAAATTAATTTTTTAATTACATTTCATGGCACAATAAGTATTTGAAAATAATTTGTTCCTAAGTAATGGAATTGAAGTAAACTGGGCCCCATATACGTTGCAAGTGAGGCAAGTATCAGTGGTCCGAGTACTGGCTATAGGTTTAATGTTTCCTCTCGATTGCCTCAGTTGCCCAGACAACGAAGGCAACTAAGCGTCTCAAGCAGCGGCTGAGAAGGCGCTTAACAAATGTTTATTACGTATACGCAGCGTGGCAACAAATTAAACATGACTCGTTCTTGCGTTAATGCTTTGGGCCATGTCGTTTGCTGCTTGATGCCACTCCAGCCGCACTGTTGTTGTTGTCCTTGCCGTTGTTGTTGCCACAGTTCTTATTATTGCTCCAACTGTGACGCGCATCCGGATGCGGATCTGATGTGGATGTGGATGTTGATGTTGATGTTGATGTGACTGTGAATGTGAATGTGAGTCTGCTGACTCTGACGACTGGCAATTTGTTTATTTGATTGCATTTGCTGCACTCGCTGGGCTAAGGGAACAAGCACAGGAACAGGAACAGGAGCAGGGACAGGAGCTGGAGCTGGAGCTGGAGCAGCAGCAGGAGCAGTGACGCGGCTCCTGCTCAACTGTTTGGCCCCCCCGCCCATCGACTGCGCGCACAAATCAAAGTCAACTGCGGTAAATGGAACGACAAATAAAGTGCACCCGCTTTGTGGATGCCACGGGCTGCAAGCTGCTGTGACTTGCGGCAGCTGCAAGTAGCCATACCCAAAAACACAATTGCCATTGACAATCGCTCAAAGTTGACTGGCAGGCAAATTTTTGGATGCTTTACCATTCGAGTTGAACGACAATTAGATTGATGAACGAACGGTAAACGCAGAACGTTGATTGCGGTGCCAGCAACATTGATAAGCCCTGCGGCAAATGAATTGAATATTATGATCAGATTGATGAGCTGGTAACAGCGCAGATGCCATTTACCTGCACAGCTGCCCCAAACTGTACACAGTCTGCGATTCTGTGAATAGTAATCGGATAGGCAGGACTCTTATGTGGACTAAAGGACATATATGCCAGAACTCCAAAATTCGCATACATTAACTGACATTTTGTACTGAGGGGGTGCGAGTTGTGCCTATTAAATTACCTGATGACTGTCCGAAAACGATAAATATAACATTCTAGTTCTGTACTGTTTAAACTAGTTATTGATACTTATATTATTGATATTAGGGGTCGTCCACATATTAAGTAATCACATTTTTGTCCTTTTTTGACACCCTCCCTCCCATGTAATCAATCGTAATCATTTGGCTTAACTTCCTCCTATGATTACGTAATCATTAAAAATTTATTTTTTTTTCCGAAATTTGAAAACCAAATTGGTGAAAGAAGGCTCTTAGATAGATTATGTAATCATATGCCTAGTAACCTCCCCCCATATAATCAAGAGTAATCTTTTGGCTGACACCCCCACCCCCATGATGATTACGTAATATGTGGACGAGCCCTTAGATATTATACTCAAGTGTACTGAAGATAGGAGAAATTTAGTTTGTTTTGATCTAAATAGTAAACATTTCCATTCCATTTTTGAGGACTTATTGAAACTGATAGATATTATTTTATTTTATTTTCCCGCAACCCGAAAGGACCCATGCAAGTACAAAGAAAGGAGCTTGCAGAAAATCACCAAATCCAAAACACGTCTTACCTTTATAGCTTTTGAAAACAAACTACAAATTCAAAATGACTGATGATGTCAACATTTGTTAGGAACATATGTCAGATACAAAACAAAACAAAATAAATCATATATCACAAATTTGAGGTTATGTTGAACTCGTAACCCCGTCTGACAAGGTGTTGCGAACTTATGCAACAAAGTTGAATTAATTTGTGTTTGCGGAATAAAATTTGCGTCAGAGCTATCGTTTGAAGCAAGTTAGTTGATTGTTATAAACGGGACAACAACAAAAAACGTATAAAAATCGAATTCCAATAAAAAAAAGAAGAAACGTTCTGGACGAGAGAAACATGAACTGATGAAGAACACTTCTACGAAATCAGAACACTCGACATTCCTGCTCTGTTGATTGACAATTACATACCTTGTTGATGCTGTAAACATTTCATGCGAATCAGTCAAACGGGATTTTAAAATATTCGTTGTGACTGGGAACAAAATTCCAGAGTAACTCAGTTTTTTCTTTTTTTCTTTTCTTTTTTTGGCTAATACCACCAAAAATGCCAGCCCCTATCATTTTACAGTTGCCCTTTAATGTTGACTTAGCTCCGTGCGCCCTCAATTTATTTGGAAACTGCTTGGTTGACATCGCTTTGGACTGTGTAAAATGAGAGAGAATATGTTGTGAACGCCATTCCGGGAATTGATATTAAAAATATATCAAAATTGGCATTGGTGTACTGCGAAAAAGCTGAAATGGAGTGGGAAATACGAAGTAAGCTGCCTTACTTTTCTCTGTGTAATACAACAGCTACATTTTGAGTGCCAGAGATTGTACTCACTTGAAACTGCTCTGGAGTATGTGGATGGCCGGACACGATTGTTAATCCTGTTGTTGATATTGACAGTAATGCACTTCGCTAAAGCCTGGCCCACACATCATGGCTCTTTTTTTTCTTTAAAAAGAGACAGACCACTCTGGTTATAGTCCTGGGCTTTGGTTAAGAGCATTTAATCATTCAAATCGTCGGCTGTTTGTTGCATTTTGGTTATGCATATAGCAAGTCTTGTGGCACGTTTCAATTCATTTTGCACAACTGTTGTGGCCCATCAGCTCGTCCTTTCGGCTCTCTGTCTCTCTTCCTCTCTCTCTGTCTGGCTGGACCTACTTGAAAGTAATCCTCGTTGCTGTTGTTTCAAGTATTTTTGCATATTTTCTGTGTGTTTCTTTCAGTTTTATGAATTTTTGCCATGCATGGGCACAGCAGCAGGACACACACTTACACACACACACAGACATCCATACATACATATGTATGTTGTTATTTGAATTCCAGTCCAGTGTTTTTTTGTCTACTGTTCCTTTTGTCAACCCGGTTTTTATCTTTGCCCATGCACAAGAGCATTTTTTGTGAGCTTACACATTTAGTGGCATGCCCGTTCAGCTTCACATCCAGACTGACATTCACCTACACATCCACACATCCACACATCCGCATCCGCATCCGCATCCACATTCAGGTGCCAGGTGCCAAATGCTGACCGCCTTCAATATGCATGCTAATTTTGTGCTCCCACTGCCCCCGCTGCTTCCTAGCCACAGTCGCAGTCAGTATCCCGAGTCCCGAGTCCTCAGTCCTTAGTCCCTAGTCCCTAGTCCCTGTTGTCATTTCCTCCTTCCCCAACCCACCTAGTTGCCTGAATTTGATTTTAGGCATAAATATTCATGACTCGCTCTCTATGCGATTGCGATATGTGCCGCTGTCCTTAACTGGGATATTTGCAGCCGGTCTTTACGCATTTGTTGATAACAAAAAAAAGAACAAAAACAATGCAACACATTTCAGCAATAACAATTTTCGCAGCTTACACTACTGCAAGCCAGACAATGTTTACAATTGAGGTGACAACGGGCTTTATTCGTGCTTATGTACTATATTGCGACAAGATGTCTTCAAAATCTCGTTGAGACAAGCAGCAGAGATGCAGGACCATTCACAATGCGAAAAGAAGTGCGGGCATGTCCTTTCTCTTCACATATCTTCGTAAAAGAGGACTCAAATAGCTTGGGATAATTCTTCCTTGATAACATCACGGTTTGTTGTTTCAACCATGAACTTTACTCGAACAGTTTAAAAAATGTTAATTTCAAATGAATATGCAATATTTAATATATTCAAATATGTAAAAATAATTGGTTTGTCTGCTTATAAATCGTGTTTTAAATCATTGAAATTAAATTGTTTTAAATAAATAAAAACTAGAAGCATTTGGCTGGAATGACATTTGAATTTATTAACAAATGTTGCTGCTGCATTTGTAATTGTTATTTCTATTGTTGTTGTTGTTGTTGTTGACTTATATGCTCTGCTGATAATTTATGGGACAACTACTATAAATTCAGCTTGTTGCTGCATAAATAGCTGAAATCAGCTCACATTACGTATACGTAATGTTGCCGCTCCTGGTGCTTTCAGTTAATGCAAATTACGCGTTGTTGCTGCTGACAACAGACAGAAAATGCTACGCTTTCGGATCAGAATCAGCAGCTGCAACACAGCAATAGCAGCAGCAGCAGAATGAGCAACAACCTCAAACCCCAAACCCCAACCGCCCCCGCACAGCCACTTAATGCCCGCCCAATTAATGCAGCTTAGCGGCGGCTGGCGCTGACAGAAGGACCAACATGAGAAGCAATAGCAATAGCAATAGCAATAGTAATGGCAATTGCAACAACAGTTGCAACAAAAGCGTTGCAAACGCAACTTCATGGTGTGTTGCAATTAAGTATGACAAATTACTTGACAAGCGCCTCTGGATGCCGCTTCAATGTTCAAGTTGCTCTCCATCGGCAACGCCTGGCTGCATCGCCGTTTCAGTTGATGTTGCTCCTGCTGCCACTGCCACTGCCACTGCCACTGCCACTGCTGTTATTCCTGCTGCTCCTGTCACTGTCCCCGGGCGTTAATGCGTGTTTAGTTACTGACACTTGTCGCCCATGTGGCACCGCCTCTCTGTGTTTTATGTTCGCCTCAGTGGCAATTTTCTAAACATGATTTAATTGTGCCTGCCACCTGCAACATATTGTCGCCAAGGAGTCAGCTTCACGCGACTCTGATTTCCATTCATTATAATAACGCTGCTTAAATTAATTAAAGCTGTAAGCCATACGAGCATGCTAAGTGCATTTTAAAAGGCCAAATTTCAATATATCCTGTATACTTTTTACTTCAAATTTGAAATTATTTTGGTTTGTTATGTTAGCGACCGTAACGGCTATAATTTTTAAAATATAAAAGATAAATAAAAATTCTAAAATAAACGTAAAAATTCCTACTATTTTCGATCGAAACAAATTACGAAATAATAAAATTTAAATTTTAATATTTTAAAATCATAATAAAGCTCAAATTTGTATTATACTAATTATATTCATGTACCCAACATATTTTGATATTATTTTATTTATTTTTATATATTTATTGAATTAATTGAATTATGTTTATGTTCATGTTTACAAATATAACGTATATTATAAACTACTGCGTCTTTAGCAGTTCTCACCTGATGGGACTGATTTATTGGCCAAAAGTGCCTCGTTGCGGTCAGATAATGCTAGCTCGAAGACAGATAACTTAGCTTACATAAGATTTATTAAGGACTTCATGTTGAAAGTAATTTGTAAAACAAACTGGAAGATAGATGGGAATATAAAATCCAGTAGAGTGGGATGGAACACAAATATTAACCAGGCAGACAATATAGTTGGAGTTGCATTTCACCGGAGAGAAACCTGTGGGGAAAAGAACTCCGTGGCAACTACGACGATTTCTAGGAGAAGGAAAATTGACGGGGCGAAGCCTGCGTTCAAATTGTTCGACCCCTCAATTACTACAGATTGCTTCTAAGGTATACGATACTGGGTACGATATTGACCAGTTTTCACCGACCGATCTTTCATTTGACAGCGGTCAGATATAGATCAAGTAGAGTGTAGCATAATGAGACTCTTCTTTGATTAGTTTGCTTAGAATATTCTCAAGAAAATATATGAGTTTTTCAGACAACTTAATTGTGATTGTTATTATTATGACAAGGCGATGTTAAGGTGATCCGATCCAGCAGTATACACAGTTACGGCCCGCAGCAAGGCGAAGCATCTGTGCCAAGTTTTATTAGAACATGGGCTCCAAATCTGAGACTGTTTGGCCTAGAAACAGGCAGACGAAGCAGGTTGATTACGTTCGATTATGCAGCCTAGTGCTGTAATATCATTGAGACAATGGGCAGACGACTACTCTGATATTCTGGTCGGGTCAGTCCGACAAAAATATACGCTGGGACAACCACTTTGCGGCATTTGGACCAGAGAACAGCGCCCATTGAGTTCAATGCTCAACAGAGCCGAGAGCAATGAACCGGGCAGCGGCACCAACGTTGTGGCCGGGTATTGCAGTTGGCAACGGTATTGGCAGCAGCTGCAACACCAGCAGCACCCACATGCACACACACTCACACACACACACACACACATTTCCGGCTGGGTAAACCACAGAACAGACCCACAGATGGCTTAGTTGAGGCAAAAGTCGCCATCGAATGGTCCGCATCAATGTTTATAGTCAAGTCAACGAAACTGCTGGCCAAATACCAACCCGGCCAAGTGAAGGCCAGCTAAGCAAAGCAAAGTACTACTACACACCACTACTACACTCCCTCTACAACCAACCCCAGCCCGCCCCGAGCCACGCCCAGTTTTGTCTGTTGCGGCGTGTCTGAATTCCTTTCAACTTCCAGCCGCTGCAATTCGACATGGTAAATTTCAATTTGGCAAACGTGCGCCGCATTTCGCCTTGTAGTATTTTTATTTTCTTCATTTTTTTTTTACTTTTTGGTGTGTTTGTTCATTCTTTCGCTTTGATTTTGAGCACAAGTTGGCAGCGCTGTGTTATCCAATGCGTTGGCAGTCCGGCTTGGGGCACGTGCAATCCGACTGCCTCTTACCGAATTCAATTTTAGCCGGAATGCAGGCGAGTTTAGCGAACTGGTCGACAAACAAAGTCAGCGCTAAGGATGACGATGTCCTTCGCTTGGGCCACGTTGGCGGCGGCATCATCAAATATGCAGGCAAGCAAATCTGTGAGAAAAAATGCAGCCACAATTTCTACTTTTTTTTTTCTCCTCTCCATTCTTTGTATTTGGATGCCAGCGTGGCATTGAGTTTGTTGCAACTAGCCGCGCACCCGCAGGCACCCCTCTTAACCCTTGCTGCGAGTTGAATGAACGCTGGTGTCGATGTCGTTGTCCAATTCCGCATCGGTATCAGCATCGGCATCGGCATCGGCATTGGTATCCGTGTCGCTATCCTTGTTGGTATCCGTGTCCAGCTGACTGACCGCATTCCCTATTGTCGTTGGTTAAGCAAGAAATATGCAAATATAAGCTCAGCGAAATGCCAAATATTGTGATCCCCCCAAAGGACCTGCTTGAGTGGAAACTAAAAGTTACCCTGGACGACAGTTTTGGAATACTTATGTAGTACTTTTATAGGGAAGAATGTTGTTATTATCAACCATCAACCCCATCTTCTACACGAATGCAAGAATTCTCATCGGGTTGAGAGTTCCTATGTCGCTTGTTTGCAGGATATGCCTACCCAGGAGCATATTTCTTCTTTCAGCCAGTGCAGTGCATTCTGTTAGCATGTGGCATGAGGATTCAATTTTTTTTTGTTTTCAGCATCTGCATATTCCGCTGTCCAGAATGCCGAATTAGGTGGCTTCTTAGTCGACAGTGCCCATGATAGGGAGGCCAGTGACTATTCTGAATCCCTTTAAATCATATTTTCACAAAAAGTGACTTGTGGCTTGTAGACTTGTTGTGGCGCATAAGGCGCTTATTGCTGTCTGGCTATCACACAGGATAACTATATATCTATGCCGATACTAAGGAAGAATATAGACACACAACTAATGTTATTAGGTAATCAAAAACCATGCTTCATATTTCTTCTCAAAATCTATGTTATAATCAACTTTAAAGCATTTTATGTGGATATATTGAATATTTTCAACTAGACTAGACTAAACTAAAAGCTTAGAGCAATGGAGTGCGAAGAGTGAAATATAGAAGGACATACACTTATAAAAATAAATACTCCAATTTTTGTAGGCAGCTTAAGATATAAATTTCTTAAATTTAAAAATGTTTATCTAGCAAATAGAAATAATTTCGGGATTTTAGGATGATCTTTATTTAAGCGGCTATATTTTGAATTTGATGGCATTTATTTATGTGATTGTAGAAGAGCATGGCCATTACTTGTATAGCAACAGTCGCTTCAGTTTTAAATTGTGTGGACTTGTTGGACTTTTAAGAATATTTATGCTCATCTTAAAATCATTTACATTCCTGACATGCATTTACGCAGTGGCAATAAATTATAGGCCTTGCTGCTAGGCTCTGCGACAAAAGCATCCTTTATTATCCTGTCACACGCACGTCGACAATATATATGTATATATATATATGTATATGCGCCAGCATGTTAGCATTGTTGTTGTCACTGAGGGCGTGGACACGAACCGATCAACACACATACACACACACACACACACACATACACATATACATACATGCATGCATGTCATCCACGCTGGAGATGGGTTTGTGAGCTGACAACATTTAGCATAAGTTTTAAGGTTCGAATCTCAGTCATAAATTTGATTTTCCACATCTCTCAAATATCCTTTTGCCTACAAAGTGTGCAATTTATATGAAATGCCTATACTAAATTAAGAAATTCATTTAAGTTCATGAAAATTGAACTTTAGCTTATGTAAATATTGTGCTGTAGATTTGGTCGTGCCGGGAATTTGTCGTGTTAATTTTTACACGCGTCCATCTCCAGGGCATACCTAGCTGTCTGCAGGCATAGTCCTGGCGCAGGCACCTCTCCAAGCCTCCACTGACACTCGAATTCACTCCGAAATAGAATTGCGACTATAAATGCCGGCAGCTAAGTGCACCCGTCGAATACAGACGCGACTAGCATGCCAGGGGCATCCTTCACTCCTGTCTAGATCGCTTGCTAAGTCACAGTGGTCTTACACAGAAATACCATCACTTCTTATTTACTTAGTTACAGGGACCGTAAAAATAAAATTAATAAAACTTAATGAAAGAGAATAGATACATGAGGATATCCTTTCTGCCTGGACTATCCATTGCAATGATTTTTATTTTTTTTTTAAGTTATAAGTTTAAGTTAAGCTCAATGATAAAACATATTTTTTTCCTTTAAAATCAAACTTATTTTATGAATATATTTTTTCGCTCAGAAATAAGCATTATTTCTTGAGTTTTATATTTCAAAGAAAACTAACGATTATTTCGTAGCTTCTATATTTTACTTAGTTTTTCAAAAAATAAGCTCAATGAATACTTCATTATTATATATCAAAAATTTTAGAAATTTCTGAAAAACAGTTTTATTTTGTAACTTATTAAATACTGCAATTTTTGGTATTTTTTTTGGTATTTTTAGTAAAAAGCCAAAAATTTCAGTATTTTTGCAATTTTTGGTATTTTTTGGTATTTTTAGTATTTTTGACTTGTGGAAAAATACCAAATATGCCAAATTCAGTAGTCTTCCATAAGTCAAAAATACTAAAAATACCAAAAAAATACCAAAAATTGCAAAAATACTGAAATTTTTGGCTTTTTTCTTTTATAATTTTAGTATTTTTTGACTACTGAATTTGGGATATTTGGTATTTTTCTCAAATTCAGTTGTCAAAAAATACTAAAAGTACAAAAGGAAAAAAGCCAAAAATTTCAGTATTTTTGCAATTTTACTAAAAATTCAAAATGAAAAAAACCAAAAATTGCAGTATTTTTACTGTAGTAATATGGTGAATGTAAAACTATGAACCGAACTTACCACTTAAATATACTAAAACATTCGCCTAATGTTAAACCAGTTGTTCAGTTGGTGCAATAACTAGCTCAGTTACATAATTGGTCAAGAATTCTATTTTTTAAATTTATGCTATAGAATTCATTATTTTTGCATTTTGTAAAATAAAGCTCAGCGTCAGCTGAGTTTTTGGATTTTGAATTCACAAATTGATATTGCCTGCTCACATAGGTTTCCCCTCTTGATAAGAGCCATCGCTTTCAGAGAAATTAAAGTACTTTCTTGCAAGAAGTTGACTCGTACACATCAATGTTCAATAGCTCATTCTCATCACTTGATATTATCAGGTGCATTCTGGATTCAACGTTTGATTCGATTCCACATAAACAAGCTAAGCATTCTCTAAGGCAAGTCTAAAGAGAACTAAGGATCTTAATGTGATTTCTTGTTTCAGAAAGCTTGGAGCTTATCCATTATGTTAAGTTCATTATATTTATTATGACTATATTGCTGAATGTGACTTAATGGACTAATTAAAGTGACATTGCTGTCAAGAAATTGAACAAAAAGAAAACCTTTAGAGCGTATTCCAAGTGATGCATCTATATCTGGGATCAGTTACTCGTATCTTGGCTCAACCTAAATTCCACGGGTCCTCACAAAGGACCAACATGTATGACAAGAACAAATAATAATAAAATATATGTGCCTTGGCACCACTGTGCGGCCCCAGACTGGCTGCGGTTTAGTTTCGCGTGTGTTTGATTGCCCCTTTTGCCGCGGCAAAGATTGTGCTAATAAATCAAAGTGTTTTGTTATTGTAGCCACTTGCAGTGCGCGTTGTAGCCAGGCCCTGGCCCTGGCTTGCCGCAAAGTGGCACAATAACTGCAAGTGTGGCTCTAAAGCCCAAACTGAGCATCATCAGCAACTGTGATTCCAGCTGTAAGCTGTTAGATACACACAAGCTCTGAGCGCTGAGCTCTGAGCTCTGAGCTTGTAACTGCAACTTGAAATCAAATTAAATTGAGTTGTAGTTCCAGTATCAGAAGTAGCACTTCCAGTTGAAGTTTCAGTAGCAGTCACAATTGCAGTTCCAGTTGCAGCTGCAGTTGCAGTTGCATTTGCTCTTCATGTTGATGTTGATGTTGCAGCTGTGCACTTTTGCCACATTGCTGCTTGTTTGCGTTGCACGCTGAATTAGCCTTTGACAGTGATTTGATTTTAAGCTCTGATTGTGTCTGGTTCAGTTGTGCTCATACGAGTAACCGGCTAAAGTCGACACTGGATTGGATACCTTGCCCCAAACACACTTGCAATATTGATGAGCTTCACTTCGACTGTGGATTGTTTTCGTTAAAGCTAGCGGAAGTTCTGCTATTGTTGGTCCATGTGAAGCTCAACGGTATCTACAGCAGAATTTACTTTGACAATTTAACTATACTGTCTAGAAACGAAACTTTTACAGCAGGTGGTCCTTTCTGCTGTTAAATTCCTGTTCACAAACTTACTCTGTTTAAGCCCTTTCATCTGAAACTGCTCACAACCAAACTCAAACCAACAAATGTATACAAAACTATAAAATATTACACTAATTTAGAAATTAACATTAGAACTAACAATTAATTGCAAAAATTTAGTTTTAATGGGTATTGATATTAAGAACTATATGTTAATATATATAATCCTACTAAAATTGAAGAGAAAATAGAAATTTGGCAGTGGTCTATGGTCTGTATAGATATATGAAATATAGTTTTTGAAGTTCTATGGTCTAAAAAGATATGTCAGATATAGTTCTTGACTCTACTGTGTGAGTTTGTGTAAATTTTGAAATAGAAATAGCTGCAAATTAAAAGTCAAACGAAATGCTTATAAATTTCTGCTCTGCATCGATTTTACCTAACCCTTTAATGGGAACATCACAAAAATTCAAATTAAAATAATAAAATAAAATAAATATTATAATTAATAATAATTATTGTTAAAGTATGCACGTGCGATCGTTTATCATCTCTAATGTTATGTTAAGTACCATCTCTAGATTATCATGTATCTACTTTATGAAGTTCAGTTCCATTAAAACGTTCATCGTATTCACACGTAATTGCGGAGTTCTTATTTCTGTATGATATTTGGCATCCATTTCATTTCTGCACTAACAATTATAATAAATAAATATAATAAAATAAATAAATAAATATGCCTTAAGTTCAGAAAATCGCCACAAAAGCCAGTAATAATCTCTATTTACTAGAAATAATTTCTAAATTTATGAAAGGCATTTCTAACATACAGAAAAAAGGCTAGCTGCCTTTGCATGGTGACTTTCTGCATTTAAGGTCATTTATTTTTCTGAGTGTACAGTGTTAAAAGCCTACCAACTTTCAAATGGTAAAGCGCTACTCTAAATATCTCTGCGCAAAGTTATAGGCTGGCAAAGGTGCCCTGAAGAGTCCCTAGACACCACCGAAAGCTCTATAGTCTACACAGGACCTTAACGTAGCAAATTAAATTATTAATATTATTATTAAATGAATGAAACGTACGTTATTGAAATTAAACATAAGTTATGTGCTAGCGATGAACAAATTAATTATGAAAACTTAAATTGATCTATTTGAATATTAATTTCATGGTTGAAAACATTGCAATGCAGCGAACTGATGAGATTTTGGAAATTCAAGTACGAGTATAGTAGAACATTAGTCACATTGATTTTGCATTGGTTGCTTGGTGAAAATCTGTTGGAAATGTTTCACATGGTTCACATTTGCTTGAGCGAGCTTATTTGGCAAGTTGGGCTAAGGGAAATTTGTCAAAGTCAAAGTAAGTTCCATGTCTATCGATTTTAAGCGGCGTTAAATTGAAAAGTGAGCAGCTGGGACGGCCACAAGGATGGGCGCGCGGTGGTAAGGAAAGGAAAAGCAAATGGAAAATGTGGCATGCTTTAAAACAAATTCAAAAACATTTCAACCAACTTTGGAACGGATGCTCCTAAAAGAATGTGACGCATCACCAGGGTGACAGGCACCGGACCAGGCAACCAGTTCCGACCCTTGCCAGGACTCTTCGCTTTTGTTTTTTGTATGTATGTACATATATATGTATTTATCATGCTGGCTGGATGAGCAGCGAATTGAGCAGCAGTGGGTGGAATACTTGTAGTGTGAATGGCTGCTAAATATCCGCAAAGTTGAAACACTCTTCAAACTCTTGGCGGTCGATTAAAATTTCTTGAGTTTGTGTCCTGTGAAGCTATGCACTTGCAAGCATCCTTTGAGTATGTGACTATGTGTGTGTGTGTGTGTGGAACGCACAAAAAGGAAACAGTGATGCCAGCTCGAAGGATAAATTATGGCCACGCAGACGCTTAAACCCGAGGAACTTCCGGGAAAATTAGTTGAGTGTTACGTGGATTGATGAAACCCACGCTTCTGCAGTATTTCACAACATTGATTTATGCACCACATGCTTGGGTGTCTACTATATCTCAAACTCAGAACAGCTTGAAGTCAACTTCTTGCTGAATTGCACTATCTCAGTCAAACGATTCCTTCAAAGTAAATGTACAGCAAATGCGGGATCCAAAGAGGGCAGAATGCAGACTTCATTTATAGATTAAGTTGTTTTTATACATAACTATTAAGTTTAATTGAAGTTGCTTATAAAAATAACAGAATGTTGAAATGTGTATATTACAAAAACGTAGGGCAGTTCTATCATCTGATTTTATTATTCATGGACATTAAAATGAATTCGCGTTTTAAGTTGTTCTACGGGTAAACATTTCCTTAATAAGGGGACAGTTTGTACTGTTTGTAAGCTGATCGAATTTGGAATGACTGGCTCAGTTATTGAGTAGTTAATCAGTTAAGAGTAATTAGAGTCAAGTGTGTTTGAAGCAGGATATACTACAAAATAATTAAAGGCCTGTGTTCTAAACTTTCATTTGTTTGAAGACGTTCCTTAAGGAGAGCTTCACACATTGCTGTGGCATTGATTCGTAAGTGGAATTGGGAACAGAACTGACAGTATTAAGCTCACATTTTCGATTTCTGGCATCCGCATACCCCTGCTGCCCACTTTTGGGGACCGACCAAGGGAGACATTCCGCTGAATGCCTTGTGGATGTCGTCTTAGCAGGCAGAGGCGCTGTCATTGTACTGCGGAGCATTTTTGACATTTGCATAAGTAGACAACGCCTTGGATCGACCCCCTTCTGGTCCCATCTGGCCCCTTTGGGCCCCTTTGGGCCCCCGGCCCCCGGCCCTCGTCCATGGCCACCCAGCAACCCCTTCAGCGTTGGCCTTTGTTTCGTGTTTGTTCTTGGGGTTCTTGGAATTGCAGCTGAAGGGGCTAAGCGCAAAATGAGGAAGTTACTTGCACTGCCGGAAGACTTCAATGAAAACTAAACTACAATTTTCAGTATAATACAGAGCAGATGCGGGATGGCGGGCTCTTGTAGTGGCGTAAAGGCGGAACGGCGGGCGGGGTACGTTACCGCCACCTGCTTATACGACCGCTCGCTCTCCACCCCCGTCTCTAAGCATGTGCATGCCACAGTTTGTGTGTGCCCGCATAGTAAGCTCATTAAAGTCTTACTCACACACACATTGAGAATATTTCATTAAATTTGCAGCATTTGACGTGGCAGCACGTGTTTTTAGAAGCGACGATATGTAGTCGTATGTGCCAAACATTAGCATAAGCATTTCCATCAAAAAAGCCAAAAATACAAAAAAAACTAAGAAGCAGGTTGAAAAAGCGCACAAACAGAACCGAAAACTGAAAAAAAGCAGAGCTATCTTCGGCCTGCCAAAGAATTAATACCCTGCTTCGATGATAACTGCACTCATTTTTCATCCTATAACTCAATTCTTCACCGATCGCTGCCATAGGCAGCTAATGGTATAGTAATCTTAGCTTGATCAAGTCCAAAACTCAGAATTGTTAAGTTTGCTTGAGATATCTATAAAATAATAATAGTTTTTCAGCCAAAATTTCACATTTTCATCTAGGGATAACTTTGATAATCTTATGAGTTTGAATGCGCTATCTTGAAACTCTATTGTTTCGATGACAGCTTTTTGATATAGTCGTAAGTTTATGAGTCGAAAAGGAGTCTATGCCAAGTTTGCTTTGGTAATATCCACTCAGCTCGCTGTTCTGTTTAAGAACATATACATAATTTATGAGTGAGTTTATTAGATTATTTGGTGAGAAAAGTATAATACCCTTTGCTAGGGTATGCAAAACCGAAAAACTGAAAAACTGAAAAACTGAAAAACTGAAAAACTGAAAAAACTAAACATGCCGAAAAACCAAAAGAGCAAAAGCGCAAAAGCACAGAATATGCCGCGAGTAGATTTGTAACAAAGGCGCGGGGTACAAACTGAAACAAGGATACCAACACGGTTGATAGCTTGGGTGGAGTCGGGACTATGGCTGGCAGTGCAAGCTGAATTGGGTGAGTGGGCGCAGCAGGGGGATGGGGGAGCGAGAAAGGGGCTGCTCGTATTTAATAAATTATGCAAAGTAACCAAGTTTCTTTTTCAGCGCCCGAAATGAATGCAATGAAAATAAACCAAAAAGAAAAGAAAAAAAAACCAAAGCCGCCTGCCTGCCTGCATACCCCTATTGCTGGGCATATGGGCGTCATGTGGGCGTGGCTCAAATTCACCGTAAACTGCATTGGCATAGGCGTAGCCACGGCTTGTGTGGATGTGAGCACTTTGTTCTTTGTGAATGCATATCTAATGGATTAAACGGCAGGCAAATTGAGGATGAGGATGCGGATGCGGATGAGGATGTGGATGAGTACGAGGATGAGGATGAGCTTGGCCATGGGCTTTGGCATGGCAAAGGACTCGGATTCACATGAGTATCATCGCTTGGTTTCATCATCGCTCAAAATGCTTAAATAGTCCTTTTGGCAGTGTCCGTTTGGGTTTGCAATCACTTTTCGCACCACGACTGCTTGTCCGTTTAAAGAAATGTAGTAGGGCACTCCGAAATACCCTGTACTTAAGAGTATATATAGAAATATATGATATTGTGAATTGAAATTTATATATCAGCTGCATAAACTTTACTTCAGTGACATAGCTCAGCCAATATACACTCGGAAAAATAAATGCTTGAAAATGCAGATAGACGACATCAATTTGAAGATACCCTTGAAATGGGTATTATAATTTTGTCACGAAATGTGTAACGCTTTGGAGCAAACCTTTATATATGTACATATATATATTCATGATCAGCATCAAGATTTATCTGTTTCTAAATATCTTTTTTGTTCATTCAGATATCCTCACCAAACTTACCCGAATCTCTAGAGAGTTTATATGATCTGACTTATTATAGTCAATCTTGAACCACTATATCATATAGCTGCCATAGAAACAATCGGTTAAAAATAAAGTTTTTGTATGAAAATCTTCTTTGTTCATACAAATATTACATCCAAACTCAACAACTGAGAGTTTTATTATATTTCTACACTTTCCTATAATTTCATCAAAATCAGACTACATTATTATATAACTCCCATAGGAACAATCAGATGAAAATTGAGTTTTTCTATAACAAACATTGCTGCTTGTTGTTTCTGAATTCAAGAAATATATATCTTTAATTTTCAAATATATTTCATAAATTTAGAAATTATTTCTAAAATGCTTTCTGGCTTTTAGGGTGAACTTTATTATAGGGTGATTTTCAAAATTCTATGGTACTTAACTTTTTGAGTGTAGTTAAACGATTTCATCAGTTATGATTATGTTAATTTGGATGCAAATATACCCTTTCAACCGTTACGTACAGGGTACACAAAGTACAAAACTGTTGCAGGAAATTAAAATTGAATTTTTCAGCTAAAGGAACTTTTATCAAATTACAAAGTGGCCGGTGGTTGTTGTTTGGTGGCTGTCTTCTCTGGGCCGACGTATCTGCCATTTCCTATCTACTACCTGGCCAATGCAAAAATAAGCCACAGCATTAAATCCTTAATGTCCTGGTGAGGGATTGCGCAAACACATCTGTAAATTTATACAAGCACACGGTCGAGTATGCAAAGTAACAAAAAGCATTTTGCAATTGGTGTCGAAAATTTGTTGAATACATGAAACAATCAATTCTCAAAAAAAGAAGAAAATTGAATATAAATTTATTGTCGCAATTGAATAACAATAACAATTTAGAGGCTGCATAAAACGAAGCAACAAAAATGATATTTCGCATGGAATTGTTTCAGTTTTGACAAAGTAATGATAGCTGAATGTCCGAGTGGGATGAGCATTTGCCTGTACCCAGGTGTAAAGTGTCGTAAAAACAGAACCGTACTTATATAAATACATATATGTATGTATGCAAATACACAGTTGCAGCTGGGGACCCCCTGCAGTGTCCCCGTGCTGTTGATTTCCTCTGACCTTATTTACCAAAAATGGTTACTTGAATTGTTTCTATGATCGTTTTAAAATAGCATAAAGTATAATCAAAACACTTACTGTGTATTAAAAAAAAGTGCCTGAAACATAGTTTTGCATACATTTTTATACTATTCCTGCACAATTTTATTTTGTGTATTTTAGTTTCGCACAACTTAATTATATCCATTTAACATAATTTTAATAAGCAGTTGGCATAATAATACTTACATTTTTGGGACCCAACAGAAACTGCGGAATGGGTAACATTTTCAGTTTTAAAAACTTATCCCGAGGAGGGCATTTTCGCCCGTCTTTTGTACAGGGTACAATAAAAATATAGCGTCACATTTGGTGAGCACAAAAACGAAAACGCTTCGTTAGCAAGCGAACAAAAAGCAATTTTGTATAAATAAACGTAAACGGATATGTAAATAATAAATAAAACACCCACACACCCACACACACACACACACACACACACACACACACACACACAAGCACACATCACATACAGCTATGGCAGGGGTGTGAGCGAGACGGGCTGGGGAATATTTCAACTTGTATAAAAAATACCATTGAATTGAAATTTATTTACGATATTTATTGAGCAAGCAGACAGCAAGGCGCAGCGGGTCAACCAGAGAGGGGATGTGCCAGACAGGAAAGAACGACTGCCAGATACCCTTGCTGGCGCCCACAGAACTGGTGCAGAGCCATTAAGGGCTGCAATTTGTACGAAGTACAAGTAAATCAACAGTGGGCGTCATTTGTATGACTCCCACTGGGCGGTCTGACCACATTTTATGGCTGCAGCAATTACAAGCCTACCAGGTGAAATGTGCGTATAGGCCTTTTATGGGCCATCGATGCAGATAAACCAAGGAGTGCCCTGGAAAGCCAACAAAAGTATCGATAGGGTTGCTACTCGATAGATTCGAGATAAGCCAAGGTGTGTCCTGGACAGCTAACAAAAGTATCGATAGGTTATCTACTCGATAGATTCGAGAAAAGTCAAGGAGTGCCCGGGACAGCTAACAAAAGTATCGATAGGGTTGCTACTCGATAGATTCGATATAAACCGCGCCCTGGACAGCTAACAAAAGTATCGATAGGTTATCTACTCGATAGATTCGAGAAAAGCCTAGGAGTGCCCGGGACAGCTAACAAAAGTATCGATAGGGTTGCTACTCGATAGATTCGAGATAAGCCAAGGTGCGCCCTGGACAGCTAAGAAAAGTATCGATAGGTTATCTACTCGATAGATTCGAGAAAAGCCAAGGAGTGCCCGGGACAGCTAACAAAAGTATCGATAGGGTTGCTCCTCGATAGATTCGAGATAAGCCAAGGTGTGTCCTGGACAGCTAACAAAAGTATCGATAGGTTTGCTACTTGATAGATTCGAGATAAACGAAGGTGTGTCCTGGACAGCTAACAAAAGTATCGATAGGTTTGCTACTCGATAGATTCGATATAGATTCGAACTAACAAAATTATCGATAGGTTTAGTCGATAGCTTTTGCTACACAAAGAAACATTTCCTTATAAAAAAAAGAACTCCAGGAATATGAGTTTGAAACTGGGAATTTCTTTGGAATCTACATATATGTATGATAATATATAAAGAACCTAAATTTCAAGCTCAGATATAATTATTTATTGACCAAGCATTTTATTTTCACACACAAACAGCTCGTTCCAGGGTATAAAGTACACCAAATAAAAAAGAAATTCGAGAGTTTGGACTTTTGCCTGCAGAAGGCGTCGTCTGCCAAGCCGCATTAAGCATTTTAATGACTGCGGCTTCTTCTTTGGCCAGCCGGAATGTATTCACAAATGGCTAAGAACACACCAAGCCGCATAAGTAGCTATAATTTTGCTAATTTCAGCACATACTCGCACAACAAAACAACACACAATGACACACACACAACCGAGGAGGGCTGCAGAGCGATAAAGACAGACTTAAGTATTTTGATGTTCGCATAAGTCAGCAAATGGCAACATCCAGAGAATCATCACATGTGTGGCTCTTGCCACTTGCTCCTCATTCCTTACGCCTTACAAGTGGCTTTTTTGTTATTGTTACCATGTTTCAGTTCCCTTCGCCTTATACCCTTGCCGCCATTCAAGTGTGTGCTCTCCCAGTGGTCTTTAGTAGGGCCCACAGTGCGTATAGCTATTTAAAATCATAATTAGTGTATGTCACATAAAAGCAGTTTAATTTTCGACATTAACTTTTCGACCTGTCTGACTACTTGTGCGAGTATATTTTATCTGTCGAGCTCACTTTCTCGCTCTCAGCCACACACTTTCTCGTTCTTGGCGGTTAAATCATTTAGGTAGCGTTAAATTTGATTAAGGCCAGGCCAACCCACTGGCTAATAAATAAAGTATTAAAGCTGCTTACCCCAGCGAATTGAATTAAACACAGGCTAGGCACAGAAATGGTTCACTGTATCCCAGGCAATACGCATTGGATAACAGTCAGATATAACACTTTAGGTTGCTAGGCAGCGAGTTAGAAGCAACGAGCAGCGAGCTAGAAACAATGAGCAGCGTGTTTAAAGCAACGAGCAGCGAGCTAGAAACGAACAGCGAGCTAAGAGCGATGAGTAGCGAGTTAAGAGCGATGAGTAGCGAGTTAAGAGCAACGAGTAGCGAGTTAAGAGCGACGAGTAGCGAGTTGCGAGCGACGCGCAGCGAGTTAGAAACAACAAGTGGCAAACGACGAGTATCTAGTAGAAACAACGAGCAGCGAGTTGGAAACAACGATTAGCGAGCTAGAAACGAATAGCGATTTATAAACAGCAAGCAGCGAGCTGGAAACACCGAGCACCGAGCTTAAAGCGACGATCAGCGAGTTGGAAACGAGCAGCGAGCTAAGAGCGATGAGTAGCGAGTTATGAGCGACGAGTAGCGAGCTAAGAGCGACGAGTAGCGAGTTACGAGGGATGCGCAGCGAGCTAGAAACAACAAGTGGCAAACGACGAGTATCTAGTTAGAAACAACGAGCAGCGAGTTGGAAACAACGATTAGAGAGCTAGAAACGAATAGCGAATTAGAAACAGCAAGCAGCGAGCTGGAAACACCGATCACCGAGCTTAAAGCGACGATCAGCGAGTTGGAAACGAGCAGCGAGTTAAGAGCGAGGAGTAGCGAGTTATGAGCGGTGGGTAGCGAGATAAGAGTGACGAGCAGCGAGTTAGAAACGACGAGCAGCGTTCTAGAAACGTGTAGCGAGTAAGAATCGACAAGCAGCGGGTTAGAAGAGACGAGTAGCGAGTTGGAAGCGACGAGTTACGTGTTAGAAACAACGAGCAGCATGTTGGAGGCGACGAGTAGTGAGTTAGTAGAGACGAACAGCGAGAGAACGCGACTGTGCGACATCAGCGAATTATCAAACTAAATTGTCTGCTTTATGTAGGCTTTTGACATTCAAAAAAATATAGCTCTTAATCAAAAATTCTATTTTGGAATGTGAAGAGGATTCCGTATGGAAGTCGGATAAATTTTGACAAACTTATGCGAGCTTATTATGAGGTGTATTCAAAATATTTAAAGCATACAACAAATTATGAAATTATTATTATGCATGGGTTATATACAACAAATCCTAAAGAAACGATTAATACGATTTCTATTAATTATTATAAAATACTTGTTTGAAATACAACAAATTACTGTAATTTGTCGACATTTATAAACAATTTATGGGCTGGGAATTTGCACAGTTTGCGGAAAGTTAACGAAGAGTAATCGAAATAGTAGTACATCTGAAAAAATAATATTTGTTGCTTTTATTTAACGGAAGGCTTGTCGTTCGATCATTCTAGGATAGAAAGGTTTCATTCGACAACAAACTGCGAGGATTTCTGGGTGCCACCGATTAGTACGAGATGTGAGCAGCTCGGCAGGAGCTGAGGAATTCACAGTAATGGAATAAGGAGCAGTTGCAGCAATTCTCGCGGCCAGTTAACCAGCTTGACTTTAGCTGCGGGCGGGCCCACAGGCCTTGGCCAACAGTTATGAAGCGGCAACGGGGGGAAAAGTGGAAAATGCAATTGGAAACTGTTAGCTGGTAGCTGGTAAATGGCAAAACGGAATAAAAAATGAAAAACAATTGTTAGCCAGCAGCTGGCGATGTACGAGCACTCGTAAATGCGGGCAGGCAACGTGGCCTCTATGTTTTTTAGAGCTGCAGTGTTTGCATCCTGCCCGCCAGACTCTAGAAACTAGATTTGTATTTTATATACATACATTAACCATATAAATATAGTAAATGAGTATATACGAGTATATACATACATATATGTATATGTATTGGTATGCAGATATGCAACCCGCACAAGTAACTGGATAGCCTGCTGCCATATTTATGTGCCCATCGTGCTCATTAGTCGCCGCGTGTTGGCGCTGGATGGGGGATGGGTTATGGGGTGATGGGGTGATGAGGTGGTGTGTGGAAAACTGTACGATCCTAATACATATGAAATGGGCTCCAGTATCCTCGTTAAAAACAATGCCTTTGAATATGTATGCATGTGTGGCCACATAAATTTGCTGCGAATACGTGTATCTCTCTTTCAAGTCACAATAAGCAGAATTCATGTATCTCATGAATATGAAAATGAGTATTCTACAATAAGCACTAATTTGTGTTTATCAAATTTCACAATATATAAGAATATGTATATGTATATCGCATATCAATTTGCCGTGTATATGGTAGCATATGTCTCATATTTCATCCATCAACGCTTTTGCCATGTTAATAAACGTAATAAACATGTGGCCCTAAATCGTTTCGAGGGCAATTGACTCTGTAATTAACTTTAAGCCGTAACCGTAACGTACTCGCAAATATCCATACTGAAACTTTTGTTGTCTAATGGCAAACCGGCTGGAAAAGTATATAATCCTCGGTATAAAAGTTTTATGAATACCTCGCAACAGCCCGTGCAGGCATAGTTAAATATTTTTTATAATCAATTTCTTTTAAGCTTGCTCCTAAGCCTTAAAAGTATAAAAGAGTATAATGTTTAAGCCATAATCTGTGTTCAATGATTTAAAAACATTTAACAAAAAATGAATCCACTTGCAAACATTTAAAGGCTGGCAGCACTTATTGAAGCACGGCTAAAAAACACCAGCAATTGCAGAAACTAACGACTGCGTTATACTCTGTTCTCGGTGTTATAGTTTTTGGGTTACAAGATATATTTTTTCATATGCAGGAAGAGCCTTAAGATGGCAAAGTAACATAGATATGTATATTCTTGATAAATTGTCAAGATAATACGATATATAGTCAAAGGTCTTCTTACTCAATGCACTATTTCACTATTTTTTCCCTTAATGTACAATATTCCTAAGCTGCCACGATAGGTTGCAAAAATTCGTTTAATAAAAACATATACAAATCTTTTAACAAAAAAAAATTAATTTTAAATAGCTATTAAAATATATAATTCGAAGATATATACAAACAAAATTAGAAATTAATGTTAAAATAAATAATATAAATAATATATGTAAATAATATAAATAGTAATATATAAATATCTACAACGTTTTTCTAGCAATCTTCTAAAGATATGTATACGATATGTATAAAGAATAGCATAATCTACAGAATTCGCGAATTATCTGATAGATCTGAGATCTGTAGAGATCGAATATAGTACTCAAAAACGTTAATATATTAAGCAAAAGCCAAAATATTGAAAAAGCACGAACTTATCATGAGCGAAGCGATGCTCATTCAAATATCAAGGTATAAGGACACTGCATAAGCCGAAAACACTCCATTTGGCTTCTGCAAACAGAGTATAATGATTCCAGGCCAACATTCGGGCCATCTGTTGGACGAGAGCGTGTACTCGTTACTTTTTTTTGTTACTCGTTGCTCGTTGCTCGTTCGTTGGCACTTCTCCGAGCATTGTTCGTGCCGTTGACCCTGTCGGATGGCCGGGCAATGGCAGACGGTTGATGGGTGAGGGGAAAGGGAAGACGGGCGACGGTCAGGCGACAAGATGGCTGTCGAAATTATTGTAACGGTGACAGCAGCAGCAAGCAACCACTGCTGTTGTATGTCTGTGTTTGTGTGTGTGGTGTGTGTGTGTGTGTGTGTCAGAGTGTGTGTTAGCACGTGACTCTGTCTGCCGTGTGTTTGTTGCTGTTTATCTCAGCATTCTCCAACGTGCTCTCACAGCATCTGGTTTTGCTGGGAATGGCATTTTTTAATTGCAGAGCCGGCGATGACTGGCTGGGGCAGGGGCAGTGGTAGTGGTAGTGGCAGGGGCAGGGGCAGTGGTAGTGGCAGGGGCCATCGGCAGCACCACTTGGCAAATGCAACAGCAGCACCACCTGCGCCACAACCATTTGTATTCAGCGGTTAGTCCATAGCCGCAAGTTTAAAAGATGGGCCAAGTTAATGCCACGCTCGACTTGAGCATGTTGCCTGCTGTTGCCATTGTTAATGTCGCCGTCGCCGTCGACGTTGCCGTTGCCGTTGCCGTCGTCATTGCCGCTGACAGGTGACGGCGACGGCGACGGCGACGGTGACGGTGACAGTCGACTAATTGGCCCAACATCAGACCATCAGACCACGACCCACAATCTGGCGAAGAGCCAGTGAAGCAGCAAAGTGAACGCTGCCTGCCCTCGAGCGTGCCAAACTGGGATTGTTGCATGGGTAGGAAACTAGGTAGTGAGAGTTGACAACTGGGAAAGGTACACCACTCCACTGGCGGCTTCTCATTTCCGTTTCCGTTTACGTTTACGTTCCAAGCTGATGTGACAGCCATTTTTCACTAGCTGCTAGCGTCGTTTGTTGTCTTGTCTTAAATTAACAATTCATTCGCCAATCAATTACTCAAACAATCAATTAAGCCCAGCCCAGCTCAGTTCGAGTTCGAGTTTGAGTTCGAGTTTGAGTTCGAGCGGGCAATGCAACAGCAAATGCAACAGCGTGACAATATCGATGAGTGGCGTCTCCACTTAATGCCACTTGACTGAAGCCTTGAGCTCACATTGCCGCAAGTATTCTATTTGTTGGCCATCATTCATTCATTTGACCAGCTCTGGGTATGCGAGGCCAATGAAGATTGGCATTCGTGTCAATGTTTGTTCAGATCGGTGGCACTCTAACTCAAATTATCCATTGCCCTCGATTTAGCAAATTAAGAACTTAATTTCCCTTCAAGTTGCTACAGCTTACAGAGCTTGCTATTTTTGGTTACACAATTCTTAGAAAGTTGATGGCCAAATACTAAACCATGCAAGCAGCAAATGGTATATATTCTATCAGCTATCCTTTCTTCCACTTGCTACTAACATTGTATATTAGAATTAATTCTAAATTACCATGTTATTATTTATGAAAAGAGCCCTGAAAGTACGTAGGCATGAGAAGCTAACAGAAAATCGCCAAACTTACCAAAAAACACAAACCTTTATATCTGTCAAAAACAAACTACAAATTCAGAATGGCTGCTGATGGTAACATTTGTTGGAAACATATGCACATATAAATCAAATGTATAATAAGAAGTGAGTATTTTTACACCCTGTACCCATAAAATGGGCAAAGAGGGGGTACTAAATCTGTACAAATGTATGTAACAGGCAGAAGGAGACATCTTCGACCCTATAAAGTACATACATTCTTGATCAGTATCAAAAGATCCGATATCATGTCCGTCTTTCTGTCTGTCTATATAAACGCGTCGATCTCAGGAACTATAAGAGCTAGAGAGACCAAGATTGGTATGTAGGTTCCTGTGTACCATACGCCGATCAATTTTGCTTACAACTTCAGATATCTCCCTCCGTTCCCCCGCAATTCGATATAAACGTTTTATACTGATAATTTCAAAGATATTGTTTTGGGATTTGGCATGTATAATACTTTTGTCACTCTTAATCTACTTTCCAAATGTGTACGGCTTTGAGTATGTGTAAGTTGTCGAATATGTACTTGGAAGTCTTAGACTTGAGTACAGCGAGTTTCGTAGTCGGGTATGCTCTAGTCGAGTCATTCTTACTTGTTTGAACAGACCTCGTACATGTATGCAGATTAAGCCAAATATCGTCTCTGGCGGTAGTCAATTGCCAAATGGTTATGCAGGTACTCAGCTGTCAAAAGTAATTCAACGGCTGTGTATAGTTTGTTGGCTAATTTGGCTTTAGCACAAGCTGCCAGCTGCGATAATGGCTGCCGCAGCTTGCAACTGCAACTGGCAACTGGCAACAGTAGCAAATTAAATATTTACAGGCGGCTCCAGAGCGCTGCCGCTTAAACGGGACTCGGCATCCGGGCAGCTGTCGTCATAATCATACGCGAGCAGCCTTTGCCCTCCATTCAGAGGCGGCTGCTGTGCCTGCCCCCGCGCCTGACTCAGCCTCTGGCCCAGCATGTGTGTGGCAACTGGTGTTAGTGTCTGTGTCAGTTGCGGACAGGTGCAATGTGCAACGTGCAACGTGCAACGTGCTGCTTGCAGCGTTTAAAGCGCCGCCTAAATTATTCAGAGGAGGCAAAACACTTGATGTCCTAATGGTGTTTACATGCCCGCCTATAATGCCGTGAATGGCAGCGATAATGCATTTAAGAGTCGGTCGACGGTCGACTCTGCCACGGCAAGTGGAAACAAAGCGTCCACACAGCGCAATCGCCTTCATGGTGCACCTCGAATCCCATCTCTGTCCGGGCCAATTCCGTTGCCGTTGCCGTCGCGTCGCGTCGCTCTCCCCTCGTGCGCTCCCATCGAGTCTGTTTGTGCACCAGTAAATACTCATACTGGAAGCCACTGCTGTTGCTGCTGCAGCAGTTATGTATTTTATACTTATATGCCAGTAAGCAGCAACAATAACAGCCAGCAAGTGAATAGTAGAGAGAGGGGGCACGGGCACGGGTGGAAGTAAAAGTGCCAGGCCGAGAGTGGGAGCGAGTGACGGAGTAATGGTAAATAGGCGACGAGTTAAAAGCCGGATTAAAATAAAACGTATAAAATCGCTGACGTTGCCAATAGTCCTGCTCCGTCATCTCCATAACTGGGCAGAGGGGCGGTCAGGGGGCGGAGCAGTTACAAGTCGGCAGTTACTCGCACAATCCCTGGAAAGGGCTCTCGATGATGCCTCACTTAGCTGCTAATTGAATACTCGTGATTTTCTCATACATTGTGAGCCACATCGCAAAGTAGATGGTGTTAGCCACACAAGTTTCGCCCTATAAGTCTCAGTTTTTCTCGCCATAAGTTCAAGTTTCTATTTGGAAAAGTGTTGACAATATTCATTAAGGGCAGAAATTTGAGAAATTTTGGTTTTTGATGAAAGTATCTGCAATGACAATTAAAACTGGCGATATTCTTTCACATTTAACTGTCAACTTGATTATTTTATTTATTTGCAGTTGGCAATCAGAGCTCAGAGTACTCTTTGAGCCAACTAATATATTTGATTAACTAAATTAACTAAAATTGACGATAATTTTTCAACTATTCTATCTTATTAATTTTTATGAAAACTATCTCTGTATTTATCGCTTCAACAATATATATTAGAGTTTATATAAAGAAGGGAATCTTAAAATTAAAAACAATGTCATTATTTCATCACATTTCCCAACGCATTGTTAACTGAACACTGATCGGTTACTTACCAGATGTTTGAACTATTTTTGCTTAAAAATATAATTAGTTAACAAGAATTTAGCTTTGAACAAGTTAATCTCTAAGAAAAATTTAACAAAACATTATTTTTCTTACTTCGTTTCGGATTTATGGATATAGCTTTGTTGCTTAGTGTTATTACTAACTTAGCAGAATATGTTGTAAGCGAGCAAGTATTTATTTTCAAATACGTCTAACAAATATTGAGGCAATTAAATGAAATTTAATTGAAATTAATATGAAGACTATGTACTTCAAAGGTTCGTAATACCGTAAATTATATTCATAAATTTTCACTTCATTTTGTGACACAATAGGCTGGGGTTGCTGGGTGGGTGGAGGTGGATGGTAGATGGTGGATGGTGGATGGAGGTGAAGGCGCATTGAATGGCGAGCAGCAATCAAAACAAGATTGTTTTTCTATCGATGGTGCGCCAACTGCGCTGCCTTCGAGCGATACCTGAGCGCTAACTTTGATAACTAAGTATCATAAATTGAAAAAGCAGCTTAGAGGGCATTCCATTGACAGTGTCTCATTCGCTGAACTATGGAACTCCGCCTTTTGCAAATTGGAGAATGCAAGTTCTGAATACTTTCAGTGGCATCAACTTTGCCCTCTCTGACTGTTGGACTGGCAGGAGCTTATGGGCCCTAGGTTTATTCAATTGAAGTTTGTCAAAGAGCATCAACTATGGGGTAAAGAAGTAATAAATTTCGCCTGGGAGCAGCCAAAGGCCCACAAAAATGTGGCAGTAAAGTAGCAGCAGTTGCAGTTGCAGTTGCAGTTGTTGTTGTTATTGCGGTTCTTGTTCTTGTTGTTGTCGCTGTTACTGTTGCTGTTGCTGTTGCACACAAATTCTAATAAAAAGCCTAGTGAAAGTAAAGTAAACAGCATTTGCCCTTAAACTCAAACTCAGTGCGACTCCAATCGTGGTTTGTGGTGTGTTGACAACTTTGACTCACTGACTTGCTGGCAAGGACAACTTTATAAACAGCAATTTGAAGTCAGTTGCTGTAAGCGTGTGTCAATGTGTGTTTTAGACATGAGCAATATTGTCGTACCTGTGACTGAGTCACAGTTACCCTGTCACTGAGTATTGGGAGTGACAGTTAAGAAAGTTAGAGTCCTTTTTAAACAGCTGCAGTCCCGACAACAGAAACAGTTCCCGTATTAACAGCTGTTACTGTTGCTTTAACAGTGAAGTATCGATATTAACAGCTGCTACTATGAATTTACGCATTAACAGCGATGTAGTGATATTAACAGCTGTTACTATGGATATCCATATTAACAGTGAAGTATCGATATTAACAGCTGTTACTGTGGATATGCGCATTATGAGTGAAGTATCGATATAAACAGCTGTTATTATGGATATCCATATTAACAGTGAAGTATCGATATTAACAGCTGTTACTATGGATATGCGCATTAACAGTGAAGTATCGATATTAACAGCTGTTACTATGGATATGCGCATTAACAGTGAAGTATCGATATTAACAGCTGTTACTATGGATATGCGCATTAACAGTGAAGTATCGATATTAACAGCTGTAACTATAAAAGTGCACATTAACAGTGAAGTATCGATATTAACAGCTGTTACTATGGATATGCGCATTAACAGTGAAGTATCGATATTAACAGCTGTAACTATAAAAGTGCACATTAACAGCGAAGTATCGATATTAACAGCTGTTATTATGGATATCCATATTAACAGTGAAGTATCGATATTAACAGCTGTTACTAGGCACACGATTATTTGCAGATAAGTTAAGATATGATAAGTGTGAGATAGTTTTTGTTACATTTAGTTATTTTGCATAATGATATGCTTACACAGAAATATTTGTTAGGCTAGGTCTGGAATAGTTCAACCTTTTGAGTGCGCACTGTACACTTGAACGGTTATTCAAGTCACCTAGATCACTTTGTCACAGTGACTGGCATATAACATTGTCGCTCATATCTGTTGCAGCCACAAACACACACTGAGGGCAGCACTTGAAATGTTTGATATTGTGGTAAGGGGGAGAGCGACAATGTGGGGGCATGGGGTGTGTTTATGGCGACTGCAACAGCTGCAGCTAGGCAATGGCAATGGCAACGCAAAGCACCACATGCAACATTTCACAAAAATTGATTCCGTGCGATTGCGATGATTGCCACAAGTGCAGCTGCCACGCCCACATTGGAGCGTGCCACACGCTGAGCTAACCAGCGACCATCCTTAACATTTGTGCAATCCTCCATATCCTCTGCATCCTTGGCGTCCTCGGCATCCTCGGCATCCTTAGCATTCATTCAACCATCGATCAAAACTGGCAAACGTCGCTCATAACAAAAACGAAAACTGAAACGAAATTGAGCGTAGATTTTGCAGTTGATTTTTATTCTTTCTACCCGGTTTTATTCACACTCGCATGCTCAGCATGTGGGCGGTGTGTGGGGGGGGATGGGGGTGGGCTGCGCCGCGGGGTGCCACTGGCAAAATTTGTTGCAATATTCGCAATTTGAATTGGAAATATGCTGCAGGCGTTGCATGTTTGCGTAAGTGCCACATTGCTGCTGTGTCACTGCCTCAGCACGTGTGTTAACTTGTCAGTGTGTGGCTGTGTCTCTGGGTGTGTGCGTGTGTGTATGTGTGTGTGTGTGTGTGTGTGTGTGTGTGTTAGTGGGTGAGTGTGCGGGTGTGTCGCTGAGTCTGAATAAATCAAGATAAGCGACATTTAACGCATTTGCCACACTTTTTATTCAGTTTCTTATTCGTTCTGTGGGTGCGAATATTTAGTGCTCAAAGGAATGTCAAATTGGTTCGCGATTATTCAATTTTGGTTAATCAGATTCCTCACAAAATGAGATCTTAGATATAATAATCTACAAGGCGTGCTACTTTCTACAGAACAACTTTGTGTAAAACACTTGCAAATTTGTCTGATAAGTAAATGATCTCAATCCTGCACCGAAAAGTATGCTGCACAAATTTCTGTGGAATTGATGAGAATGTGAAATTCGAAACTCCATATACTCAATTTTCAAATAATCAGATCCAAATCAGTCTTGTAACAATATAAATCTGAAATGGTAACAATTTTTTCTTTGTTTTACATCAACCTAAGCCAATTCTAAATTAACTTATATTATTTCTTATTGAATACGTTTATACAAGTTTCGTTAGTAATAGTGAAAACTATGGATTGTATGCAGAACTGCTCACAACTATTCTTTTTAATGTAACATCACAATACAAGCTCGAGTGTGTACAATTCTTATAAACAGAAAAAGTTGTATTATCGAATGCAAATTGAAGATATTCAGGCTTGATGCCATTTCAGAGTACTGCCATTCATTCATTCTGAAACGTTTTCGATTTTGTATTCGTTTTTCAAAGTTAAATACGAACAGCTTACAATCCAAGCCGAATATTAAGACGTATTCCGAATTCCACTCCGAATCAATTCCACAGAATTACGTGTAGCATACTTTTTAGAGCAGAATATAATTAAAAACTTGACGTACCCAAAAGCATGCTTTACATATTTCTATGGAATCAATTTGAAAGTGGAATTTAGAACAGTCAGTCTTCGATATTATGAACGGAAATGGGAGCATGCTTGATAAATTGTCAAGCCAATTAATGTACTGACTTTAGCTGATTGGCCTAGGCTTATCGTTGTGTTTAAATGGGATCAGAACATATTTGGAATAATTAATACATTTATATTCTATTTGTGAGCTACAATTTTATAATATATTCGATATACTCGTAGATATATGGCTTTTCCAGTAGTCCTAGCGTTCATCTCCATGTATTCAGAGCTACCATTTAGTGCGGATATCGCGGGCACTCGATTACTTGATTACTCGATTACATGCCAAATGCAATTTCAGTCAGTTCTGTCAAGCGTGGCCTTAGTCGCTGTTGTTATCTCCCTCACTTTTTTATGCAGACGAAGTAATCGTTACACACACACAGACATAGTCACCCATGTACAAACATACACAGTTACACACAATCACACATGCGGGCTGGTAGACCGTCGGTTTTGTGGTTGTGGTGCTGTTTGCATAACTCATACGCCCCGTATGACAGACGCGCATTTTGTGTTGCATTGTGCCGGCAATTGGTGGCAGATGCTGTCAGCAAGTTTTTCTCCTTGCCGCTTAAATGCGCCCGCATCGGCCACATTAACATGTTGGCATTGCTTTTGACAGGTGGCACCGCATCGTCCTCACCGCCACCGTACCACATAAATCAAGCGAATTTCATTATGTCTCGTAATTAAAATTCTTCAGCCTTGCCATCTCCGACTGCAGCCTGGTAAGTGGCTTTTAATATTCACTTGCACCCGCCTTCATTATTATTTTTATTGCCTCGCCGAGCATTTAAAATAATGAAACGCCAAGTTTCCGCTCGCCAAGTGCGCCCCACAAATTGCCGGAGCCAGCAACTCGTCCTTTTTTTTTAACTGCGCAAAAAGAATGACCACAGAAATAACAAGTAAGATTGCTCTAGTCGGGTATACCCGACGATGAGACTCCCTATGTTCAGGCTTACAATTATCAAACACATTTTCGTACTGCAATACTGAAACTAGTTTCTTGAATAGCTTCTGTGTTTAGTATCCGATCGACTTGAAATTTACACTATAGATCAAGAGTGGTCCGATCACTATGTATGCCAAATCCAGTGGCTATATCTTTGAAATTGTTGCTATAAATCGTTTTATTCGAAATGCAGGGGTGCGGGGGGAATTTCTTCAAAACAAGCAGGGTCTGCGGAGGAGTTACATTCCAAACTTGGTGGCTCTGGCACTTGTAGTTCCTGAGATCTACGCGTTCAACAAACAGACGGACGGATAAGGCTAACTTGACTCAGCTATTGATACAGATCAAGAATATATATACTTTGTAAAAAACAGAGATGTCTCCTTTAGTCTGTAACATACACTCGCACAGATTTACCCTTTTATTCATTGTATGGGTACAGGAAGTTAAAAATGCCGGCCATGTTCGTTGTCCGTCTGTGGTTGCTATTCGGCAGAGTAGTTGATTTCAAGTGAACCGCTGTTGAGACAACAGGATAAGAGCTGAATGATCCACCTCTGAAAGATGGGGAGACCAACAAATTGCGACCGCTGGCTACACTGAGAGAAAACAGAAAGTAGCACAGTCTGAATGGGATTTGGCAAGAATAAACAAGCTGCAAGATATTATGTTTCCTTTTTAGCTGCCGTTGAACGCAAATTGCCATTTTTGATGAGACCCATTGACATTGAAAGATATAAAATAAACTATTTCTTGACGGAGGTCTCAGCCTTGGAACCTTATGCTTGAGGGTTCCAATTAGGCGCAGTATCGTATTGTAGAGCAAAAGTAACAAATTCAGGAGCTTGGCTTTAAACCGATAGCGACAGGCTTTCAAACCAGTGTCTGTGGCTGAAAAGTGTTGTCATCAAACTGTTGTACGTGCAAGTTTTGCGGGGGGAGGGCGTAATAGCGACAGGAGATTGTGAAGTCGTTTTACAGCTTTGTAAATATTTTTCGGTTAATAACATTATCAATGTCATCAGGCTAACTTTATACGAGTATTTCGTGGAACAGCTCAAAACTTTATGATACACGTGTGTGTTGTAATGTGTGTGTGTGACTGTGTGTGAGTGTGTGTTCGTGAGTGTGTGTGAGAGTGTCTGTGAGTGTGTAAAACTGTATAAAACTTTTCCAATTTGTCCTTTGTGCATGTCTTTCGAGTGTAACGAGCAACGCTCTGCGAGACAACAGCAAACACAACAACCACATTGGGAACGGCCAGCAAAGAAAATTAAAATAAAATTCGTCTGCATATTTATGGCGCTGAGTGTAACAGGAGAACAAAAACAAAACAATAGCATACAACAAAAAAAAAAAAAACCAAAAAAAAAAAAATACAACTCCAACAAACATAGAAAAAAGTTGCCTCTTACGCGTGAGCAACTTGCAGGCACAGCGCGAAAATAAAAACAAAACAACAACAACAACAAAAAAAGAAAAGAAAATGGAAAAAGACAACAACAAAATTGTCGAATGGGGGAAAACACAGTGAAAATTGCGAGAAAATGATGCAGAATGGCAACGTGTGGCACAAATAAACCAGCCGAGAATTTCGCACGCGACGACAACAAAAAGCAAGTGCCCTGAGTTTTGAGTGGAGCGTTCCAGGAACAGAGTCAGAAACAGGAGCAGCAGCAGCAGCAGCAGTAGCAGGAGCAGCAGGAGCTGTGGTACAACTATCACAGCTTCCGCTTTATCAACACCCCGAACTTCCGCTGCAGACGGGGCCAACGCAGCCATGGCCTCCAAGCATGGGACATGTTCGGGCCTGTCGGGTCACGACGCACAGTGGCCGAGGCACGTGGCATAAATCAAAATGGTCCTTATAACCTGATACCCTTATAATAAGAATGCTGATTTGAATAAAGCGATCTGTCCCTTGAGATCTGAAGATCCAGATCAGTCTGATAATTATAAAACCAAACATAAAACGGCGAAGAAGGTCGTGATGAGAAAGGATAAAACGACTAATGCAGTTGGACAGAGAATTGCTTAAAGTTTATAAAGGAGAAGATTTTTCTTGGCGGTAGAGGACATGGAACTTATAAAATATTTTCAATTTGTTATCAATAGGGTTTTTAGGCAAATATTGTTCACCTTTACAATAGAAGTATATCCAAACGGCTCACTCGATTCTCAGTATCTTTATTTTCAATGAAAGATGGGCCTATTCTTAAACGAACGATATATGAACATTGAAACTTTCAAAATTTTTAGTATTTTTGATAAATTAATAACTAAACCATTATTTTGAACAAGGATTTTAGACTTTGTATAGACTTTCAAAATATATGTCCAGTCTATTCCGGCTTCGGAATATAACCAAGCCATTCTGTAAATATTTGTAAAGCAATATCAAAAGATATTAGGTTTCTTTAATATTTAAGAATGACTAAAAAGCATATTATGATACATTTTCGTAGCTTTAAAATAAGTGAAAGTTCTTCGAAATCAGAATGGTTGTTATATTTGAAAAATATCATGATTTCAATGCATTTCTTTGGGCTAAATGCCTATGAAAATCAAATTCAACTTTGATCACCTGTTGAGAAGAATTCTTCAGTCCAATTTTAAAGATCTTACACTTAAGAGCTATGGTAATTTACTGCTAAATGCTTTTTACATCTCAGCCAGATCTTGCTTCATACAGAAGATATGATATTTTCAAAGTAAAATAGCTAAAACGCGCCACTGTGCGACGGGGGATACTGTGGGGAGAGGGCGGTCGCGGTACACACGCAACAGCGGAGATTGTATGGCCGAAAAACTGAACCCAGCGGACATTGTCGCTGCAGTTGCCGGCTAACGTGGCGTATGAATAACTTTTTGTTTTGGCATTTTTCATTTATTGCGCGCAATCTTTTGGCGCATTTCTCTTTGCTGCCACGGGCCATTGAACCCGCCACAGCCAGCGGCACAGTGCTGGTCACACCGAGAGTGGCGCTTAGCTTCATTTGAAATGCCAAAAATGTATTTTCCTTTGGGCCACAAACAAACTGAGAGCATTTGTTTAGCCACATCACGCATACGCAGCGTATACGCGCTCCATGAACTGGCCGTCAAGTAAAGTTGCCCTTATTACTGGCTGTAAAAAATGTATCAAAATGCTCGCAGCTCATATAATTGAACGCAGGTAAACCCAACAGGCTCCAAACTCCATCCACTGCCTGCTTAACGGCATATTTGTAAACTTGAATGGCTTTAATTTCGGTCAAAAATTAGAAATACTAAACGCCAGACCTCAGCGCGCGGTCATAAAGATAACAGCGTGCGGTCACAGCCAGCAGTTGTCACTGGGTGTGGGTGTGGGGTGTGGCTGGTTGTTGGGGGGTGCGGTGGTTGCTGCCTGCCACAAACCGCACAAGCCGCCAACAGCTCACCTCAGTTGGTGTGCGGCTGCATGGACAGCGTGGCGTTGATGTTGCTAATAATTTTTGCCATGGCCGGAGCACCGAGAGGCTCTTTCTCGGCCAGACAGACAGCCAGCCAGCCAGGCAGACAGACAGACAGACGGAGAGACAGACAGAGAGACAGACGGCCAGACAGGCAGGACTGCTGGGGAAGGCATTTTACGTGAATCAGAATCAGTGGACGCATAAATCAAAATAAGGAAATGCTTCGCCGCCGGTGCTGCTCCTGCGGCAGCTTTAGTGCCTGCTCCTGCCATTATACTTCCATCCCTCTGCTCCACTACCCTCCGTACATACCGTTGACTCCATGTTGATATGGCGCTTTTTATGTTATTCGGCAGCACTTAAGAGGTGTTATTTACATTTTAAAAATATAATACAAATTTAATATAAGTTCGTATAAGTTAAGTACTATGCTGCTTTGCTTGAAACTGCTTAAGCGTTCTAATATTATTCCGCAAGCTGTGTGCCTTATTACAGCTTACATTGAACTATATATAGATAAGTATTGTAGTCTAGTTTTAACTCTTTCAAGCACAACATATCAACGCAAGGCAGGGAAAGTCGAGTAGAGCTAGCTAAGCCGCAGACAGAGAGCGGAGCGGAGCGGAGCTTAGCGTAGCGTAGCTGAGCTTAATATATACAGACTAAAATGTGGTTGAATACGAGTACGTTGACCGCAAGTTGCTACACTCAGAAAAATAAATGCCAAAGAATTCCGACAAAAACAAATCACCCTAAAAGCCAGAAATAATTTGGAAATAATTGCTTTATTATAAGAAATGTATATAAAGATAAGTCAAAGGCTGCAAAAGTATTTTTCAGTGAGTATCCAGTTTGAATAATATATGTAACATAATGTAAATGTGCTTTGTAGATTATGTTATTGTTGTGCCTGTGAAAGTTCTAGCAATAGCATTTCTCCATTCTGTTTCGTTTTGACTTTTATAAATACAACAGCTTAATAACAAACAGTCATTATTCAACTAAGTTGCAATAGCTTTTACATAGATTATCTAACAGTATAACAGGATAACAGCTAGATAACAGCAGCATAACAGAGCTTGAATTGCATAGAGCCGCATTTAGCAGGCAGAATAATCAAATATTCGAGTTTTGTGCAGTTCATCTGGGTTGACAGGCGGTTAAGTTGAACGCGACACGTTGATAAGTTGGCAGCACCTCACTGACAAGTTGGCAGGGCGCTGTTGAGTTCATAAATAACTGTCAATCGAATTGCACAGCCAGCTGATGGATGACACGGCAAATCTATGATCATGGCAAACATTTAACATGTGCTAACTGACTGTTATTAAATCACTTTCAACTCATACATATATATATATATAATATATATACCTGTACTTGTTAGATATCTTTAGTGTTGTGGCTGCTCATTTGTTGTTGCTGCCTCTCGCCCTCCGCCCTGCAGTTGTCCAGCTGTCACAAATGCGCATTTTGGTGCATTTTTTATGGCGGCAAGTGTACTTAAAATGTAACCAGAAGCACGGCACGTACTCGCAGTATTCCCCAACTGTGCATGTCAGCTGCTGCGGCGCCAACTCCGGATACTCTGGGCCCGGGCCCGGGCCTCGTCCTGGTCCTGGCTCTGGTTCTGGTTCTGGTTCTCGTCCTGTGCCTGGGCTGTGTGGCATGTGCGGCAAAAATACTTGTGCAAGCGGCATTTGAAGCGATTTAACTAAAAGAGCGCACCGAGGCCGCTTGCCGCTTGCCGCTTGCCACATGCCACACGCCAGTTGCCAGTTGCCAGTTGCCACTTGGCCCCTAAGTAGAAGCAACCATCTTAACCAGAAATAAATATAAACTGATGTTGTTGATGGCTGTCGAGCAGGATGAAGATAAAGTCGCCAAGTGAAGCGAAAGCAAGCGTGCCCTCTGAAATTGCTTACAGCAAATCTTCATTAATTGCAGTCACAATATGAAATGAGCACTCCTGGCCCCAAACAAGCCAAAAAGGCACAAAGAGGCTAGCTGCAAGGTCCTATCTGAATTACACTTTCAAATGAATTTCCCAGAAAAGAAGCATACTTTTCCGCGCAGGTTGTATCAATAAAAAACCTACTTCCTTGCTTGTGTATTTCCGTGGAATTTAATTCAGAATTGTCTTGACTTTTCAAATAAGTTCCACAGAAAAGTCGCATACTTTTCAGAACAGGATATATACATTAAAAATCGACTGCTGTGCTGTGTCTGTCTATTTCCGTGGAATTGAATCGAAAATTGACTTGACATTTCGAATCAATTCCAAGGAAAAAAGTGTAGCATACTTTTCGGAGCGGCATATAATTCAAAGTCCTGCGTCTTTTCGCCTTAAAAGGCGGCGAGAAGTGTGCTTTACATACACGAGTAGAATTGATGGAAATGTGGAATTCGGAACAGGGGCTTCTAAGTGGGCTAGCAAATCAATTTGAGGAGTAGAGCATAGGAATTGGCTGGTTATAAATGCGGCAAGTGCTGCACACAGGCTTGTTTGTTTTTCGAAAATTGTGCCAGCTGGCAGAAGGAGTCGAGCTGAGACGAATCATGCGTTATTTCATTTGTTGTTGCATGCGAAATCCCATAACAAATGACTAGGCCATCTAGCCAACGTATGCAGTATCCAGCCCAGTTCTCAATCTCAGTGGCAGTCTCAATTTCAGGCCAGTGTGTTTGCCTGCATGATTTATGCACATTACTTTGGAGCGAGTGTTGGGTAATGCAAAAGGCAAGGCAACCCAACGCAAAGCCAAAATAATGCCCCAGCATTAATGCCAAACAATGAGCTCAACTTGATGTTGACGTACAAGTTGAAGTTGTAGTTGAAGTTGAAGATAAGGTTCACTCCAGTGTGCCCCAATCTGGCCCCAAAAACCAGGTTCCCTGGCCTTTGGTTATTGCACATTTGATAGCCACACGTTGTCCAAATTGCTGGGCATCTACGTACACTGCAGTGTGTTCTCTTTTTTCCTTTTTGGGTTTGTTGTGCAACAGAGTGCCCATCATTTGTTGTGGCATTCAACATGCAGAATTCAGCATTCAGCAGTTGGCCAGTCCAAATTGTGAATGATGGCCAGATTTATGTTTGTCAAGGGCTACATCTCCATACAATGTGCCACAATAGCAGCTGCAGTAAATAAAGGCTTAACTCTATGTAAGGCAATTGCAATATGAGCTTGCATTGCAAATTCTTAAGCCCCAAGTCAACTTGACAAGCTAAACGCACATTTCGTAATAATAATAGAAGGACTCGCATGATCCTGGCTCCTTACTTTTATGGCATTAAATTCAGAATGTGCTCCAATAAAGCTAATACTGCATGTCCTTGTTTGAAATGCATGCAGGCATTGCATTTAAATAACTTTGAATTCCGTTTATCACTCCCAACAGTGGCAAGCTTCCCGACTACAGCATACGCTGTTTAGTCCTTTTCTGTGTGAGGAAGGTGGGCGGGAATGGGTTGCTTCCAATGCTCGCAATGGAATTTGTGGATTTTGTTGTTAAATGCCTCTCATTTATATTACTTTGAGTAAAATGTGAAATCATTTATAATCCCTGCCGTAATAATACTCTGGGCTGAAAAACAAAACTAAATCAATAAATATTAAACTTATTAATTCTCTCAATTAAATTGTGTTTGCTTTGAAAATTATGCACCCAAATTAAGGCTGGTATTTCTATTTATTAGTTATATATGGACAACACTATATTTGTAACATAATATTAAATTAATAAATTGTAATTTGAGCATAAATTTAAATACTTAATATAAAGGAATATGCAAGCTTAAATCAGCATATTTCAAACTCTTTAATCAAAGCTAGTTTCGGATTATTTTAGTAATCATTTCTGTTTATTTGGCATACAAAAAATAATATCAACTATACTTAAAAAGTTACTCATACAATTTTTTAAATTTGTTTTATTGACATTATGATTATAATTTTCAAATTATGCATAATAAGCTCACTAAATCGAAATTAACCAGAAAGTTAAATGACATTGGTTAAATACATAACTAAAAATAGTTCCAATTAAGGCCCTTTTTTACTCAGAGAAATAATAGCCCTAAGATACAGAAAGATGCCGTAGTTTTGTAGCCTTATTATTTTTGCTGAATTTACAAAATATGTTTTTTTTTTTAAATTTAAAAATTGTATTTAAATTTAAATAATTTTTGGGTTTTTGGGGTGATCGATAAACTAAAAAAAAGGCTTATTTATTTTGTTTATTTTATTTACTTTATATAATTTGATTATTTTATATATATATAACGCGACCTACTGCCAAAATAAAAAAAAAAAACCTGAAAAGATTTTTCAAAACTATAAATTGAAAAATTAACATACATTATTCCAAATCATACAAAAAATAAAATTATGTCAAAAGGCTTGCTCACTTCGCTGAGTTTTGCTTGCTTAGAACTTCAAGTCGAAACCAACTTCCGTTTTTGTAACGTAACGCCATCGCCTATTTTGGCTTATATCTTCTAAGCGGAATGTCCGATTGCTTTCATCCCTTTTGGCCAAATATAGTCCAACTGAATTGCTACTCAGATATAAAAAAAACCTTACACAAATATTACTTTCTTTAGGTGTTTTGTCATATTTTGTCGTACGATCGTAACGTCACGCCACTGTGGAAATGCCCATATTTCTTTTTACTTATTTTATTTATTAATTATATATTTGACTTATTTTATTTACCTTATTTATTTTATATATTTTCTTTATTTTATTTATTATTTATTTTATTTAATTGTTATTATTTCTCTGCGTGTACTTAACACAAGAAATATGGACGCTCATTAACTTAGTTCTTATTGGTAAAATGTGTATACTTATTTTGAGCTGAAACAAATCCAGATTAATTATGCAAAATCTTGTCTATTAAGGAGAAGCCACAGAACTGGCATTCATGGATTAGGGCCAAGGATTACGATATGTGGCACTTGAATAGCCCAATATACCCCATGCAAGCAGCGGTTAAGGGAATCATGTGATTTGCTTGAAACGGATACGGATACGGATGCCGCCAGTAGGTCTGGCTGTGTCTGCATGTGTGTGTGCGTGTGTGTGTGTGTGTGTGTCTATGCGATTATAATCATTGATTGCAATCGATGGGATTCGCCGTTAAAAATAGTTGTATGCTTCTGTTGCTCAGGCCCCAAAATGGCAAATGGGCAAACGGAAGGCGGGAAGTTGGAGCATGAACCGAAACATAAGGCAACATTCATATAAATTTCTTTTTTGGGGTCGAAGACTTTCTCTCTCATAGCCATGCCACACAGAGTTCAGAGTTGATTTAATCGCTGATGTTGCCGCTGCTGCTGCTGTGTCATTTCAGCAATGTGGGCAACAATCTGCAGCTTTCTTCGTTCCACTCATCGTTTCGTTTGATGGCGCTTATTACTTGCAGCATTTGTTGGCTAGTCCTGTGGACTGACAACACAAAAAAATAAGACGAAGAAGAAGAAGCGGAGGAAAAAAAATCATAATTTCACTTGCAAAAATATAAAAGAAGCTGTCGAACGAACAGCCTGACGCCTGACGCCTTTCGGCTGGCCAAAAGCAAACGGCAAAAAACACTTAACAAGTTTATGAAGCAGTAGCAGTGACAGGCATGAGGCATGTGGCACGGTGCATGGGGCATGGGGCATGGGACAGAGGGCATGGGGCATGGGGCAGGGGGCAGACAGCATGGCCAGCAGCTGGGAGACTGAACGGGCACATAAATAACTCAATGCGCGTTGAGAGTCGCGTTTCGCAACTGACATAAATTTTAATGCCGCACTCGAAACGCACGAAAGGCGCTGACTGCGACAAAGACGGACAAACAGATGGATGATGGTAGGGACGGACGGATGGATGGACGGACGGACGGACGGACGGATGGACACCAACGGCTGGATCCGGGGACGGACGCAGTTGTTAAATTCAACGGCAAAATGCCAAAATGCTGCACAGCCTTAACTCGACCGTTAAGCGCATAAAGCGACCACCGCTCGTCCCGACCGCGTTTGCATTTTGCGGTCCACAATTTGCCCCCCAAAATCTCACCGAATCCCGGTGTGCCCAGCATACACCCCACCCCCCGTCCGATCCATAGCCATACCAATCCCACTCCCACACCCCCGTTCTCAATCCGCATTTATCGCTGCATGGGCATTAAACTGTGACTGCGACAGCGACGTCCGCACATAATGGAAATAAATATACATATATACCAATAAAAAGACAAAAAGAATACAACAAAAATGTGCCCAGAAAATAAATAAACACAAAAATCAACAGTGTGGCAACGCTGTCCCCCAGTGTGACCGTTTCCCCGTTGCGGTTCCCGGATGGGCAGCGACCAAAGCAAAGCGGCGTTCAATCAATTTGTTTAAGGGACACAGCGACAACAACAACAACAAAAACAACAACAACATTTAGTTGCATTGGGACAAGGAACTGCATAAATACGAATATAAATAAATATACAAAAAGTATTCCCAAATACGCCAAACTGAAATACTCTTTCAGTTATTTCATCAAATAAGCCAAATTTGGCCTTAACGTTATTTGCCTCCCCACAAAATAAAATGCAGGCACACTGAAAATATCGAGATATTAAATATACATACAATATACATGTATTTAATATCAATTTTTGTCACAGGAACTGGCTTATGGTTCCTTATTCATTTATTACATTTCTGTAAATAAATGTTGTAAATAAATAAAAATAAAAAAATATATATGAGCAGCCAGATATTTCATAAAAAAGTCAAAGAGCCAGCTGAAAGTAAATATTCAAATCGGGTAAAAAATATCTATATGAATTCGAATTGAATTTACAATTTGTTGAATATTTCAAGTTGAGTAATCAAAGCGGATGAAATCAATCGGTAGACTCTCATTTTGTTGCTGTATTACATTGGCATTTACCTTACAGATCTGATTTTTATATTTTTAAGCACTGTTTGCGGCTCCAAAGCAGCTGTGGCAACAGCCGAGCAGCTCAACACAGTCAAGCCATAAAAATTATTAATAACGAGCAAAAATAAATGCAAATAAGAGTGCCGGATAAAAGAAAGAAACACGCACTCTGGGATTTGCATTTTTAAATTGATTTCTGTTTGACAGTCGTCACCAAGCTGCTTAAAAAAAACCTGCAACATGCTGCACATGCAGTCTTGCAACATACTTACTTGCTGTTGTGCAGTGTACCGTTTTTTGTTTATCTTTCCTAACCATACTGCCTTCTTACACATTTAAGAAATTGCCTATTTTCGAAAGATTCAATTATCGAAAGTTAATTCTTAATCTTTTAACTAGAGAAACTCCATAGTAAGTGATCCTTTCTTCTACTCCCAGAGCCTTGGCCAAGTCCTTTCGGCTTGTTTCAATAAATTCCACTCACATCAGAAAACTATACTCGCATGTATGTTTGCTGTCGACATACATAGACTAATCAACGTGGGTCTGTCCATAGACTAATCCGCGTGGGTCAACCCATGGACTAGTCCGCGTGGGTCAACCCATAGACTAACCCATGCTGTTGCAACGCCGGACCGAGACGTCAGTTCGAATGACATCGTGTGTGAAAACGGCATAGGATTTTACCTTTAGACGGGTCGACCCGTGGGCCAGTAGTGGCTCGTTTGGGTTAGTCAGATGGCTAGTCACGGGTCAACCCACAGAACTGCAGGGATTCTATGGAGTTCTATATATAACAAGCTCCATTCTCTCAACTGGACTGACTGTGTACCTTGACATTTAAGCTGGATTTTATTCACCTTACAGGTAACATATTTATATCATGCGTGCTCAATTGTTGTATTAGTTTTTCTTATAATTTTGTCTCGAAATGTGTAAGGGACAGAAGGAGACGTTTTTGATCCAACTAAGTATGTTCTGAATCAGCATGAATAGCCGAGTCGATATAGCGATGTCCATCTGTTTCTATGCAAACTAGTCTCTCAGTTGTAAGGCTATCGTTATGAAATTTGGCCGAAATCGTTTTATTAGTTGCAGGCAGGACATATGTCAGAACCGGCCGGATCGGACCACTATAATATATAGCTGCCATAGGAATAATCGGTCAACAACAATGTTTCTGCTCCTCACCAAACTAACCTCAAAAGAGTCTCTAAAGAGTTTTTACAATCTGACCAAATTTGGTCAAAATCACTATATCACTATATCAAATGGCTGCCATAGGATCGGTTGAAAAATGAGTTTTTGTATGAAAAATATTTTGTATTACGTTCACACTAAATGAGAGTCTTATTATACATCAATTAGTTTGCAATAATTTTAATCAAAATCGAACCACGTAGGAGCAATCAGACGGACATTTAGATTTGTATAAAACATTGCTAGGGTATATATCTTTGGCACTCCGAAGATAGCCGTAACTTCTTGTTGTAATAAGTTTCATTTAAGTTGCCTATAAGAAAATAAGTAAAATTGAATGTAATAATTGACATAATTTTTCAAAATTGAATTAATAACACAATCAACATTTCAATATTGTTATAAGTGATATGGTGTCTGGCTTAGTCGCCGAGCTTGTACATATTATTAAAAAAGAATGTAAAAATAATAAAATTAGTTTGACATAAATAATGCGTAATTGGGTTAAAGCATCAGACTTTGGAAAATGCATCGCTGTATCGATGTTGCAGCACTATTGCGATGTTGCACACTTTGTTGAGTGGCAAACAGTTTGTTGTTTGGCCCTAATTAGGTTTGGGTTGGTTAAACTGGCTCATGTGTTTTTGGCTTAGGCAATATGTAAATTGTGTTTGTGCCTGGCCAGGACAGCCTGCTCACTTGATACAGTGTATGGCAGTCTACTCAACATATTTAAATCACTTATGTCTGTATGTATTTTGAGCTGGCAATTTGGGCAGCACAAAAGTTAAGCAAAACTCAATTTTGGCCAACAAGGACAGAGACATACGGGGGCAGTATGTGTAGCTTGGCTTGTGCTAATGTGGCGACTGCAGCGCATAAATCCATTAAGCTAATCAGAAAAATTGCAAAATATGTTGGCAAACTCATCCACAAAATAAAGTCACAGTCAACAGGGTCAGATGCGGCAGTGGCAGCTGCTGCAGCTGTAGCAGCCACCTAGCCATGGTTAATAGCACTGGCCTAAGCCACACAAAGCCGAGACATGCAAAGGAGTGGCAGGTCCAATCCGAATCATCCGACCCCAGGCTTCGTATACAGCCCAGTAGCTCGTAGCCCTGAAGCCCGCAGCCCGCAGCCCGGGTCCCGAACCCTAGCCCTAGATCAGCCCCGGCTCCAGCCATCTCAGTGAGCCGAACTAAGCCGACATTTAAGACTTTTCCATCATTTTATTTCATTTCATGTGCGCCTGATTTTCGTTCAGACTCCTCTTATCTGCACTTTTTCCTTTTTTTTATATATATATATTTTTTTTTTTGAGAAACTGTTCAAGCACTTCGCTTTTAATCTTGCAGTATTCAGCATGACAGCGGCAGCGCACAGTGGTACAAATGCACTATATATTGTATGTGATTTAAGTAAGCTACAGCTGATTGACAGTGGTTGATTTGGCTTTCAACTAGCTCAACTTCTGGCTTATAATTACAGACAATAATCCCTTGAAGGATCAACTGAAATTACAGACCTGTTCTCATCTGCGCTTTCATCAAAGTTTGGCGAAGAATGCAAAATTGCCTATCATTATTGCCATTAAGTTAGCCTAATGAGTGAGTTTTATCATAGCTTAATAATATATTTATTTGATATTTTGTAATGCTTAAAGGCAAGAAAATTCACATCGCTTTCAATAGGTATAAGTTATTTGAAAATTCATTACCGCAATATCTAGCCGAATTTTTAGTAAAAGAAATCAAGTGTCATAGCCACCAAATTCTGTTTTTGAACCTCTTTTAAATTAAGCTTCAACTTATCAACAAACCTCCTAACGACCTTCAATATCCGGCGACACTAAGGACCTGCTTGGTCTATGTGGGACCACCCTGTGGTGGTCAACCGGTTCTACCTAACCTAACTTATTAACAAATTTGACCAAATCAATCAGAAATACAATCATTCCGCCCGCTTAATCCAAATAATTAAGTCAAAATTCTTGTTTATTACGAGCGAACTTAAGATGAACGAAGAAACTGTGTCAATTCCTTTTTAAAAGGTCTTTTTAAAAAAAATTTAAAAAAATGTAAAGCAAAATTTTCGTGTCTATCCTAAAAAAGCGAACAAGGAAATCGTTTCATTAAAGAGTACTGTATCTATAACATAGTGATTATTTGATGGCTATTTGTTAACCAATATGGTAAGCCCGCTGTTATTTAGTTTCTTTTTTAAATGTCAAAAAATCGTACATTTCAAAATGTCCTTTTTTTTTAAATGCAGAAAAATTTAAGCAAAATTTTCGTAAATATCCTAAAAAAACGAAGAAGTGAGCGAGGATATCATTTAATTGAAAAGTAATTTATAAATGACTGAATGCCTATCTTATGTTTATATTTTCTAACCAAAAGCCCAAAACTTCTAAAAATGTAGAAAATGTCAAAAAATCGTATTTTTCGGCATTTGAATTATTATTTTGTAGTGGTTTTTTGAAGATTTTGTAGTATTTTTAAGCAAAAATTTGTTGCTTAAGTACCGTAACAATTGCATTCGTCCCACTGTGCGCTGACGTTTCATTTGTCTGACCATTGCTTTGGCTTCATCGAGCTGGGAAGTCTGCGGAGCCTGAGGGGTGTAGGTAGACTGAGGACTTTGAACAATTCAAGGCATTGACTCAGTTGGAAGCGGCCCATGGCAATGGTGGCAGCAGGCTGGCGGGGGTAGCAGGCAGTGGTATAGCATAGGCATATAAAAATTACATAAACCAAGATTAAGTAAGAAATTTCTGCACATTGAAGCTCAAGCGGAAACGAAAATGAATATTGAAATTGGTTTGGCAGCTGTGCATGTGTTCTGTTCTGTTCTGTTCTACTCTGCTCTGCTCTGCTCTTGCTCTCCTTTTTTAAGGGGAGCTGTGGGTGTCGCATCCACATGAAAGACTTACAAATGCGGCGCCATAACATATGCAACACACATACATACAGAAAGAGAGAGAGAGAGAGCGAGCGAGACACAGCAGGCGGCATGCCGAGCCTTTAAAATGCCTATATAACATGTGTGTTTTGTACTTGGCTGGATCTGAAAATTGTGTGGCACCACAAAAGGATGCCAGCAAGGATGCTGGCGACACACTGCAGCAAAAATCTAAAATAGGCTGGCCACAGTCACCAGGCTTCTATCGCCTCAATGGGCTCCCTCATCCAAATCTCAACTCGAGTCCAAATCCTAGTTTGAGTTGCATTTGGACTCCTTGTTGCGATACAGTTGGCAGCAGGTTAGTGCGGAGGAGGGGGGAGTCATGTTAACATATTGCACTAAGGCCACGCCCACTTTCGAGTTAGCAGTAATGCCAAAGCAGGCAGGCGGAATTCCACGTACAGCGCGCGTCACATAACTAGATACACCTTTTATATATATGACCACTCAACTCACATAGTATTTGAATACATTTTATGGATTCGATATTTGAACCATTATATTGCTTACTTAACACGGGTTTTTGGTAATTTCCACCCACAAGCGTGATATCTTAACATCCAATCACCTTCAAGCTACAGATGTAAAAACTGATTTCTTGTATAGAAAATATCGATATTTTTCGATGTTATTCATACAAAAGTTCGATTATTTTGACATCTCTACTTCAAACTCATTTCCAGAGATCTGCCCTAAAAGCAATTTGAAATATGTCTCGGAAAATTACTGGAAAACTCTGAAACATAACTTTCTTGATTAGTTTGTGATTACAGTTCATCGGGATAGTAATCAACTTTGAATATATCACCCTTTCGGGTGGAAAAGGTGGAAATCTTTTGTTTGAAGTTTTCATGTTATTCCTGCGATTGAATTCAAACACATGTTTTAAAGTTCAAAATAATTAATTTTAATCAAGATAAGAATGGATTAATACCAGCTAGTGTAGTATAAAACACTTAAAGCTTTGATAGTTATCTTTTACTTTTTGTAGACATTTTCATTATGATTTATTAAACTCTCCGCTGATTAAAATATATTGCAAACTTTGAATTATTATTTCTTTGTGAATCAGTTGCATAAATACAGTTCGAACTGTGAACGAAAAATGCCTGAATCTAATCAGTTGACGCGCACTGTTTATTGAAGCCGACGAGTTTTTTGATGCCAAAAACTAATACACTGAGAGCTGCTCATCTCGCTGTTGTTGTAGTTGTGCACATTTTAATTATGAGTCAGTCTATAATGTGGAGCCCCAATGTGAGTGAGGGCCAGTGAGAGGTAGGGGGGTGGCTAGCCTTATATAGGGGCATAAAGTCTGTCAATCATGCAGCAATATCGCAGTGGGACTGAAACTGTAACAGAAACAGAAACTGGAACGGGAATGGGAACGGGAACGGGTCTGGCCAGAAGTTGTGCTGTGGGTTCAATGGCAGCGCATTGTGGGTGGAGCTGGCTCTGGCCTTGTGTGGGTGTTGGATTTGCCAACAAAATGGAAGGTAAGCAGCATTAAAAATGAAATGAAGCCTGGGGATAAGATCAGGCAGCGGTAGGCAGCAGCAGCAGCAACTGGGTGCTGTTATATACACACTCATACTCATTTTGTCGATTAGAATCTCTTCGGGCTGTCGCTGACAACAACCAAACAGTCGTAATTTAATTAACGCACTCACAACAACAACAACCACAACAGCAACAACTATAACATTATCAACAAGAATAACAACAAAAGCAGGCACTGTTAAAACAACAACCATCTGCTGGCTGTAACAAGCATTTATGGCCAGCATGAAAATGTAAATGAAAATGGAATTGCGTCAGAAGCTAAACAAGTTTGCATTGTTATCTTTCCTGTCAGTTTTCTTTTTTTTCCCCGAGCCCCAAATATGCCATACTCAAATATTTATCCAGCCAAATGTATGCCTACAGGCCTCTAAAACTACTCAATAAACATCAGATCATATAATGAGTATTTAAGGTCTTCTTACCTGTGAGAATGTGTTCTTACCTTAATGAATGTGGCTCACATTTTATTACACAGATCCTTAAGTTGCAGTTTAAGTGCTAGTTTTAGTTGAAAATACAAATGTCATCAAATTAATTTGTTACATAATTGTTTTAGACAGATCCTGCAGTTATTCTCTTTAACTCGAAGTCAACAACAAAAAAGGGCCAACATTTATTTGCTTAACATTTAACAGAGTTCATATAATATTCTGGCATTCGACTGGAATAACACAGCAAGCAAGGCTTAGTCAGAGATTCGAGCCTTTGAAATCTACATATTTGAAATGTTGCAACAAAAGTTCGCAATTATTAGCCACATAAATAATAAATTATAAAGCCTACATATTAAATATAATTATGAAATTAATGTGTTAACTTTTTATTTATACATTTTTTATTTATGAAACCAAAGTAAATATTAAATTTGTAACCAAAGCCCCGAGTATATCAGCCATTTTGTGGCAATAGCAAAGTTCATCAGGATTGCAAAACAAATCGCCAGATTACCCTTAGATACATTATTTATGGAAAAGAACTGAGGCATTTAAGCATATGAAATTTGCAGATAGATTGATTTAACAAACTAGCAGCAAGTAAAGGGATTTGCAATTTGGTAGATGACAACAAATATGTTGGTTATTCTTTGATTTCATCCGAGTGGAAAGGGGAGTGCCTTCCATCCTTGATAATAGTCGGAGAGAGCTGCCTTAGGTTTGGTGTAAAAAGGTATTTACTTTGTAGAGCGTTGGAAAAGCACACACAAATCTTAAGGCTGATTCCATTTGCAGGTCTCAGCTCATAAAATGCAGCCTAACGGATACGTATCCTATTTTTAGCGTAAAAAACAAACCAGCCATTTGCATGCAAATACAAGCGAGACAAGGACACTCGATTGGGCTGGTAATGTCTGTGTGGATATGCTTGTGGCTGTGAGTGTGGATAAGGCTGAAGCCTGCTGCCTGTTTCCGGGGCGAGCGGGTGTTCTGTCAGGCTGAAGTTGATGTTGCTGTTGCTGTTGCTCTTGCTGTTGATGTTGGTGTTGGTGTTGGTGGTTTACGATGCTGATGATGATGCTGAGATGCCGTTTGCCTGTTATTAATTGCGCTGTTGCACTTCACGATTTGGGCTCTTGCATGCGGTTTGCATGTCAGATGAGTGGCAATCCGCCCCAGCCACCGTTACCGCCACCGCCCTTCCACCTTCCCACATCCACCTTGCTCTCAGTCAGCCGCACCGTGTGGCCCGAAAATTGCCAAGTCATTTGCCAACTGTGACTCTGTATGCAAATTACTTTTGCCGGCACCGGATGAAAGCTGTGGCTGTGTCACAGCGACTGCCAGCGGGGGAGTGGTTGGGGCTGTTGTTGGGGCAGAGTGGGTTCATAGGCTTATGCACTGCACGCTGCGCACTGCTGCATCATCAACTAAGCCACGCCCCATGCGACCCGACACTCTCCCCATCTCACTGTCCTACCTACACACTGGGCAGAGCATTACGCGCACAGTCGGCAATGAAGTGCAAAGTATGTAAATTAATATTGGAATTTCGATAATCCGGCTATCAAATGGACGCCCCATACAATAGCTGTGTGTGGGTCCCAGGCCCACTTCATATAAACGGCTTTTAAGCCTTTCAATGATGAAACTATGCGCCAAATTGCACTCATTTGGGATTGACAACAACACCAGCCACAACACCAACAACAACAACAACAGCAACAACAAAATATCCTCGCATATTTCTGCAAAATTGTAAATGGAAAACAGCGAGCGATGAGTCGCTTAATTATAACGATAGTGCAGCATGTGATTCACCAATTGCATTTCAGTTAATTAGAGTGCGCGGTTCATTCAACAGTCTGCGACTATACGAAATATTTGAATGACCAAGGACTACGACCTTCAGGCATAAGAATTTAATGTTTTTGAGTCCCCAAAAGAACATATTAAGTATTAATCGATAGATGTTTGAATTGTTATCGATCTAAGCAGCAGGAATAGTGTTGTAAAACTATCAATAAGGTCACCATCGATTGTTTTGAGAGTATTGTGTATATAAATTAAACGGGCTAAACACATTTTATTTTGAACTATTATTAACTAATTCAGATTTGAGCGCTTTGATATCGAACAGTCTGCCAACTGGTAATTTTTCAATGTTTTCCAACACTAAAGACGTTAAATAATCGTGTCGATATACGCATATCGGTCAACTTTTAGTTGTTGGCCTCCAACCTCATCCTAAAATCAAATCCTTAAATCTTTCCGCGTGCTTTGAGACCTAAGTAAACATTCTCCGTGCTTTACTGCTTAACGACAAAATTATCCAAAGAAATGAGTATAAATAGTATAGCTATAGAATAAGCCATCGATAATATTTCCGAATTCCGATAAATAGGAGAACTTATACACATAAGCGCACACAACTCAAGAGCTGAAGGCCTCTGCCGACTTAGCCATGTAACAAGCTAGCCTATAATTTTACTGTTATTAAGTTAGCTCTTAAATAAATAAGTAAAAGAATTTCCGATTGGCCATATTCTATTACTGAAATGATCTGGAGCTTCCAATCTTAATTAGGCATTCTAAGTAAGCGTTCTTATTTTTTTTGTTTTGAAAATTGTAAGTAAATATATATATAAAATATTACTTTTTGCCCAAACAGTTAAGCCGAAAAGCTAATAGCAAATGCTCTTTTCTACACAGTAAATAAATTATTAACCCTTGGCCAGACTTATAAATTCAAGCAATAAATGCATTAAAAAGCTAAAACTTATTACTTAAATACTATGGGAGCTTACCAGCATCGATAGTTTTAATAGTTTCCAAAACAAACACTTTCAATGAGTATTGATAAACTCAATAAGTATTGATAAGCTTCGATAGAGCCATCCTATCAATTGCTATGACTAACTGATGGTTTATCAATTCCGCTTACTGCAATCGCAATGTCGACAATATTTGAGCAAACGTTTAAGGATACTTGCCACACTTATTTCAAACAACAAGAAAAGGTTTCACTTTAAACTATTTTATGAGTTAAAACCTTAAGTTGTGAAAGCGCATTTGAAGCAAGCTTCTCGGTTTAATCTGTGTGCATACAACCGTATTTCTCAGAAGTCCTCAATTGTTGTGCTCTACCGATATCCCCCCTTGAGTGCTACGACTTAAGCACTCTTACTTACGAGTATTTGATGCTGCATCTGCTAATTATGCCTCGGGCTAGCCAACAATTGTGCAAGTTGTGCAATTGTTAACTGAATTAGGAGCTGAGGCCTGCTTGGCCAAAACTTTAGCTACTTAACTAACTGATGCTGGGCCATAATAACAGGAAGCAACAACACGCCGCAGCAAAAGGACTCTAACTGCAGCGGCAACTGTCATTCCGGCAAGGACCCAAAAGCATATCAATTTCTATAAAATAGAATCGCATTAAAACAAAAACTCAACTGCCAAGCAAAGAACTGACTGTGGGCTAAGTTGGGTCGAGCTGGCTAGCGGGGCTCTGGGTTACAAGAGGGGGGGTAGGGATGGAGTGTAGGGATGGGGTGTAGGGATGGGGTGTGCCTTAAAAATCGATGACAGAATGTGCCGCTGGCCGCTGCTGCTGCTGCTGCTACTGCTGCTGCTCCTGCCATTACAAGGACTTAACATTTTTATGCTAATGCAATGACAAAACCGACAAGAGTTTGTGCTTTGAGAAAGCGAGTGTAACTGGGCGGGTAGGAGGAGGTGCTGGGGGTGGGGGGTGGCGGAAGTGAAGGCAATTTAAGCATAAGTATACATAAGTATTGCATAACATTTATATAGAGGCGGGCGCCCAATGCAGCAGTCAACCAGCTGAACCGGCTGAACCAACCAAATAGCAGACGAGGCAGCTGTCATTCGAGTCGACATTGTAATATGTACAAATAAGTAGAGCATATGAGGCGTATGATTAATATTTAAATCATAAAAAAGCAAAATCTGTATGTGTTTGTTCAGCCAGCGAATGTAACTGCGACTACACTGCGATGTAGATGAATGAGAATGGGAACGAGAACGAGTATGAGAATGAGAACGAGAATGAGAATGAGAACGAGAATGTGCAAGCGGGGCACAAAAATGAAATTGAAATGAAACAAGAGACTTAAGTAATAACTGCTGTTATTAACAGAACTCTGCGATTGCGACAGCACTGTGGATAACATTGACACTTTTCGGGGCAAAAAAAATCATATTCAAAAAAATTTGTAATATTCAACAATTAAAATGTCAATGGAAAATGGCAAAATCAGTATTTATACAGTATATTGGAAACGGAAAAAATACCAAAAAAATTAAAAAAAATTCCAGAAATTTTTTATTTCACGCATTACAAAAATCTAATTTTTGTGCTTTTTATTTTGTTTATTTACTCATTTATTTTGACTCAATAAAATACTAATAAGATACTTAAATACAAATAAACTATTTGAAAATAATAATAAAATCTTAATAAAAATCATGACAACAATGAATTGTCCTTGCAACAAGGATACTTTAGGTGTAGTGCATATACATGAAGTTTTTGAAATTACAAATTTAAAAATAATTATTTACAGTCTCTGGTAAATAAATGCAATTAAGCTGTAACCGAAAATGTTGAACATTGAAGCTATTTTGCCCGAAAAGCGTCGATTTGTCCCACTGTAAGCTGTGACTTGTTTTTGTGTGGGGTTCACATTTTATTGCCTACATTTGAGCTGCTGCTGCTGCTGCTGCTGATGATGATGAGGCCGCTGATGTATGAATGTATGAGTGTGTGTGTGTGTGTGTGTGTGTGTATGCGTATGTAAAAGTTCCTTGGGATTGTTGCCAACAAGAAATCCTACTTTGGCAACATGAGCCAAAAATTTGAAAGATACGAGCAGCAGCTCCGCTGGAGGCCCAGCGAATCACTCGTGCGCAAAACTTGACGGTCAAGTTGGCATTACAAAGAGTAAGAAGTATATCTGGGTTATATGAAATATATATATATAGGTATAAGATCTGGCCAGCCAGCCATTATCTCCAGGGAGGATCGGAGAGTTCTCATGTTTCTTTGAGCGTTCAACAATTGTAATCTTGATACAGTTTAATATTCATTTGTTCAGAATTGGATTGAAATCTGTTTTCTCTTGTCTGTTGCATTTTAAATGCAAATAGCATCGGGCTTTGTAGTCGTTTATTTGTAATTTTGTAATGGTTTGTTTATACATATTTGAGTAAATTTTAATAGCAACGAAGTGAAGTAACAAAGACCTATCAGATATACAGAGATGCACAAAGTGCATGTCCTTCGCATCTCTTTCCTTTACCATTACCTTTTGCTTTTAGTATTTTATTTCCTAAGCCAAATTCCGACACAATTCCATTCTTATGCTCATTCAACTACAGCAGCAAAGCGTAGCTGTTGCCAGGACTTTGGCAGCGAGCAAATTTGTTTAAATGCAGCAAAGGACTGCCGCAGGACGCCAAGGACAGCTGCGGGGCGGAGCGGGGCGGGGCGTGGCTGGGGCAGCACTTGGCCAGCCAAATGCATTTGCCATGGCCGTAGCGCATTAATCATACGCACCGCGGTCCGGTGGTGCGGCTCCTTCGCCCGTTGCCTGTCGCCTCAAGTTGCCAGCGGAGCACATAAAAACTGTGCAGCGCCAACAAGCGAATGTCAGTCAGTCTTTGTGTGTGTGTGTGTGTGAGTGCTTGTGAGTGGGTGTTGCAAAAAAGCAGCATAAAAGCAAACTTTATAAGTTCAGTAAGTAAAGAATTATATGAAGTACGAGTTGTGCTTTCGGCGTTAGTGAAGTTAACGCCAGTCGAGCAACTGTTTTCGCTTCCAAAGTCTCCGCAATTGTTGCTGTTGTTGTTCTTGTTGTTGTTGTTGTTGTTGTTGGCCATTGTTGCTGTCGTTGTTGGCAAGTATTGTTGCCGCTGCAGTTCATGTTGCCGCTGGCGTCTCTGGCAAAGTCCTCAGTTATTCAGGAGTCATGGCGGTGCAGCTCAAAAAAAAACAAAAAAAAAAAAACAAATGAAGTAGAAGAAAACACCCAAACCGGAAAAGAGAGAGCCAGAAGGAAAATGAAAAATACAAAATGAAATATACAAAAAAAAAAAACAAAAAAAAACATAATTAATGTAAATGTAAATAAACTCATAGTTCAAGTTGTGCCGCAGCAACACTACAACAAATGGAGTGTGTAAATAAAATGGCATGCATTTAGCATTGCAGCTAAATTAAAACCAAATAAAGTGTTTGCAATATGTTGACCATTAAAAAAGCATCAGGATATGTCTGCACCGGAAGCAGCCAAGGCAAGAGAAGTGCTCGTTAAACTGTAGCAAAGGAAGCAGCCTGATGGGTGGCTTGGCTTACATTAAATACGGCCATGCATATATCGGATATACATACATATATAACACACACATACATATACATATTTGTAACTTACATAACTGCTTTGACTCTTGAGGGCTTTGAGATGAAGCAAGTGCTTGAAATACTTGCATCGAATGAATAAATGCGCTCGTTGAGCTAACAATGTGCATAAGGAGGATAAAGGACAATACTCATTCGACACGCGTATTGCTCGTATTGTCTTATATCAATGACTTGCTACTAATTCCACTTACCAATCAATTTCACAGAAAATAAGCAATAACTTTTATAAGTAGTTTAAAAAATATGTATAACTAGCTTAAGCTGCCAGAGAGCAGCAGCAGTGCACAGGCTAAATAAATATGCAAAATTTCAAGAAGAGGTAAAAAAGAGAAGAAAATTGTGTAGCATACACTGAGATGGATTGCAGGTCTTCAGAATATGACTGGGTATGAGGCAGCTGGGGAGTTAGCTAGCTCCACGCAGGGGAGTATTAATAAGTATAGAAAGAGCACCACAAGAGACCACCAGGATGGTAGCTAGCCCAAGTCACTTTGCAGTGAATACTATTATTAAACAGACTAATGCCAATAGCAAAGAATTCGCCCAGGTTGCTTGCTGAACTTCTGCCGGGACACTGTAGGCTGAAGTATCATGTAATAAAACTGGGCATAATCAGCTAGCGTAACAAGCAGGATGAGTCCTTAATACTTGTAGATTATAGCAATCTTCTTGGCAAGCAGGAACACTCAATCTAATAAATTGAATTATAATTTTAACCTTATGCCAAAGATTCGCAGTAATTTCAGTTACTTTCAAGCTAGGTTTTATAGAAGTGAAATGAAATAATCATGTGTTTAAAACTGTAGGATAATTGTGTTACATCTGGATAACATTTTATAGGGTACTTAAATCTCGGATTATTAATTATAATTAATAACTAATAATAAGAGAAAGGGAGTCCCACTGTCATTGAAAGATGGGCGGCAATTTTAGTAGTTTAGTACTTCTTTTTATTTAGAATTTCTTGTACTGCTTACAATTTGATTGTTTAAATATTGTGGAGTATCTGAGATTTTATTAGGAATGTTGTACATATGTTATTGTCCTAAGAAGTGAAAATAAATATGACAATAATGCTCAAGCAGTTTTGGAATTATTTGTACTTATTAACAAGCAGGTTGACAATGAGTTCTTAACCCATTACAGTTAAAAAGCATGGTTTTCAGCTCTGATTTGGAATGAGTTTGTAATGCCCTCAACGAAAATGCAATTTTGTTGTGGAGTGGAATTAGTGAATACATTAACAGACCAAAGGAAAAGCTGCATTGTTTTTGGAAAATGAAATGCATTTCATTTTGGTTGACCCATTTGCTGCTGGCGCTAACAAAAAAAACAAAAACAATATGCAAGAAAAGCAGCTTAATTTTCAAGTTCATTGGCGCGCGCAATGCAGGATCAGCAAATGGGGATCAGGGGCCACCCCGTGGCGAATGTAAGGCCTTGGCGGACAATGACTGGGAGGCAGAGGGTGGGGGGTTGGTGGTGCTTTTGGTGTTGGTGTTGGTGTTGGCTGGTATGCCACTTAATAATGCGCCTGAATGGCTGAATGGCATCCACTAAACAACTTCCGCACTTGAATGGCAGCTACAAAACCGCAGACATGGTTCACGCTACTCGATAAGCACGGAGAGGGGGTGGGAGGCCGAGGCAGCGCCACCAGGAGGAATGTGAAGCGGCGCTTGAAAGCCAACTTAAAACAATATTCTCGAAAACAACACAAAAAAAACAATCTGTTCCACAATGCACAGCAACAACAAAGGCAATAACAATGGCAGTTGCATGCATAATAAACTTGTCTTGCTGCGGCTTTAAGGTTTTCGCCTTGCCACAGGGGCTGAGCGGCAGAGCGGGGGCAGCGGGCCACTGAAAGCGGGAGGAAGACTGAAATAAACGCGCCAAAACGAAGTTGACAACGACCAGTTAGAGAGTTACTCACGACTGTCATATACTCTGCTTCCAGTATTAACATTTTATCGCAATCTTATCTATCAAGTTTGTATTACTTCTGATATAAGATTTGATGACTCTAACTCTATTATTGAGCAAGATACATATGTTTCTTTCGAATCGATTCCACGCAAAATTATGTAGCATACTTTTTTGGGCAGGCTATAAATGGAATCTAGGTTTTTGGACTAAAACGATTTCCTCCCAATGACTTGCTTACCAGAGTTATAGTATAACATTTTCTGTATCCTACATAGATACAATAACATAAATAATGTAAATTATATATAAAATGTACATATGTAAATAGTAATAAATAGATATACACGCTACGTTATAATAGCTTAAGTTAGTTTTAGTGTTCACATCCAACCTGTCAAGCTGCCACCTAGGTCGCAGATTTCTTGTTAAATATATAATTACAAGATTTAAAAAAAGAGAGGCTTTGGGACGATCCTGAGTTGATTCCTTGATGCCTCTCTGTGGATTTGTATCGAAAGTGGAGCTTAGGAGAGGCCTGAGTACTTATCAACATTTCCGTATATATAATTTATTGGTTCTAGCTTTAAAATTTGTTTATTGGACTCAAAACATTACATACAAGTCCAATATACACCTTTTCACTATTGAGACAGAGTATAAAAGACGAAAAACCGGCAAGGCTGAGGCTGCGAACTTATGAGACTGAGAATGAGACTGAGACTGAGACTGAGAATGAGACTGGGCACTTCAAAACAAAGAGAGTCAACGTCAACGCATTTTGAAGAGTGTGCCATTATGCACTACACACGCACACACACATGTGTATCTGTGATGGTATATGTGTGTTTTAAGCTGGCTTTTCCTAAGCGTATTAACATTGTTGTGTAGTGTTGCTGTTATTACTGTTGTTGTTTGTCTGGTAAGAAGTCGCTTATTGCTCTGCTCATTGCCTCAAATTGCATAGCTTTATGCAAGATTCCCTTTCTTAAGCTTTTTACGTTTTTCAAGACTACTTCTCTCTCTCTCTCACACACGCACACACCCACACGCACACCCACACACACTCATTTGAATGTCTGCTTGTCATGGGGCGACTGTCTGTTCGGGGTTTCAAATTATTAGCAGTAGCTTTTACAGTTTGACTGGCTTGCTTTATACGTACATATGCATTCCTTGCATCCTTTCACTCCTCTGCCCCACTGCCCCCACCAGTGCCTCCTCTGTCTGTCTATCCTGCGCTGATTGTCACCGCCCCGCCACCCGCAACTGTTGGCGTTGGTTGTCACTTGTCGCGCTGTTTGTCACGATTAATGAGACAGCTGCTTTTAGTTCCAGCAATGATCACAGTTACCGTCACAGTTACCGTCATAGTCACCGCCACCGTCACAGTCACCGTCACAGTCACAGTCACCGTCACAGTCACTGTCGCTGTCACTATTAAAAGGCAGCGATTTGCCACAACATACGACTATTTGAGGGCTCAGTTGCGCTGTGTTTGCTTCGTACACACTCACATCAAATTGTCCTTGCATAAACAAACTTGCGGCGTCCTTCAGCTCCTCTCAAATTTAAGCAACACATATTTGTATTTATGTACGCAATGGCGTACGCTTAACCTGTTTTTTGGGGGTTCAAAAAAACACTTATAGCTGTTATACTTACCCAAAAACAAAGCGATTTTCTTTGCCTTTTTATAATTATTTCTTAAATGAGCTCTTAACTTGAGTTCAGTGCGAGAGCATATTAAAATATTATCTTCTTAGATTCAAAAATAATATTTAATTAAAGAGCTTAAATACAAACTATTTAAAGTAAATCATCTCTAACTGAAAAGGCTGGCAGTGTTGGCTAATTCATCAAGAGTTTTAACTTTTAGTTGACATTAAATAAATACATACTACTCGTATTTATGTTCTACATTCATATTACTTACCTTCATTATTCATATATTCAATTAAATTCGATTTTCTGTGTTTACCCCGCCGTATACGCCGCTGTCTCTATATATACAAGCTGTAATGGGCATACATACATACATATACATATGTATGTACACATTTGTTGGTGTGAGTGTGTCTCGTCTCGCTGCTTTTGCAACACTCGCCACTCGCAACACTTTGCTCGTTAGTGGCACATTCATGTCAAACGCTAAGTGGCTAAAAGCAGGTGTAAATGTGTGTGCGTGTGTGTGCTTGTGTGTGGGTGTGGGTGTATCTGTGTGCACACCTAAGACGTTTAATAAGTTTCTTGAACTTTGATGTCTGTCAACACTTTTGCTTTATGGTACAGTCAATGTCTTCAAAATTCCATTGCTATAATATTAGAAATCTTCCACCTGAGCTTCAGTCATCATATTGATATGTTTATATCCGACCTGATATAATATATCATCGATTCAGTGAAATGTAGTGAAAGTGTAGTAGTGAAATGCTTAGATTACTTAACGAGTCAACAGAAAGACAAAATAGACCAGTATATAATGTAGTACTCAATGGATTGTAATGAACTCTACCTGCTGTGGTGCTCAACTCGTTATTATTTGAATTCTTCCCTAATTATGTTTAAAACTCTCAAGGTAGAACAGCTTTGTTCTTCAAACTACAGGTTGCAAGAAAACTTCCCAGCAAGCCATAGATACTCCTCCTGAATACCTTACGAATTGATGATAATATAAGAATGATATAATATGTGATGAAAATGTGATAAAAATATAGAGAACAGACATTGATCTATTTTCTATAGTATATATAAAAGAGTTCATCCTGAAGGACTGACTGATTCATAATCAACGCACATCCCAAGTCGTAGGAGCTAGAGTGCTGAATTTAGGTTTCATCTATGATGAAAGTGCACACTGATGCGGGGTTTTGGAAAGTTCCATCCACAAGAGCGGAAAATAGCGGAAAACTGTTGTATGAAACTTTTTTGGTTTACCATCCAATCGGCTTCAAACTTTTTTTTAAAAAAAACTACACAAAAATTCATTTGACACATAGTTCGTCGATTTTGGGAAATTGGGGTGTCAAAGTTGTATGGGTGAAAGTCTAATTTAAGTCCCATCACCTTCCAATTCAATTTCAAAACTTTCCACATAAAATAATCCGATACGTTTCCCACCGATTTTGGAAAATTCATTACGGTTACGATTCACAAATGCTGTCCAAGCATAGAAAAAATAATCGATCTCTGCTGTGCTGAAGTTGAATGCTTATTGAAATCGATTCAAATAATTTCTCATCAGTTTGTAATCTCTGACACGCCAAAGTTATCCGTACTCATTTCTTATTTTGTCTTATTGTTTTAAATCAAAACTTTAAGCAAATTTTCAATTAGCCAAATAAATTTGTGCTGCTTTGAGCTGAAAATCAGCAAAAAGCAAAAAAATCTATGGTGAGTGGCTCATAAAGATGGCAAGGGGGCCGAGAGATACTACGGGGAGAGCGGCGCAGAATAATGGCCAACTGGAAGGACGACAGTCAAGTACGTGAAGCGCCAGCATGGGGGGGGGGGAAAAACTTTTACCGAGGGCCCCACAAAACTCGATGAAAAGGATAAAATTAAATATTTGACTCTAGGATGTCGATGTCAAGCGAAGAGGGGAGTTGCGGCGGGGCAAGGCGGGCCAGTGCGGGCCAGGTTAGGTGAGGGCAGGGCGCAACCTGAGCCCAGGCACGTGACAAAGTGAAATTGTTAAATTGAAGGCTGTTAGCGATAAGCGAACACGCAAACAGAAAAGCAGAAAAACAGAAAACCAGAAAACCAGAAAAACAGAAAACGGCCAAAACAGGTGAGCGCATGCAAACAGGTGAGAAAGGTGCACAAAAGCAGGCAAAAGTTTGCCGCTGATACGAGTAACGGCAACTGACAGCCTGCTGAGTTTTAGGGCCAAGAAGCTGCCCCATTCAGGACCGCAAGTTGACCCTTTACACTCGCAAAAAATACTGCGCACTCATGCAGTGCTGATTGGTAACTATGAAATCACAGCTTTGTCTATCATACACCCCAAAAAATTATAAAATTATATTAAGATACAAATTAATCTAAAATGTTATCAAATTTTGTTTTTAGTTTATGAAATATATTTCTAAAATATATAAAATATTTTTACTAATTACAAATCATATTTTTTTTAGTATTTTAGGGTTTTCTTTATTCTAGGGCGGTTTTCTGAATTCTATGACATTTATATTTTTTAGAGTGCAGAGATAAGTGATATTGACATTTGGCAGTCACTGTGACATCTGCGGCTGCTACTAGTAAATATCAGTGAGATTCAAATTCACCATTTAAATATAGTAGTAAATTTAAATATAAATATGAGCATTTCTCCAATGTCGAATGCGACATTCGTACGCATTCAAGGTGAAAAAAACATATGCCAAAATTTTTTTTTAATTTGAAAAAAGACGAAACTTATAGCTCTTGATTAGCACTTCAATTGGTGATAAGGTTGGTTTTGGGCAATTGTTCATTTTCAAGATAATTACAAGAAACTAAGGCAAAAACAGAAGTCGCATTCAAGGCGCACTGTTCAAACACTGATTTCAGCGAAACCTAAAGAAATATTTGAATGCGACTAATTTTAAAATGTTATGCATTGATGTATCTTAATATGGTTTTTTATTTGATTCAAAAATGTAAGTAGTTTACTTTTTATTTAACTTTAACCACTGTCACACGCGACTTGTCGAATGCGACATTTTGTTCCATCGTACTTTTTATGTTTTTTTTTACTTTTTCTGTAATTGTAAATGCATAAGATGATTATGAATGACTTTTAATATATTCAATACCATTATTTTTAAAACATTTTGATAACAAAAATGATTAACTTAACAAAATAACTCCAATAAGGGAAAACAACAAAAAGTACATTTATTCATCTTATTATGAAATAACAAAGAACAGAAACTAACTTAATTGAGTATAATTTTAATTACTAATGTCAAATAGTGTTTTTTTTTTAATAGAATATGCTTACATGAGTTAAATTTGATAGATTCCCTATAAGAAAGTGTTAAAACAACATACTTTTATAGACTACGAATTTTTTAGCTTCGGTTGACATGTCCGTGGAAATGCCCATATACTGTTAACCGTGATCGTTATCGTGACTGCGACTGTTACTGCTAATGTGAGGACTGTGACTGGGCATACAGTCACGACATCTGTCAGTCACAGTTGTGAGGAAAATGTTCAAAACTAAAAACATAAATGTGTGTACACAAATTAATTATACTTAAATAATAAATTAATGTGCACAAAAAGGCAATTGTATTTATTTTATAATAAGAAAATCTATATATAACAAATTTAAGTAAATTAGAATCAAATATTACAGTTGAAAAGCAATCGCGAAAACTCTGAAAAATACTATACAGAATTTATAAACATTAACTTTGATATAACATTGTACTTCAATAGGGAAACAGGGCATCATTTAGAATAAATAAACCATTTATTTATATTACATTTTATTTTTATTAATAGCAAATGTTTTTGATATGAGAAAGAAGCGTTTTAGCCAGCATTAAATAACGAACTGGTAATTGGAGAACGTTTTGTTTTCCGAGTGTATCCACATGGCGAGGCAGTCAGCTGTTGCCGGTTGTGCGGCAAGAAACAATTTAAGCATTTAACTTGGTAATTGCCTTGCCCCGACACTCACCTAGAAGCATAGCATAAGCTAAATTCAGCATTTGAGGCTTGCCGCTGGCCAACAACAACACTAACGAGTTGTCATCAGCAACAGCAGCAACAACAACAGCAACAACAACAGCAACAGCAACAGCAAAAGCAGCAACATCAACGCCTGTCCAAGCGGAAGCTGGTGAAATGCTTGCGGATGTTGCTCTGACGGATGTGACGGAAGTGACTGTTAGCCCGCCCCCGTTGCCGTTGCCGTCCCCGCCCCACTTGCAACACTCCCGCACTCGTTGGTGCCCCCTCGTCTTGAATGTTGAGCGTCAAGTTGAGTGCCGCTCGTCAACTCAAGCCCGGAGACGTTTGCGTATGCGGCGTATACTTAATGTGAACACGCCCACATGCAAATGGCTTGGGAATTTCAAATGGGAAATGCAAATACTTTTAATACCCAACCACAGCGGCACCCTCTCCTGCTTGCTTGCTCCCCCCCTGCCAACCCCCAAGGCCAAAAAGCGCAATTATTATGCGTATCTAAAATTAAATCAGTTGCAGCCAAAGACAGGGACAGAAACAGAAGCAGAGACTGCAACGGGGGACATTGATAGCGATAGGGATAGGGATAGGAATAGGGACAGCAATTGGCAGGGAGAGAGGGGCATGGGGACGGGGCCAGGCCGTGGACCAAGTTTGTTGCCTAGCGAAACTATTTACTTATTGTTGTTGTTGTTGTTGTTGTTGCTTTAGCTCCTCCTCGTGCGCTGTGTGTATTGTGGTGTAATTTATGTGCGCCTGGTGGTGCCGGCTCTGTTTAGCGACAATGGCAAACAAACGCCAACGCACAGGCCCCCACTCCTCCTATTCCCTACACTATATAGCAATAATGATGGGGCTTCAAGCTGTTAAGGCCAAGAAGTCGCCATACTCCTGTTGCCAGAGGCAGCTAGCCTTATTTTTTCTGAATTTACCATCTATATATATTTCTTAAATTTTGAAATAATCTCTGCTAAATAGCAAATGTTTTTAGCTTTTATTCGGAATTCTATGGATACTTTTTTGGCTGACTGTAAGAATGCTTTGCCAAACTTAAAGATACTCTCCAAAAAGGAGTGTTAGGTACATAAAACCATTTGAAGAAGTATTAAGTCCAGGTATATGTACACTGAGAGTGATAACAAATATGGCAATATAAAGAGTTTTAATCTTATGTTTTATACCAAAAAGACAATTAACAACATTCTCGGAGGCTTAAAAAATAAACTGGCATTTTTTGGGGCTTACCCGATTTGGTAGAGAGAGAATAACGTCTTGGACCAAAAAAAAACAAACAAGTTCTTGGGAAGTTTGAAACTTAAACTTCGATTTTTAGAGTGTACCCTGTTGCCGGGCTGCTGTAATATGTTCACACTTGATAAATGGTTGAAGAAGATGTGTATCTTAAAACAAAGCTAGTTCCACAGTTATACAGGATCTTCAACAAATAGCTGCTCAAGGATACAAGCAGCCTTGAGATGTGAAGCATATGGATGTGTGGTCTTTAAGGCATCACGTATCAACACTGCGCTGGTTATTCGACAATTCGTTTGTTATTTGAGCAGCAATTGAGTTTACAGTCGCTCCACACAGTTTTATTGAATGCTACCTTAAGTTTTACCTTTTATCTTAGCAAATTGCTTATATATGTTTGCTTAACTTAACAAAACTCTGGCACTAAATGCTCAGACCCAATAAATTCTGACATAGACTGGCAATAGACTTGCCAGACTTGACTGGCCGAATATTCGACGTGCTGGCAGTGTGTGTAAGCCAAACTTAACAGTTCAAGTAGTCGTAGGAGCCACAGAGACACACACACACACACACACACACAGAGCGATTGTCGAGCCTTTTCGATTAAATTTGTGGCACGGCCAAGGCAGGGCTTATCGGTCGAGCAGTTGCCAAGTGGAGCAGAGGCAGTGGATGAGTGTGGATAGGGGGGGAGAGAGGAGCCAGCGCCATCCAAAGGACATTACATTTTATTTTACCAGCGAGCGGGCCGTCGAATTAACTTGCGGCCTCATTTATTGCCTTTCGAAAATGATTTCGTATAATTTTGCAGTTAACGCAGAAAATTGTACTTTTAATGCGCTACCAAAACTTTGGCAAGTGGCAATCGGTGCTTCAGCGTCCCTTTACCCTCCCACTGCCAGCCTTAGAGTCAGTTGTGCATTAGGTACATAATTAGCTTTGGAAAATCAACTCTTGAAGCTGAAGGGCTGCAATTGCTCAAACTAAACTCAAATCAATACATCAGGCTCGAAAGGCTCTTCCGGTTGAATTGGCTGCTGGTATGAGCTGTAGATGTCGTGGCAATGGCGGCGGGGGTGGGAATTGGGTCTGGTTGGGGTGTATGATTTATTATAGGACGCGTCGACATGCTCGTACAGGCCGGGCACTCAAAATATGGTATAGGTAATCAAATTTATTGCGATTATTACATATGCTGCATGATAATGCACTCGCAGTGGCAGTGCCCCAGCCCCATCCACTGTCCCAGCCCCAGCTACTGCCACAGCCACAACCACAGACAGAGGCATAGCTTGGGCCTCAGCCTCGACCACAGGACTCAGGCAGTGTCAGTGCCACAGTCAAGTGGGGCCAAGTGGCCGCAAAGTGTGTGCCTTGCATAATTTATGGCGTCCTGCCGCTCTGCAGCCGCACTGCTCTGGCTTATTGTGGCATGCAACACCCAATCGCCCACTTTTAGGCCAAACAAATGCACAGCTGACGCGCGGCTTGCCAATTTTTGACATACTTCTGAGTACTTAAGAGCCAGAGCAACAACAACAACAACAACAACAGCCAAGAAGTTGCGGCAAGGAGCGGCACGGTGGCAAGGACGTGACGTGGTACACTTAATTGAGCAATTAATGGCAATTAGCCATTACATGTTGGTATCCTCTCTCTCACACCCTTCCTCTGTATTGGCGCCGGATATCCTTAGCAGTCCTGCACATTCATTAGGCGCTTGTTAGACGCTGCATTTGTTGCACGCTTCTCGTGCAACGTGTGAACCTTTTCGTGCAACTTGCACACCACTAAACTCGTGTCTAACCAACAATAAATGAAACAAACAAAACAAATTTGATATTGCACTTAATATCATTGTTTTTGCAACATTTTGACACTAGAGCACATCATTTTAAAAATAGAAAAAAATTATAATAATGAGAAGAAAATGTTAAGTAATCTATTCCCAAAGGAAACAAGACTCCGCACACTTCTGGGACTGCCTAAAAATTAATCCAATTAATAAACGTGCAAAGAGCAATATATATTATTTACACAAGACTCAAATATTATTTATGCAAGATGAAATTCAAAACAGACTCGAATATATTATTTGCTGTGTTCTCGATCAACCCAAATTAGTTGTATTTGCTGTAAAATAATATAAGAATTGAAGTGAATGCTGCGCTTGAAAACTCCCGCTTAATTTAATATTTAATTTAAAATCAATTAAATCCCTTTTAAAGCTCTGGCGAGGCACTTTATGATTTTAACAAAAGTTGATGCCAAAAGTTTGCTAGAGTTGGTGTAACTTTGCGACAAGAGTTGGCAGAACTGCTGAATATACCCTCGGTGCTTTGTAAGATATTCCAATTAGTGCTCAAACTCTTGAGGCAATCAGGCAAGTTGCCTCGCTTCGCGTCGCAACGTGTCTTTGTTTCGGCCATAATTACAACTGATATTTGCTGGCTGGCTGGAAGGCTGGCTGAAAGGCTGGCTGAAGCTGGCTGCTGCTTGGAATGCCATTTGATATGCACTCGTTAATGGCCGGCACTTTAGTGCCTGTCAGGGCCAACAAGGCTTCGATTATGGCCAAATGCGAATGACAACAAGGTCGCACGTAGCCCGTTAATGGCATTCATAAATAAAGTCAGGAAAATCGCTGATGTATTCCACACGTAACAGCAAAAACAACAACGCCATGGCTTTAATGTTGTTACTCCACCAACTTGACTTTGGGCCCCAAAAAATGTGCTCTGCACATGGCTTTTGTTAGAGGTCTGAGAGTGAGTCTGAGCAGGCTGACAATCCAATCACATACACTACATACACAACCCTCTATATAAGTAGTATATGTATGTAGTTCGGATGTTGTATGAACCAGGGGACTACGTGATGTGATTTGCGCAGTTTATTGCCAAAAATACTTATGTGAAAATTGCCTCAAATTGTAGGCTAACAAATTGCCCCGTTAGGCTACCAAGGTCAATTCTTTTGAACTTCGAAAGGTTGTGCAGTTAATAACATATGCTCCTATCTTATTTACTTTTTCTAAATTAAAGCCTCTCCTCAAACTGCACAGCAGCCACATAAAGTTTTGCCAACATTCAATTATCTATAAAACCCACTATAGATTAGGCCAAGTAAACCCAACTAGCTACTACAAAAAAACCGCAAGAAATTGTATGCCTTTTAAGTCAGGTGAGTACTCGACCAGAAAGCACAGTATTTGTATGCCAAAGTTTGAGTACAGGGCGATCTTGACACTTCATAACTTGTGGATATACACAAGTTTGGTTGCTCTAGCTTCAAGGGTGTGAAATTGCGTTCATACGCACAGACGGATATTTCGCAATCCCAATATACTCTTTTTCCTTTCGGGAACAGAGTATTAAACAAGTAAGAACGTTGCAGTCGGGTACGTCCGACGGCGGACGCACCCAACTGCTATGAATACTATGTTCCCAGTCCTATACAATATGGTTATTTGTGAGTTCGGAAAGAAACGCGATTTTGCTCCTTTGGTGGCGTGGGGGTGGGGGGTGTCCACAAATTTTTGATGCAGTTTCATCCAGGGGGTCAACATTAGTCTGTATGCCAAATTTGGTGACTCTAGCTTTACTGGTGTGGGAGATATATGGAGCTGATCTTGACACTTTATAAATTGTGGATTTACACCAACATGTGTACCAAGTTTGGTTGCTCAGACGGATATTTCGCAATCCCAATATACTCTTTTTTCCTTCGGGAACAGAGTATTTGTCATTAGAGTCACTTACTGTTACGCTAATGAGTCTATTAACACCTTTTGTGGCCTTCAAACTAATGCAGCTACTTTCTAGTCTACTATTATTTGAATAAAACGCTATATAATTAGATATAATTAGTCAGACTAACAACAGGCCAACAAACTTTGAGTGCACTAGCCTACAAAATAAGAACAACTTTTCAATCAATTCAAAATTTGAAAAGGCAGAACTTTAAGTTTATAATATAATTAATTGTCATATCTAGTTACAAATACATCACATTCAATTTATTATTAAAAAATGTATAATTTTTCAATATTTGATCAGACAATAAAGTTTAGGATTTACTTAAAAAGAATACAATTATTACTTATACCTATAATTTACTAATTATTCTATTTATTATTTTTTATTTATTTATTTATAATATTTATTTACCTATTTAATGGTTTGTTCATCTATTGATTCTGTGTCTTAAGATAGTTTTTCAGTTATATTGAACTTTGAAGTGTCTCTAATTGTTTTAAGATAATGTGATAGATGGTTCCCAGCTCGTATAGCATATACGAAGAATTGTCTTTCAAAGCTTGTAAGTTCTAGAACTAACAAAATGATTTGTTTATTGTGAGGAAGAAGAGCTGAGCAATTGTTATAAATATTCAGTTTGTCTTGTAATTTAAATGGAATGTAAGAAGCAATATCCTGAAATCAAGCCTAGTACGAATGTTCAAGTCAGAGATTTTATTTGCAGACTCAGTAACGTGGTCCATCCTAATAATAATATTTGAATCATGTTGGATTTCCTATTCAATTTATTAATTTCCAAAGTAGCTGAGAATTCGGACTTTCAAACGATGGCTTGTTTTGTTTGCTGTTCAACTTTCAGGAAAATTCAACAAAAATGAGTACGTAAAGTTGAAAAACAAAAATGCAGCCATTCAAATTTGTGATTTTCTTTTATCCTTATACTTATGCTTAGAAGTTCTCTAACTACGTTTAAAAAGAGTTAAAGTTGTGCTTGTGCTGGCTTGAAAATGTTGTTGGCCGGTGTTGTTGGTGAGAAAAACGAGATGAGTGGCGAAAATGATGTGTAGTTTAGTTTAGTTGAGTTTAGTTTAGTTCGGTATTGGTAAGTTAGACCTCGAGTAGTTGTGAAGTAGTTTGATCCTGGCCGGGCCTCTGGCAGTTGTTGGCGCTCTACTTACTTGAGGATGATGTAAAGTTTTTGGCACACCAATAAACCAAACTTAGATGGAGTCTGGGGCGCCGACAGCTGGATATGTGCATTAGGCATGCCATGAATTATTTAGTCAACGTCTTACCTTACATACCTGCGCTAGGCCAACTTTGGCCAGCTGCGAGCACGTGCCGCACTGGGCGGCAGGCTCCTTGATTGTCCTTTAATATGCACCACAAGCCGCAGCCTGCGCCGCTTGCATTCCGCACCATTCCGCACCATTCCGTCCATTAGTAATTGTCGTAAATGACCTGATGTTGTCCCAAATTGCAAGTCAAGGCTAAATCGAGTTATCTCCGAAATGCACACAAAGTTTGCCTAATTTGTGGCCCACACGGGGCCAAAGGCGGCATTCTCCTACTACATTTCCCAGTCTACAACATGTAATCCCTCAGTTAATATCTTTACAAGTTTAGAAACTGCTATTATTGGCAGCTTACTGTTCAATTATTAAACAAATTATGTTTGTTAACTTGAGGATTAAAAAGTTGGTGTTGAGATATATTTATTGTTGATTTAATATCGGGTAAGTTTTGCTTTCAAATCAATGAAACGCTTTGCGAAGCTGTTGAAGAATGGTCCAATACTGCTTTTGATATATTGAATAGAGTCTTGATTATTAAAACACGTTTCCTTGACTTTCTTCCCACACTAAGACCGGAACTTGAAAACACTTTCGCAAGAAATTCGCGGTTAACTATTGTCTGAAACTTTTTTGCTTACCATCTTTACTTTTCTATTGCTTATAATAGGTAAATAAACAAGTCAAACGTTACAGTCGGACGCACCCGACAGCAGAATACTCTTTCTCACGTGCGGTATAAAAACAATTGTTTTCTTAACAGAGTAAAATAATAAGGCTAGCTTTAGCTATTGACTACGAACCTATAGGGACCTTCTGCACTTGAGTGCATTGCTTTAGCTGAATTGTAATTGTAATTAAAATATATTGCCGGGCAACGCTGGGCTAATACCAGCTAGTGTATTAATGTTAGAAAAGTTTTTGAAATACAAATATGACATTTAATATGTAGTCGCATAAAAAATCAACTTTATTTTCATATTCATAGCTGTGCATTGTAGAATAGCAGCTGGCAGAAATCCAAAAACTAAATTCCAAATAAAACAAGTAAGAACGTTGCAGTGGGACACACCCGACTAGAGAATACTCTGTTCCCAGTCCTGAATAACTTGGTTATTTGTGGGTTTGGAAAGATACGAGAAAAATACTACAGTAGTCTGTCTGTCAAATTTGATGACTTCACCTGTACAGATATGGGAGATATAGATATTGCACTTTTGTGGGGGAGGGGGTGGAGGGACAAAACATGTTTGCTGCAGATTTGTCAAGGGGGTCAACATTAGTCTGTATGCCAAATTTGGTAACTCTAGCTATGAAAATGTAGGAGATATCCTCCTGCGAAAAACGTGTTTTGGGGATAGCATGTGGCGATCTGCGAGGGAAGGGTGGGGTTGTACAAATTTTTGATTCAGATCTGTCAGGAATCTCAACATTAGCGTGTATGTCAAATTTGGTGACTATAGCTTTAAAAATGTGGAAGATACAGATTTTCACCAAATTGTGGGGCAGGAGGTGGGGAGGGTATGCACCAACATGTGTATAAAGTTTGATTGCGGACAGAGGAACATTTTGCAAACCCAATATACTCTTTTTCCCATCGGTAACAGAGTATAAAAATAGAAGAAAAAACTACTATGTACATAGCTTTTGTTTCCCTTCGGCAATTTGTAGTGTTTGTGTGAAATATTAACACTTTTTGACAGCGCGTTAAAGTGAAAGCCTTAGCTTATTTTTAAAATTAAACATAAGCGAAAAAATACTATTTTAAATACTGTATTTGCTATTTGTTATGTTAAAGAGCTGCGAATAAATATATATATATTTTGTGGCAAAATGGGAACACAAGTGTCCTGATTTGATGTGCGCATATCTTAAATTGCAAATGGAATGCAAATATTTGATGACTGTGCCACAAATAAGTACCATACTGGGTGGAAAAAGCATATTGGATCAATTTAGAAGCTTACACGCTATTTGGATTTTCACAAGCGTCTCCTTGAAAATGGCCTATTTAGGGACATAAAGCTGAATGTCGTTCTGGCAGGAATCTGGGAACATTGAGAAACACTTGGGTGCTAATTTAATCAGAGACTTACCGAGTCAATTTTCGGTTCCATACACAAATACGCAAAAAAAATATAAATCTTAAGCTGCTTGGCTACAGTTCAAGGTCCAGGCTATGAATATTTTTCAATAGCAGGTAGCCAGGGGGGGGAGAAAAGTCGTTGCTGCAGCAAAAAAAAAACTAAAAAAAAAAAGAAAATAATAAATAAAATGAGAAAAAACTCGATGCCATGGCATGGAACAGTAAGCGTCATTTATAAGCTGCAAAGGACCTGAAACTGGGGCAGGAGCTGCGTTAGAAGCAGGTGGTGCAGCTTCTCTTATTGCTGTGGCTGCCACTGTGGCACTGACTGCGGCTCTGACTGTGACTCTATGGCTCTGGTTTAAGCTGGTGGGCTAAAGCTGTTGCTAACGTCAAACCAAAACCAAAGCCACTTATTGGTTGAACAAATTTAATTGGCAGCAACAATAAGGGTCGGTGCGGGTAGCGGGTAGCGGGAAGGGGCGAAGCAACAGTGACAGCAACAATGACAACGATACGTTAATGCAGGTTTAACTGCTGCCACGGCTGGCTGGCTGTAAGCCCAGTAACACCATTTATACGCCCGCAACCACCGTTATGCCCACAGCCCCCCCCACACACACACACACAACCGCTCCCACCCACACCTAAACTTCCACTGCCATTTAATTGAATTGCGTTGCAAGTTGAAGTTCGAGCTCAAAGTTCTTATTGAAGTCGTAACATTGTTGAACGATAGCGCTAATATACTCAAGGGTTGCATGGGTGTCTGTGGGTCTCGTAGGGGGCAACTCCATTGCCGCTTACATACAAGACACTCACCAGTGTTTCCATATTTCTTTACCCTCTTGCAGCCTGCTCCGCTGGACCGCACGAGAAGCGTTTGCTGCATGCCTTGCTCGACAATTACAACAGCTTGGAGCGGCCCGTGGTCAACGAATCCGATCCATTGCAACTGAGTTTCGGACTGACTCTAATGCAAATCATCGATGTGGTAAGTCTATTTGCAACAGATAATGCCTTTCCTAACCCGACACTGAAATCGGCGTCCCTGGTATAAACATAAATAAGTTTTTAGTACACAATTCTTCATCCGTTAGTTGATAATTGGTGATTAAATCTCGAATCAATTTAAAATCTAACATACATAATGAAACTGAGAATTCTCGAGTTTTGTTGAGATACATTAAAAACTGAAGAGATTTTTACACAACTAGGTTTTTCACCAGTTGCCTCTTAATCTAATAACTGAATATAAATAAGATGATACGATTTGGTCCAAATATTGCTCCAGTTCGAACAACCATAGCAAAACAAGTGAATATAAACTGAGTCTTTTTTTTGTATTTAGATTATTCATAGGTTCTTTGACATCTTTCCAAAAATAAACAAATCAATTACCATATAGTTCAACAGCGGCCTGATCGTATAATATGTCCATATAACGACGGATCAGCGAATCGGCAATCTTCTGTAGAGTATCCAAAATGCGACGATTGACCTGAGAATCGCCGAGCATCTCTCGGACCATAACCTTGTTCTCGACGTAGTTGGATTTCTTGCGAATGGCCTCGAGAACATTGAAGTACTTCACGTAGGATATGTAAGCCATTTCCTGATCACCCTCCGAGGCATAGGACTCAGCGGTCAATAACAGCTGTCCAGCGGTTTTAACCCCACTGAAATTATGGGTTGTTTTTTTTTTGTTAGTACTTATGTTGACATCAGCATTTTGTGTGGACTTATAGCACGATTAAAAGAGTTATATATTACATAGCTCTATGCTAGATGATATAAAGATCCTTTCATGCTGATCAGGCTTGTACCACCTTCCAGCAAAAGAGGTAAGCATTCTGCATATTACTTTAAGGAAGGACTAGTTTCCAGACCGACGGAAATATCGACTATTTATCGTTCTAGATTAGAACGAGTATTGCCATCACGGACTGCTGACAATATCCTACTCTACTCTCTGGCGAGTACTTACTTTTCTAGGGTCATGTTGCGCAATTCTGGCATTCTGGTCAGGTCCTCCAAATCTTCCATCTTTTCGCCAACATATAGCTCCTTTATCTGTGCCATTGTTGGCTAGGCTCGCGATCCTTTATACAAACTCGTTTTTGCCTTTGATTTCGCCCAATTTTCGGTGAATGTTGTAATGTGTTTGTCAAAATAATATGTATTTTGACATGACAGCAGAAATGACACTACACTTTGAGAAAGGGACATTTTTATTTGGAATCGATTGTTTCAAGGGTTGCAAAAGGCAAAAGTTGCCCAACAGACAAATCGACTTTCGTCCTTTTCAACACTGTACAATATATACCAAATGGCAAGTTGTTATCTACCTGACAAATTCTTAATACATTCTATTTATTTGTTATTTTTGTAGAATTTAATTAATAATAAACATAACATTGCAGTATTGTTATAAGTGTTATGGTTAAATACATTTGTTCAAGCAATGGTCTCAGCCAAAGGCAGTGTTGGATAATGCCGTTGACACTACAATTGTTTCAACATATGAGGTACACTAAATTCCGCATAAATCTGCACAATTCGATATACAATATAGACACATACCGTCTTATATATACTTGCTTATGTGTGTGATCCGATTTCGACCAGACTTAACCAAACCTAGCTTTTGTTTGCTTGTTCATACCTCAGTAATTTACATAATATAGGGCTCTGATAGGCTTCAACCGGCTTAGCTGAAAGCTGCAAAAAAAGCAAGACAAAACAGTAATTTGTGGTGTAGCAGACAGATTCAGAAATCCTCGAACCTATATATAATAGGAGGAAGGTATATTCGACCAAGTGATTATTTTGACAATTGTTAAAAAAATTTGATTTTGATTTGATTCAAATTTGGCCAATACATCTAGATTTTCTAATAAAGACAAATGTAAATCTACACAAAAAAAAAGAATGACTTTCAGAAGTCAATCGATTATACGAGTACGAGTCATGGGATCATTTAGCAGAATTAACCGCTGACTGATTTCCGCTGACAAATATATCTTTGCTTTTCGACATATAGTATATATACAGCTGGTTCAAGTCTGCTGACTCTAATTCTTGGCCATCGCAATCAGCAATCTGAAAGCGATTAGTTCTGCTGAACGAGCCAACGAATTGAAGACGTACTACAGGGTATCTACAGGTCTAGCTGCGTGCTCACTACAAACTCATTCTTACTTGGTGTTCATTAGATTTGGTAACCCGAATTTGGGAGAGATGTTTGCCGGTATTGATTTGGTTTGTCCGTGCACGTACTCCTTTGTCGTGGGACCATTTAAAGCTAAAAGCTGAGCTCAGCTGACGGTCGGCAAACATTTGGCAAATGATAGCACGACACCAATTTCTGAACTGACTTAGTGCCTCTGAACAAGTGTGTGAGTATCTGCGTGTGTGTGTGTGTGTGTGTGTGTGCTTGAGTGTTTGCGTGCGTATTTATGTCCTTTTTGCAGGCAATGGTGATGGCTGCTGCCGACGAACGACATTATGCGCCAGGGATGCCAAATTCCAAAAACTCCAGCGACGCGTGCAAGACAACACAAAATTATGCCATGAGTGCACATTATGGCCATTAGCCAGAAGTGCCAAGTTCCCTCTGCCGAAGATTATGTGAAAGCATCAGTAAAAGGAGCAGTTGGCTGAAGGACCAGCAGGAGGCTGAACACTTCCAAATGCCAAAATTGTACAATTTACAAGGCTTACAATGCACACACAGTAAGGGTATAAAGTATTCCGTCCTGCCAAATTATGATATGTCTGAAAATCTGCGGATGAGTTTCAAATCGTTACACTTCATAGCAATTAAGAAAAGCGAACAAGCTGCGGTGAGAGCACTTTTAAGGAAGAAACCCAAATATGTCTGGGTTGTAGCTGTTTAATCACTTCAGCTTCAGTGAACAAACTAAATGTAGAGACCTAAAAAACAAACCAATTTAATTAATTAAAATTAATTAAACGTTAATACAAGATAATATCACAGCAGCTAAGATTATATTTGAAAAGGGAAAGGAAATATTCTGAATCTTTTAAGCTTGACTGCAGATATTTAAAACCTATAAAAACCGAATCAAATTATTACCTGATAACAAATTCTTCACATAAAATTTCAAAAATTGTGTCAAAAGTGATAAAAATATCTATTGAATATTAAAGAAAACATTTACAAGTTTGTCATCTACTTTCCATTCAAGGGGATTAATGAAATTGAGAGCACCCTTCAAATGTACAACCGGAAATTAAAATTTTTATCAGATTTATGGCTTAAACATACATACATAAACATACATATCTATAGCTTTAAGTGAAACCTTAATTTAAAGCATAAATGGACTCAGATTACTGGTTGTGTGTGTCTGTGTGCTTAAATGGTTGTTAATGAATTTCAAATTAATAACGAATCATATTTCATAGAAATGAGCAGCAAAGGACCAGCTGAACCATGCCAAGGCGTTGCTATGCCAACATAGTGCGAGTATGTACATATATACAGACATACACATACATATGTAGTATGTTTGTGAAAAGTTGAGAGTTTATATAACCGCATCAGTAGAATGCAAACAGTGACAAAGTGTCCGTAATTGGATGAAACGGAAATGAGGTAGAAGGAAGCGGACAGGTAAATGTGGCAGCTGCCCGCTGCCCGCAGACCTCAGTTCGCTGCTCGCTGCTCGCTGCCCGCAGCCCGCTTTTCATTGTGCCTGATAGAGTGAGCCTCGAAGTGCGCTAATTAAAAGTGCCGTTACCCACAAACAGCTGGTCACACCCCCACATCACGCTCGTCCCACCACTGTTTGCAAACAGTTTCTGATTACAAAGCGTTGAACGATGAGTGAGAAGTGCCGAGAGTAGGCGGGCAGAAAGGAAGATTCATTTGAATGAATCACGCGCTCCTTCATCCAGACAGAAGCAGACTCAGCAAGTGGGGGGGTAGAAATTGAAGATAGGGCAAATGGCAGGGAAGTTAACAAAAACCACAACGAAACAGAAGCGGAGGCAAGTAGCGAGTACCTTTTGGCGAGTAGCCACAAGCATATAGTGAAAAGCCAGTACTGAGTAGCTATTAGAAGTAGCATGTAGGCAGAAGCAAGTAGTAACTAGCGAGTGATAATTAGCAAGTAGCGAGTGGCAAGTAGCGAGTGACAAGTAGCGAGTTGCGAGAAGCAAGTAGCGAGTTATGAGTAGCGAGTAGCCAGAAGCCAATAGTGAGAAGATTTGAGTAGTAGTAGTGAATTGCTATTAGAAGTAGCAAGTAGGCAGAAGCAAGTGGCGACTAGCGAGTGGCAATTGGCAAGTAGCGAGTAGCAAGTAGCGAGTCGCAAGTAGCGAGTAGCAAGTAGCAAGTTGCGAGTAGCGAGTAGCAAGTAGCGAGCTATGAGTAGCAAGTAGCGAGCTATGAGTAGTGAGTAGCAAGTAGCAAGTTGCGAGTAGCGAGTAGCAATTAGCGAGTTATGAGTAGCGAGTAGCCAGAAGCAAATATTGGGAAGCCGTTAGAAGTAACAAGTAAACAGAAGCAAGTAACAAATAGCGAGTGGCAATTAGCAAGTAGCGAGTAGCAAGTAGCGAGGCGTAAGTAGCGAGTAGCAAGTAGCGAGTAGCAAGCAGCGCGTTGCGAGTAGCGAGTAGCAAGTAGCGAGTTATGAGTAGTGAGTAGCAAGTAGAAAGTTGCGAGTAGCGAGTAGCAATTAGCGAGTTATGAGTAGCGAGTAGCCAGAAGCAAATATTGGGAAGCCGTTAGAAGTGGCAAGTAGACAGAAGCAAGTAGCAAATAGCGAGTGCCAATTAGCAAGTAGCGAGTAGCAAGCAGCGAGTTGCGAGAAGCAAGTAGCGACTTAAGAGTAGCGAGTAGCCAGAAGCAAATATTGGGAAGCCGCTAGAAGTAGCAAGTAAACAGAAGCAAGTAGCAAATAGCGAGTGGCAATTAGCAAGTAGCGACTAGCGTATAGTAATAAGTGAGCAGCGAGAAGCAAGTAATTAGAAAGAAATAAAGTAGAGATGTTCTCGTTTGATGAAATCATAAGACCGAGCCGTTAATTAGTGCATAATTTAAACCATGATTCATGGCTTAATCACAGAATATGAATAAAAATAAGTTTAACTTGTTTATACAAATTAAAATATTGTGACCCTCTAATAATGCAAGACTAAAAGTACTTATTTATTTATACCCAAACAAGAGAGTACAAAACACTCGTAAATTAATAAAATTATTATTCACTAATATATAAGAAAGTATATATGCGACGGACATATAATCCTAGGGACGCGATTTGGTGTTTGCTTCAAATTCGCTGAGCTACTCTCAGCCATGGGGGAATACAAACTGTGCTCGACAATCCCACCTACATAAGTACATATACTCCCACATATTTAGATGAAAGCTCGAAATATGTGTCAGAGAAATTATGGCATAGTATGTTTTTCTGAGTAGAAAACACCCACTAACGCGTGTCATTCTTATTTCAGAATAATTTTGCGTTGGCGATACGCATAACTTTTATACAAGTCTCATAGGAAAGTTTGAACTCCGACATTTCGCAAAATGTTAAACAAAATGTTTAACCGTCGAGCGTTGTCCAGTTGCTTAACCGCAGAACACTTCACAGATGCATTCAGTAGTTATGCATAAGAGCTCACAATTTATGCACAGTAAGACATACTGACTGCGTAACGTACAAAAAAGTCAGTCAAAGGAAAGGATTTTTCTCCCTGTAGCCATAAAATGGGTAAAAAAGGGGGTATTGGATTTGTGAAAAAGTATGTAACAGGCAGAAGGAGACATCTCCGACCCTATAAAGTATATATATTCTTGATCAGCATCAAAAGAGATTTCGATTTGGCCATGTCCGTCTGTATGAACGCGTCGATCTCAGCAACTATAAGAGCTAGAGACACCAAATTTGGAATGTAGGTTCCTGTATACCACACGCAGATCAAATTTGTTTCCAATCTCTGATATCTTACCCCGTTCCCCCGCAAATCGATCAACACGTTTTACACCCACAGTTTTAAAGATATAACTTTGCGATTTGGCATGTACACTACTTCGGTCACTTTTAATTTACTGTCCAAATTTCAAGTCGAGAAGAAGGATAAAAAGTAGATGAGGGGGGGGGGGGGGTTTGTGGGGGGGGGGAGTTTTAGACCTGGGTACAGGGAGTTTCGTAGTCGGGTATACTCGACTAGGGCATTCTTACTCGTTTTACATTGTTTTCTGTGGCATGAGCATAATGTGGAAGCAGGAGTTCAGAGGATCACAGTCAAGAAATGGAGAGATAACCCATTAACTGAAGAAGGAATCAGCTTGGCTTTCTAATGATTCCTTCTTTTGCTTCTTTCTTTGGTATTTGCATAAGAGAGAAATGTGGGTCCTTCTTGGTGAATGTTTTCATTTAGGAATTGGACTATCTCTGTCGCTAATGACGACCAATTTTGTTAACCTGCTGCCTGGACGGCGATTACATCTTAGCAGTAGATATCATTTGGCTTGGCCTTGGCTGCTAATTAAGTTTGGAGCCAACCCCGATGCCAGTTAATAACATTTCGTGGGTACAGCCGCCAGTAATCAAGTGATGCCGAGTCACTTGACAGTAATAGTAATGTGCCATGTCTGGGGACCGGGCATGGAACTGGGAGTTGGATGGGAATGGAAATGGGAATGGGAATGGGTAGCGGCGATTGGGATTGGGTTTGGGACAGGGACAACGAGAGGGACTGGGACTGGGACTGGGACTGGCGCTGGTCACTGCCAGTTCACTGCTTTGACTTTGTTAATAAAAGCATCGCATTGTTTGACAATTTGCCATTGCAGACTTTTGGGACTACTCGCTGTCTCCATCTCTCCAGCCTAGCCAGTCGCTTCGTCTCGCTCTGTCTTTCACACAAAGTGCTACTCTCTGTGCAGTGCACTAGTAAATTACAAACATAAATCACTTGATAAGTGACGCCTGCGCTGCCCCCAGGCTGCCAGGCAACCAGGCAGCCAGGCAGTCAGGCAGCCAGGCTGTCTGGGCTGTCTGTGCTGCATGTGCGGGTTAAAGCGGGGTAACGCGAGGATGCGCCAGCTTATCAGCTAAACAGCAATCAGGTCAGCAGAAGCAACAACCAAGTGCTCATTCTATATAGGGGTGAGCGTGTGTGGGTGTGCGAGTGTGTGTGTGTGTGTGTGTGTGTGTGTGGGCGTGTGCAGTTGCACATCTTTTTGTTAAGTTCACTCGAACATAAATTTCTTCAGAATTGTCAATGGCAGCAGCTGCATCGCCTTAAGCCCCAGACCAAAAGCCCTCCAGGTCTCTTGTGTATGCCTCTAAATGTGTGTGTGGGTGTGTAGCTATTGCTACATACTTGCCTTTTTAGTAGTGGCATCCACACCCATGCCAGCTCGCACTGTCATTTGTGCAGCACTTTTGTTGCACTTTGCACTTGGCATTTAATGGATGCTGCATTGTGCAAAAGAAAGGAAAGAGGAGAGCGGCTGTGGGTGCGTGTATGGGTGCGAGTGAGAGTGGGAGTGCGGCGAGTGAAGGCAGCAGCGAGTGCACACGCTGCGTATGAGTGATTTTTATAGCTCGAAAGTATGCATCAACAATATTTGTCACACTTGAGATGACTTCAGCTGAGCTTGTAAGTGCGTGGGCGTGGCATTTGCCGATTGCCTAATGACATCATTACTCCCAGCCAAATTACTTAACTGACAGCTCAGAGAGTTCAAGGCCAATTGCTAAACGTAACGTGGCAGGCGTCTGTCTATCTCTCTCTCCCCCGCCAACTGCCGGCCCATGCATTTCATTTTTGTTCGTTTCGTTTCAGGCAAGTAAAAGCTTTCACATTTCCACACAAACATTTTCCAGCTTTCCATGAGCGAATTATTTACGCTTCTACTCGTTACTTTTGACTTCTCATCTGTCTGGTGGCAGGTCATAGCCAAGGCCATAACCGCAGTCCTGGCTCCTGGCTCCTGTCTCCTGTCTGCACCTGAAATCCTTGTGTTCCCTCCAGCCTCGGTTTTAAAGTAATTTTTATGATGTTTTGGTTGGACGTGCCCCATTCGCAATTTGTCTACATTTATGTGCAACTCCCTCCCCACACTCCCCCTTTTACCAGTTCCGCCAACACTTGCCGGATTTTGTCGGTTCATGCCCAAAAGTCCCAGCTAGATGAAGACCATAAAACCGAAAAATACGAAATATTTGTATCCGTTTCCGGTTTTTTTTGCAGCATCAAAAACAAAAATTGTGCGTTCATATATTTGCGTATACGTATCTGTGTGTGTGTGTGTGTGTGTGTGTGTGTGTGTGTGTGTGTGTGTGTGTATGTGTGTGTGTGTGTGTGTGTGAATCGACTGCCAGTCAAGCGATAAGATCCAGAGCTCTCAACAGATTTGGTTACTTTTATTGTGTGGAATATGCGAGTTTAGTTGCCCACCTTCGCTTTATTAACCAGGACTCGTTTTCAAGTTAAGCCCGGGAATCCGGCTCACTTCGTTTTCTTCCGGCAAATCGAATACACTAACCCAGCAGCCAATCCAGTATAATATTTTCTTTATTTATTTATGTAATGGGCTACTCCTCGGGCCCCAGCCCCAGCCCCTGCTCCCGCTCGGCTTGCTCGCCCTGCTCGGCTTGTTCGCCCTGCTCGCCTTGCTCGCCCTGCTCGTCCTGCTCGTCCTGCTCGCCCTGCTCGCCCTGCTTGTCCTGCTCGTCCTGCTCGGCCTGATCGTCCTGCTGCTCGCTGATGTTAAAGAACTGTTGAATCTCCCGCGAGGTCTTGCCATTGATCATGTTGGCAACTGTCTTGCAGGTGGCCGACAGCAAGCCCTTGATGTCCAGATAGTTGGCAGCGGCCAATAGCTCAAAGATCATTGACTGATCCATATTGCTGAGGAACTCAGTGTCCCAGCTGCAAATCGCATCGCCCGATGATGTCTCATCAGGCAGCGCATCGTCCTTGTGATATTCCCCCCAGAGGAGCACCTTGGTCAATGCACGCGAGCTCACCTTCGCCAGTGGCACTACTCCGCCATCATCTTCATCCAATCCGCAATCCTCGAGCATCGTTTTGATGGTAACCGAACATTTGACAATCTGCACGTCGGTTTCAAAGATTTCTCCATCCGAGGACTGTAGCTTGATGCGCTGCATTTTTGCCAAAAAAAAAAAAACAAAATCAGTAAAAATTTTTGATTACACAAAGACAAAGTCGTCGCCTATTGTGTGAAAAAATCAAATGTCTGTTAACTGACAAGACTACGTTGTTTTCTGCTTTCAAATATAAGCCTATATAACGAGTAGTACAGAGCCTGCTTAGAGTATCCACAGGTCGCCATTCCTCGGCTGCTTTATGTATTTACTTTTTCTCTTATCATCCTAGCAGCCACATTCCAATGCACAACACGTCGCACACCTCATGCCGGCAAATCTCTATAAGGCCGTCATATAAGCACACACACACACACACAGACATACCGAGAGAGAGAGAGGGAGAGAGGAAGGCCTTTGGGGCTGTTTAGGCTGGTGCTTGTGCCAACGTTTTGCCATAATTTTGTTGCAAGCCTTTTCTGAATACTTGGCGTATACGCAATTTGCTTGTTTTCATCGTTGCCATCGCGCTATGGGGCCTCACAAAGAATCCTAGATTAATTGAGGACGTTGTATTATACACACACACACACACACACGCGCGCGCACACACACACACACATACATATACATACACATTCACACGTACACTCTGATATGCCTTTACATGTCGCAAATGTTTAAAATACTTTAGTTCGGTGTAAAACACAGAATTGCGCAAATATTTTAAGAAACACATTGTATGCGTGTGTAAGAATCGCATTTAATACGTGATCAGCTTTAAAGTGTTAGCTTTAAATATATCTCTTGTGGAAATCTAATGGCCTGTCAGCATTAATGAAAATATGTTTGGCACATTTCATGAAATTATTATAATTCAATTTAATTAGCTCGCCTACGAGAATTATACTGTTTGGCTGTTTGTCTCTTTTGTTTCAATTTCAATTTAAGGCAACTTTACATGTCATGTACAAATTCAAATGCAATTAAGCCTTCCATTGTTCAATCGGACTATTGCCAATTAGTGCATTATTTTGAGAGAGACAGACAGTTCAATTAACATAAAATATGTGGTAAAAATGTTATGCTTCCACTACAAAAGTTTGCTTTTATCATTAATAATAAGCACTAAAGCCTTAAAACAAAGCTAAAGAGCTTGCTGAGTGGCCCCAGAATTGGAATTCGATTAGGATGCAATGGAACTGCAATTTTTTAGGGATAATTTGAAATAGAACATAATTTTTTTCAGTAGTCAACAGTCAAACGTGAAAGTGTCTGACTGGCAAAACTAGATTTGCTTAGCTTAGATTAGTTTAGTGTCCTTTATTAGAACTATTTCGGCTCAAGCTGTTTGTGATCGCTTCAATCACTTTATCTAAGTTTGTGAAAGGACTTTTCTACGCATATATTCATCTGAAATATCTGGCTAAAAGAAACGTGAAAGTGTCTGACTGGCAAAACTAGATTTGCTTAGCTTAGATTAGTTTAGTGTCCTTTATTAGAACTATTTCTGATCGCTTCAATCACTTTATCTAAATTTGTGAAACGACTTTTCTACTCATATATTCATCTGAAATTTCTGGCTAAAGGTGCACAGGTTATAGTATCTAACAATATTCTTGTTGTCTGTCTGGTGAATAGATTTTTAGAATCATATATTTGTTTGATTCGGCAATTGCAGCTGCTGCAGCAAACGAAAGCCCATGCGAATGACAATATCTTATTAATTAATTAATTAAAATTAATATATAATACAGGGTGGGGCAACATAACCCCCCGATTTTGTAACGCAATAAATAAAAAAGTATTAGAGATATTTGTTTATTTTTTTAAATTATGTGTAGGAAATATCTTAAAGTTTTTTTTCACATAGTTTTGAAAATCATATCGGCCAAGTGACGCCCTCCATTATCGATGCACTGAACGAACCGATTTCGCGTGTTTCGCATCACCCTCTCCAACATGTCGACCGGTATGTTCGCCACTTCCTCGCGGATGTTGGTCTTAAGGTCATCAAGAGTCCGTGGACGGTTATTGAAGACCCGGGACTTGAGGTAACCCCACAAAAAGAAGTCGCACGGGGTTAAATCAGGCGATCGTGGTGGCCACTCCAAATCGCCTCTGAGAGAGATGAGGCGTCCAGGGAAGTGCTCCCTCAACAAAGCCATCGAACTCCTCGCAGTGTGAGCCGTTGCTCCGTCCTGCTGGAACCATACGTCCCCTAAGTCCATTTCATTAAGTCGGGGGACAAAAAACTCCTCAAGCATATTGACGTAACGGTCTGAATTTACCGTGACGCTGGGCTGTGATGACTGAGTTGCCATTGGATAAATAGGCCTCTACGGCGAACGCTCGTTGCTCTTTACTCCACCGCATGATCACGACTGGCCTTGGTGGTAACAAAACTTTAAAACCTTATCTATCAATTGAGACCACGCCCACCCATCCACATTATCATTGAGCGGAATGGCGCTCATTTCAAATCGGGGGGTTATGTTGCCCCACCCGTATAATATACTAGCTGGCAAAAGCCCAGCCTTGCCCGGCCAAATAATTAGTTTAAAATGCATTATGTTGAAACAAACAACAAAATTACCGCACTACAATTTTCCGCACATGTTGGTAGATTTTCCAACATTTTTGAGCACCAAGCCAATTTTGTATTTGTGTAGAAACTAGAAAATTAGTTTAAAGCCAATCGCTTGATCATAAATGTGTCGAATGTCCAATTATTCCACCGTGGGAGTGAATATTCAACAATTGGTGAGACACTTGTCGAATTATTTAACGTGTAGAGCTTTAGAAATGAGTTTGAACCAAATCGGACAAAAATAAGACTCTCGCCTATACAACATCGACAGCCCCTTTCCCCGCTCGGGGGGGTCGATTTTCCAAAATCGGTGAAACAGTGTCAAATGAATTTTTGTGTAGATCTTTGAAAAGGAGTTTGAAGCTGATTGGTTGGTAAACAGAAAAGTTTCATACAACAGTTTTCCGCGATTTTCCACGCCTGTGTGTGGATATTACCACTTTCATTATAGATGCACCCTACTGCTTATTTCAGCATTCTAGCTCTTATGGTTTGGGCTGTGCGAAGATTACCAATCAGTCAGTCAGCTCCCAAACAGTCAGGACAAACTCTTTTATATAGATAATGAAATTAGCTCAAACATATAAGATATTTACATATCCACCGCAGCAATTGCTAATTCAACAGCAGGTTTCATTACTTTCACTATTTTGTTTGCAATTAATCGCTTCAGAAGTTATTATATTGTGCAACTTGTCTAAAGTCTCTGGTCAGCAGGATGCCAGACAGAAATCTGTGGCAAAATGCTCTCAGTTGTTGGTTTTGTTGGTGTTAACACAAAAATGAGTAAGTTTTGTGAATATCTGGCTAAAGGGTTACCAAAATATTCATCAGGCATCTGTTCACACTTGTCTGGTAGCAAAAATGATAGAATGTGCTCACATTGCTGCCAGTGTGTCTAAACTTCAACTAAAGTTAAGGTTGAATTGCTGGAACTTATAAATAGAACTTATATGCTACGTAAGGTAAAATATGCTAAGAACTGTTTTATTAAGGACACTTAACAGTTCACGCTCAAGCTAATTGCAGCTCCAACTGTCACCCCTTTACGCCCCCCTAGGCAACTGGCCCTTTCAGAGGTCACGCCTTGCACCTCGAGTGGTAGAAATGACAGGCGTCCAATAAATATGTTAGACGAGTATTAATTACGTCTTTGTCCGCACTGGTTGATGGCATTCAATCAACAGCAACAACAAGCAATTACAGGACATATATACACACACACACACACACACACACAGCACGTCCACAGGCGAGGGACATGGACATGCGTATAATAAACAACTACTTAATGCTTCACATTTCTAATTGGCAATTAACGTGATGTGTCTGTCGTTTTATAACAAATGACCAGCCAAATAATAAGGCTAACTCAAATAGACACACCCAACAAACAACGCCCCTACAGCCCTACAGCCCTACAGCCCTATAACCCCCTACCACCCTACCTCCCCTACACGCTACACACAAGAGAAGCGCAGCTGTTGCGGTTTGTTAAGCATTTTGACTTGGTGTAGCCAGGAGACTTTGCATATAAGTGCATATGTGAGTGTCCATGTGTGTGTGTGTGTGTGTGATTGTACGGCCATTGTGCATGATTGTAATGTAAATGTGAATTGGCAACTGTACTGTACACGCTTAGGGGGGGAAGCAACGAAGGGGAATTCCCGGCAAACGTCGTAAATTGTGCAAAGTTGAGACTGTCAACTGTTGACACTTTATGTGACAAAATAGGAGCGTTTATGTTTAGTAAAACTAATGTTTGTTCTTATTCTGCATGTGTGATAGTGTGTGTATATCTGTGTGTGTGTGTGTATGTGTGTGTGTGGCCACTCCTGGCGTACATAATGCGTGTAATTGTCCCTGTACGCATAGTTATCCAGCTGGCAACACACAAAACCTGACTTTGACTGACAGTTTAAAGTAATGGTTGCTTGGCCAGACGACAGACAGGCAAAAGGAGTTCCAGTTAGGTGTGTTCATGTGTGCCAGGATAATTCACATAGCTAGCGGTAGTAATCACAGGACCAGAGCTTATGTCTTGATTGCAGGCCTTCAACCTCTTCAACAATACGAGCATGTACACATGCCTTCTAGCCTCGGCTAGATTAGACTGTCAGCAAAATTTAAAATGTTTTAAATTTTGTAATAACTTATCGATTTCAGCCTGCATAACTTGCTAGCTGATCAAGCTATAGCTGACTGCTAATACTCAGGAAATAAGTGCTACTAGAAAGTGATGCAATTGATGGCGACATAGACAGAAAAATGTATCATGGCGTTCACCAGGAAGCATCAAGCATCAAGCAGCTTTATGTTTTGTGATACTTGATCAGGAAGAAAGCCAATGGCCATGTTCACCAGCATAACTGATCTATGATCAATAAATGGATGTTATCGAATAGTCCGATACTTTCTTATGAACGCTATAATATAGTTTATTGCCAAACTCGTCACAACTTCTTAAATGGCGGCATTGAAGCGTTACTATGTTGCCTACGTATAAAATGTGGTATACATAAGTGTATAAGTAATTATAATGAAATATTCAAATTGTTATTAAGTTATTCGTTAAAATGTAATGCAAGCTACAAAGTTGTTGCTGAAATTATATTCAGAAACAAGTAAGCACGCCTTAGTCGAGTCTTCACGACTTCAAAACTCCCTTTACCCAGGTCAAAGATTGCGGATCGCATCTTCGTACACTTACATATACACACACACAAACACATAGACGCACACACACAAGTGACAGCGTCTGCTGTGCTGCTTCTTCTCCCCCTCGCTGCAGTACTGAATCTTGTTTGTTGAATAACTTCCGTGTTTATTATCCGAAATTTGGACAGTAGATTAAGAGTGACCAAAATATTATACATCCCAAATCTCAAAACTATATCTTTAAACGTTTTTATCGAATTGCGGGGGAACGGGAGGAGATATCTCAAATTGGAAACCTACAATCCAAATTTGGTGTCTCTAGCTCTTATAGTTGCTGAGATCAACGCGTTCATCCGGGCGGACGGACAGACAGACGGATATGACCAAATCGAAGTCTCTTTTGATACTGATCAAGAATACATATACTTTATGGGGTCGGAGATGTCTCCTTCTGCCTGTTATATACAATTGCACAGACTTAGCGCCCCCTTTAAACACATTTTTGGGTACCTTGAGTTAGAAAAACTAAAAACATTTACATACACTCAAATTCCGACTATCGAAAACTGATTTATGTGCAGGCCCATATGTAAGTCCGTAATTCCCTAACTAAATCTTATTAAAATTTCAATTTACGGTTTAAGTTCTTTAAATTCTTTAAATTTATCAAAAACTGCACGCAAGTATGCAAAATTTTAAAAGCTGTGTAGAAGATAGTGAGACTGAGGAGTAAACAACAAATTATGGTGGAAAAAAGCTAACAAGCAAACTAGGAAACTCTGCACCGAGAAATGCCAAAAGAAAAATGTTAAGAAATATCTAGGAGGGTTTCTTGCTATGCTTTAATAAAACACAACTAGTATTTGCACATTGATTAATTTAAGAGCAATTTCAACAATAGCTTGGTCCACTATCAAAATGAAAGACAAACAGAATGTACTGAACGCGAATATGTATGTGTATATATGTATACACATATATGTACATGTGTGTACGCAAATACAATAACAAAATTGTTGTGTATTCGCATTCGATGCTTTGGTCCGTCAGCCTTTAATTGCCGGTTGCTTTTGCCATATGAATTCATAATCATGGCAGTTTTTCAGTTGTGCTGCTTGCCGTTAGTGTTATTTTCATTTTTTTTGTTTTTTTTTTGCATTCAGTGTTTGTGTTTGTGTTGCTGTTTGTTGTTTTTTGTGTGTGTGTGTGTGTGTTTGAGCTCGTGTGTGGCAAATGGCTGACACTTGGCGCTCGCTTGGGTGGCAACCCTGCCGGCATTAAAACAATTAAATATAAATGAAGGCACGTCGCTGAAATATGTTTCACTAAGTGTCGAAAAACTTTGGCATATCAAATTGCACAGCCTAACAAATTGAGGACACGCAAATGCCACGTTTCACGCTCTAGGTTCCACGTTCCACACTCCACGTTCCACGTTCCATGCCCCACCGCCCCTTGCCATTATTTGCCAGCTGACCACTGTGAAACCTATTCAACATATGCACTTGTCAGGGAACTGCTGTTACCCATCTATTTTTACCTTATGATGAGAATATAAAAGGCATTATTAAAGCACGCACGCAGCCGGCGCAGATAAGTATGCTACATATTTTTGGCTGGCCAGTTCTGCTTACGCACACATCTGCAATATGCTTCCTAGCAACATTTACATGTGTGCGTGTGCGTGTGCGTATGTGTGTGTGTGTATGTGTTTATGGATGCACGTCTGATTGTCAGCCACACATGATCCTGACCAAGCCCCCGCTTAAAGGGCGTGCAGTCATAAATTACACGAATAAACAGACGCACTTAATGCTACAAGCCACAAACCCACTTACCCCACTGACCCCCCATATACCACATATATTCCACACACCACACCCACCACAACAATGGCATCTTTTTGTTTTGCAATCGGCATGGGGAGCAACATAAAAATACCATATTTATTTAATAATTTTTGTGCGCTTTTTATACCCTGTCAATTACAATTCAACCACATGGGGTATGCGAGTACACTTTACGGCTGGTGTTCAGCTTACATCGACAATATATAATAGAGTCTACCTACATGATTGTAGAGTATGCCGCACACATTCGGTTTCTTCTACATCTGCCAATAGATTCCCAATTAACTCAAATGTAAGTTTCTAAATGACATTGATTTTATGCCATTAAATTATTCACTGTCAATATATATTACCCGCGAAAGAGTTTATAAATTTTTAGAATTCTGCTTTCGATCGATTCTTTTCGACGCCCTCTAACCGACTGTGTTCTCTGCTGCTGCTTAGCGTTGCCACCCTGCCAAGCCTGGGCTGCCAGCTGATCTGAGCGTTACCATCTTATATATATAAATACTTCTCGCTCGCTTAAAGTTACTGTAATTCAATGACTTTTCCAAATTTAAAAACAATGTAATCATTATATAAGTCTTTAGTCTTTGAGTCTTCATGATTGTAAAACACTTAACAACACTCTTCATTTCAATTACTTCCTAAGATTTATGTTTCTTTTAAAGATTTCTTGTCTTGTCTTAAGTCTTTAAGTCTTCATTTTGTAGCTTGACTATGTAAAACACTTGAGAACACTCTTCATTTCAATTACTTCTTAAGGTGTATGTTTCTTTTAAAGATTTCTTTTAATTTTTTGATAAGTTTCAGTTTTATTATGCTGCGTGTTAATTAAAACACTTTCATAAAACTATAGGGTTATCAAGCACATATAGTATTTACTAACCGAGGGTAGTAATAATAGGTCTGAATGATAGTCAAGAGAGTTTACGAGAGTTAACAGAGATTATCTTAAGTTTAGTACACTTCCTGCGGGCGTCCTGTCATAAGTCCAATTGTCTGAAGGTTGAAATTGGATGAGTTTGCTGCTGAGCCAAGCTGAGCGAGTTGCCAAGGACAACTCCTTGGTGTGAGCCACAAGTCTTTCTGCGAAATTGCTGATTGTTGCGCATACAGGATATTTACCAAGATCATAATATGGAATGTCCAGCATCCTAGGGAGAATGTTGCTTTGGCATGACTGGATCCTTTGAACTGATGCGTTGTTTGAAGGCACAATGCTTTAGTTTCTATGGCGTTTGCTGGGCATCTTCTAGTCGAACAGACTCATTTCATTACGTACAATATTTATGCACTCGCACATGAAGCAGTCACAATTTGTGCTCTGTTTTATTTGTTTCGCGTGTGTGTGTGTGTGTGTGTGTGTGTGCGCGCTTATTAACGAGACTTTTACTCCACTTCTGGGCCAATTTCGTGTCAAATTTGCATTGTTATTGTTATTGTTGTTGTTGTTGTTGTTGTTGTTGCCGTTGTCATAGCCAGTGGCGAAAAGTGTTGTGTGGTTGTTTGCTTGAATGTCCGAACCAACAAAAAGCATAAATACAAACAAATGCGAAAGGATGAGAACGAGCAAGAAATAAAGCAGAACATTTATATCATTAATTAATTGCCTGACATACGCAAGAGGCGTTTAAAAAAGCATTCGCATATTTATTGTATTTATTTAATGTGCCACAACAAAAAGTTAATACGACAATGAAGTGTTAAAACAGTCGGACATTCTCGTTATACTGGTAATACACAGCTTATGGTATAAAAACCTTCAACTTGTCCCACTTAAGAGATTTATGGTTTCCTTCTCAAAATATTCAACCATCAAATATTTGATGTGTGTGCAACACGACGAGCTTCCAATTAAGCGGCAAATCTATTTTAATAACAAATACAAAAGGGTAATTTGTTGCTGCGGTGGGGCGGTGGGGTCGTGGGGCGGCGTGGTGGTTGGCTGCAACAAGCGGTGGTCAGCCGCATCAGCTTTGCAGTGTGTGTTCGTTTGTGTTTTTCTGTGGTTTTCTTCAGCGTTCTAATTAATTGTTGAGCTGAATTCAGCTACTCGCTGCTCGCTGCCCGCTGCTCGTTGTCCAGCCACTTACCACTTGCCACTCCCCGCTCGCCGCTCTTCCCCTGTGCGCTTAGTCGCTGCTCATTTAAAATTGCATTGGACGCTAAACAAAATGAGAGCCAATTTACAAAATATTTATCGCAAATGCCAACATGTTCATGGCAATCTTCTGACCCCCTCCGCACTCTGGTTTAGTCTGTTGAATTTTGCATAAATTAATTTTACACAATGCCACAAAACAAGCAACAAACTTTCACCCAACAAATTCGCACCCTGCACCCCACACCCCACACCCCACAACCCGCAATCCGCACCACGCCCAATTCACACGCAGTTTTCTTTTGGCATTTCTGTGTTTTACTATTTGCCTGAAAATGAAAATACATATCCAGTTGGTCCGAAAACAATCATTTCTGCCAGTCAGCATTCCATGCTCTGTCTCACTCACACACACACATCTAACTGGCTATCTCACTCGCACCATTCTAACACTCAACCAGTTTGCAGTTTCGTTTTTGGCTCGTTTTGCAATTTCAAAGTTTGATTTTTTTTGACAAATTTGCTCAACAATTTAAACTACTAACTGTGGAAATTCGCAGAACACACATACAGTCACATGTGTGTGTGTGTGGTGTGGTGTGTGTGTGTGTGTGTGTGTGTATGTGTGAAAGCTTTTAATTTAGTGCATAATTGCGCAATCAATGTGGCAAGGGGCAGAAACTAATTATACGGCTAAGTCCCCTCAACCCCTTCATGCGCTGGCCTTTTGTTGTGAATTTGCTGTGGTGAGAAATAAATTAAATTAAATTCAATTAAAATAAATAAATAAGCCGATCTGATGGTTGTTAATCGTGGCCAGCGTTAAATTACATTTATTGGCACACCAAACAGTACAAGCGCCAGGACATGGCAGGACACCAGCCGTTTCAGCCATTCAATGGATCATTACAACTCTTACGCAAGTTGTTCAAAAATTATTTAAAATAACAAACAACACGTTGTTCAACACACAGTCCATCTTCCTCTAGCTTTCTCTATCAATCTGTATATATGCTCATAACATTCCATCTTCCACCATCATCAGCTCACCTTCTCTTGAGTGCGCTCTACGGTTTTTAATTATTTTTCTTTTTGCCTGAAGAACCTTCAAAAGTGCACTCAAATGGAAAATTGTTCAAGCTTCATTTGCATTTCATATTATGAATTACACTAGCAGTTCGTCAATTATTTCAAGTAGTGTTCTTCAGGGATCTAATAGTATCTAAACAATACACGAATATAATGTTAGATGGCATTACAAGTGTATAAAACCAATTAAAAACAATTTGATTGATTGTTCAATCAATTCTTCATTTAATTCATTGAAATATTTTCAGCAATTCAAACAGAACGACAATCTAAAACCACAATTTATTTTGTGTTCCTGCTCGGAACACTTCTTTGTTTTGTTGCAAATCTATATAAAACTCTCTAAGCTGAATGACTAACTTAATGATTGGTGATGAACGGGCAAAGACAAACGGTTTGCTTAAGCTGGCAAGCTAAATTTGTACAGTAACTTTCTATTGGTATTTAAGTGGCACTCTGAATTTCTTTTGGAAAAATTCTGTCTGAAAGTGTGAAAACTCGCTGTAAACTTTAGCATGGAACTTTTCATTGATCGTTAGTTGATCTCCAATCGTCTTCAAACTCACTCTCAAAGATCTGTGCAAATAATCATTTACCACCAATTTTGGAAAATCTCTTCGAAAGTGTGCAAATTCGCGGTAAACTGTTGCATGGAACTTTTCATTCGTTGAACTCCAATCGTCTTCAAACTCACTCTCAAAGATCTGTGCAAATAATCATTTACCACCGATTTTGGAAAATCTGACGGAAAATGAGCTTAGTTAAGTTTCAGTTGAGTTTTATTTTTTATATTATTTTTTATTTTCGATCAATCATCAAAATAATTTTTAACTAATTTCAAAGAAAATATGTTGCCGGGCAACGCTGGGGTGTTACCAGCTAGTTGTCAATATGCTCGTAAAAGGGGGCAAGGGAACCCAAGCAATAATTTATCAAGGAGATGCAACCCCCAACACAATTTAAGTTTATTGGTTGGGCGTCCGTTTATGGCTCCTTGCATTATTTTAAAGTTGCAAATTTATAGCGTAATAAATGTTGCGGTTAGGGAAAATAAAAACCGTTTGGTTTGCGTCTTCTGTTTATTGTTTATATTAAACATACTCGTGCATACTTACACAGGGAGAAAACAAATTAAATGTAAGTGAAATAAAATTGCGTTTTAAAACAGCTAAAGTGCCATCAACTGAGAACAGCTGATGGTAGTTATTAGGGAATGGGAGATGTTGTTTGTAGGTTCTTAGAGTTGATAAGCTGCGAGAGTAGTTTCGCTAGTTTATAGCTTAATCCATCGATATTACCGATAAAATCCAACGGAAATAAAGCCGGTCTTTACATTATTTTGCATTTTACAATGCACAATGGAAAATTTGGTAATTTATACATGGCCTAACCATCTCAATTGGATAGTTTTGACAGCGTTAACATATCGAAAGTGGCTGTAAAGAAAAGTATCGATAGTATCGAAACTGCAATCAATTGTTAAGTAATTATGCAACGTACTATTTAATTACTTATGTATGCATGTATATACATATGTCTGAAGGTATATTTGTGCTAAAAGTTTAGAGATTGTTTTATCTATTTGTACAACTTTAGCTCGTATCATATATCCACATTTATTCTGATATATATAGGCCTGATTCGGACGTACCTCTTGAGTCCATTCCACAGCTCGTTAAAGCAGGATATAATGAAAAGTCTCAATTTTGCTGTACGTTAATTTTTGGGTAGTCCCTAAAAGTATGCTTCACATATACATGTAATTCTGTGGAATTCGAAACAGGGCTGACAAAATTTGCTCAGTGTATCATATGAGAGTGTATGCATGTGTGTGTGTATGTCTGTGAATATGCAAGTGTGCACCCTACACAACCCAAATAGGTTCGCAACATAAACAAAGAAGCTATTTTTAAATGAAGCAATGCTGACACACGCGCACTCACACACATGCACACACAGAGTCACACACACACACACATAAGCACAGTTAGTTTCATTCAATTAACGTTGCCCAGAGTACGAACAGAGAAAGAAAGCATGCTGACTGTCAAGCCATAAGCTCTCGCTTGCCGCTCTCCTCTTTTCACTTTGCTACGTAGAATGTGTGCGGCTTGGTTTGTTTGCGTGCAGTCTTCTTGTTCTCCTTCTTGTTTGTCGTTGTTGTTGTTTGTGTTGCTGTTGCTATCGTGGTTTCTGCTGTTGTTTAGCTTTGCATTCGCAGCAGCGCATTTCTGCCTCTGCCGCTGCCGCTGCTCCACTTTGCGTGCTTTTTTTTGTGCTCGCTCTTCGCTCAGCTGCTGTTTGCACAGACAGTTGTAAAACAAAGCCAGCGCCACGTGAGCTTAAAGAGCTGGCGCTTACGCTGACGCTGGCGCTGGCGCTGGCGCTAGCGCTGATTGTTTATATGCGTCAGCTAAAACAATACTAATTTCTTTATTCTCTTTGCCCCGCTGCACACCCGCAGACACAGAGGCGGGGTGCAAAGCCGCGAGTCTGTTGGTTGCGTTTGCCATTGCCTTTGATTTGCATTGCGGCCACAGCTTTGCCAACACTCACACACAATACATACAATACAAACACACATATATACGTGTGTACATGTGTAAGTATGCACTTACATTTGTATGTACGTGTGTATGTTCATTCGTTGTGTGCACGGCAAGTCTGGCTTTAAATCGCTGTCCATTTATCAACGGCAAACTGCCAATTGGCTTTAAACCGGCAGCGTTCAACTTTTCCAATAAGCAACTTTTATCGCCAGCTTGTGTTGCCATATCAGCTGCACACACACAACCATGCACACATACGCAGCATACATACATACATACATACATATGTATGTATGACAGCATGCAGAGGCGCGGGGGCGCGCAATGCTGGGGCACACTGTGAACTCGACCCAGTCAAGGTGAAGGCAAATGTCAGCAGCCCACACACAACGGAAATGTGCAAGCAGCCACCCACGCCGCATGCCGCGCGCCCCACGCCACCACATCCCACCTAATGGCCGCTTGCCGTTTCGCTTTTAATTTCCTTTGAAGAAAACTTATCACCCTGCACGAAATGCCAAAGAAATGGCAATAAAAAGTGGAAAAAAAAAATAAAGGAAAAATAATACGAAATTCCACCGGAACTTAAAACGTAGCCCAACTAGAGAGAGAGCAACTTTTGCCTTAGAAGCGAAGCGGCCTTAGCGGCTAAAGCAGCGCAGCAACAGCAACAGCAATGTCAATGGCAACGACGCTGCGTCGCTGCGTTGCTGCCTTCGCGACGGCTGCGCTGGCGGCAGCGCTGCTGTGTGTTTTGAGCTTGTGATTTAAAAAGTGCATTTCATACCCGTGGCAATGGCAATGAATTTGGCTTTGTGTGTGTGTGTGCGTGTGCGTGTGCGTGGCTCTCACTCTCATTCTCTTTTATCGCCCTCACTCATTCACTCACACGCTCCTTGTCTCTGTGCCGCTCTCATTCTGTCTCGCTCACTTGCACACGCTGCTGGGCCCCGTTCTCGTGCTCATTCAAAGCCACAGTCCTCGGTCGCCAAGTGGCGCTGCCTGGCCAGGCCTGGGCCACAAGGCCAAAATGAATAACGTGACTTGACCAACTCAACGTTGGTAATCATTTTGCTCAATTGCAGGCTACAAGCTGCAGGCTGCAGGCTGCAGGATGCACTTGCAGCAACTGTTATGTAAAATGTCGCTAATCCTTTCTTAGCCACTTACTTAGACAGAATACCATAAGTACTAATCCTGCGTTGCGGACGTTACATATGCAGGCACTAGTTTCAATTTTCTTGCTGCTCTATATGAAATTCTATCTTATTACCTACAGTAGCCCATAACACTTATCACCAGGAGGAGACATCTCCGACCCTATAAGGTAGATACATATATATTCTTGATCAGTACCAAAAGAGACTTCGATTTGGCCATGCCCGTCTGTCTGGATGAACGCGTTGATCTCAGCAACCATAATAGGACACCAAATTTGAAATTTAGGGTTTAGGGAGTTTTGTAGTCGGGTATACTCGACTATAGCACTCTTACTTATTTCTTCATATCATAAGTTGATTATTGTATTATTATATTACTGATATCTTAAAAAAACTTATCGAAACCTTGAAGTCCCTCGCTTCTAATGATCCAGAATACGTCTTCATCTTTGCTATTGATTACCCATTTTTCCCTGATTTCCCATTTTTCTTTATATCATCAGTTAGTTATAGAACATATGACGTTGTTGATAGAATGTAATATTTGTTATCGTATGTTGCAAGAGAATTCTCCATCGCCAATGCTTTGGGTGGAATTAATTTTATTTTCATAAATGCTATTATCATTTAAGTTATTATAACAACATTTATCATTTAATCTAAACACTCTAACTTACATTAGTTTTAAGTAACACTTTATAAGAATATCACCTGTAAATACTCATTTGTATCATACATTCTATATCATACCACCCAACTTTAAGATATTTGTACATAGGAGAAGACCTAGCAGCCAGCGCTATTTATTTCTAGATTGGCCATAGTTTAAGCTAAGCCAACTTACAATTAATTTCAAAACATTCAAAAACATTGTCCAACTTGTTTCCTCAACAATATAATTGAGCAGAAAGTGCCATCACGGACGTTACAAAGACAAGATGTCCTTGCGGAGGTCAATGTTTCATATTTTCAGCGCCTTTCGCAGCTTAGACAAAAACATCACCCAACATAAAAGTAGCTGGTATATTTGGGAATAATAAAACAACTTTCACACTTAGTTTTCCGATATTCCATCCTTGCGGACCAGTTTTGACAGCTGACATAATCATGTTGACAACTTAAATTCTTGGATATCTAAATTACAAAAAAAAAGTCTGTTATCTAAATACCATAGGTACGTAACATATGGAGAAATATCTTAAGGTTCATTGTTGAGAATTTCATTTCATTTTAGAGTTATGTATCCATAGGAGGTCCTAGTAGCTAAGGCCTACAAATAATGTAGTTTTGCCAGTTCGAATCTACCTGCATAATATACGAACCTGTTTTGTATATATATTTTTCAGTTATTACTATACAAAAAACCTTCCTTTATATATGCGAAAATATTCCATTGATTGGCTTCCAAGATAAACGCATAAATATAACAACCGTTGGGGATATACATATAGGCGTATTATCCTTGCAGCTATTAGAGTTGTATTTAAAAGTCATTGGCTCACTGAACGCGATAAATAATTCATTATAATTGTATGTACGCAAAATGAACAGCAAGAACAAATAGGTGCATGCACCAATGAACGCAAACAGTAATAGTAAATAGCAAATAAAGTGGAAAAAAAAAGTATAACATCTACTCATGCATAAATTGAAAAAGTCTGCTTTTAGGCGTTTGCGTACGCAAGGCTTAACTAATTATCAGATGAATTCAAATAAACTCTTAATTTATACAAATTATTAAAATAATAATTGATAATTGATAATCAAAGAACAATTCGACGTTACGAACCGGAAACTTTAAATTTTCCTACTACTCCAAATAAATTTACGAGCTTGCCGAACTATTTTTGTTTTTTCTCCGAAAAAAAAGACTGTATACAGTTCTGGAAGTTTCTTGTTTTTTCGTAAATTGAATACTTGTATGTACTTATATACATAGTATGCTATATACTTTTACATTGCTCTAAATTTGTGGCAATATATTAAATAAATTTATAAAATATTGAAATTTTAGAAAAGTGTCCTTTCACAGTCAAAGCCAGTCCTACTTTTGTTTTTAAATGATGTTATAATAAAACGCTCTTTTATTAAATCGCCAAATTAATAAGAAAAGTAGTGAAAAAAATTGTCTGTAAATATTATAACTTATAAATGAAAGGGTTTTATTTTATAATTGTAAAAAGGAACAAACAAAATAAAGCTTAAACCAATCTCTGAATTGCCGAGCGATGAGATATTCATTCGAACTATGAACTATACTAAAGTTTAACCTGAGTTAATATGATTACAGCTCTGTTCAGTTTTTCTCATTCGTTCCGATTACTTCCGGAATACAAGCAGATATAATAAACGTATGAAAACGAATCCCTTTTGTATTAAATTTAAACGAGGGTAAGCCATACTATTGCGCTATTCTGTGCTGATTGCAAAATCCTTCATTCACAATTCGCATTCTCTGGTTATGAGGCCAGGACCAAATGTAATTATGACATTAATACTTAGTACTATGTTATGTTATGTATGTAAAAGGGGCGAGGGGACACGAACTGACAAAAGGTAAACAAATTTGCACTGATTGTTATATGAAAGGGGAGCTTGGGATGTTGAGCGGGGGTAACATATAATTCGCATGTACATGACAAATGACATGCATTTAGCGGGGAATACAATAAAAATGACAACGCTGGCAAAAAGAAATTGATTGATAATCATTGTACAATCAGAGCCATAAACTTATAAGCGACAATCAAACCTGAGGGATAACATATATGACACACACACACACACGCACACACATTGTGTTGCTGTTAGTATTATGTTGTAATGACAATTGTCAACGATTATTTTCATTTTGATGATTATTTGATTGCTTTGCTTGTTGCTGTCAGCGATAGTTTATCTCAACTTTAATGGCCGATGGCATTTTTTCAGCACAGTAGAGAGAAGTGTTAAGTGTTAGCTGGCAATGCACAAAATGCTAGACTCGAGAATACCCTGTAGACTATTTGATACTACACTTATTAATAAATGTATGTCCTAGCAAAGGCCGCAGGATTCAGGATTTGTTGGCTCTTCATTTAGGCCAAGCCTAAGCACGCCAGCAGACACACTTAAGAACAAGCTTACATTTGTATTATATTTATAACAATCTGTTATTGGTATTCGTTTCTTCAACAGCTAAAGTTGCTATATAATAAAAGTATATGTCGAATTTATTATTATGCAGGACTTGGTAACCATAGGAAATTCAAAATTATAACCAAGACTAGCATTAAAACCCAGAATTCCTTAGATTGGAATGATTCATTAATATTGAACAGATTTATTTAATTTGATTTTAAATTGTTTTTCGTTTATTCGTTCTTTCATTGTTTGAGCCGAAGTCAAACGATATGACACTTTGTCCCATATGTGGAAAATCGTTATCAAAATCAGCCCTACAAATTCTATATGGCAAACCTAGATATATATGTTAAATATTTTAAAACATAAACATAAACATAAACATGGGGAAATCTTTGATTTGAGACATCGTGAGAGCAAGTATCTCACCATATAGGATTTGTACGGTTGAATTCGATAACGATTTTCCACATTTGGGGCAAAATGCCGTATCGTGTGACTCCGGCCTTAGAATAGTTAAGGGGTCGTCCACATGCAGCGGGGGTGGGGGAGGGTCAGCCAAAAGATTACTCTTGATTACATGGGGTGGGGAAGGGTCTTCGGCATATGATTACGTAATCTAACTAAGAGCCTTCTTTCACCAATTGCGTTTTCAGATTTTGGAAGAAATTCATTTGGATTGAATACGTAATCATAGGGGAGAAGGTCAGTCAAATGATAATGCTTGATTAAATGGGGGGGTAGGGTATCAAAAAAGGGCATAAACGTGATTACGTAATATGTGGACGACCCTTAAGCAGACCCATATTGTCACATTGATTCTAAAATTAAATTTGCGTATAAAATTCAAAATTCAAATCACTTTTCTAGAAAGTTGATGAGTTACGTAAAAAGTGTCTTGTGCACATATAAATTGCAATTAGTATATAAATATTCAAAAATCGAAATTTTTATGCTTATTTGTTTCACATATTCCGTAGAAAGTTTTTAAGTACTTGGCTGGCAACTTTGCTCTGACATAGACTCAAGAAGGAAATAAAAAGTTAGCACACAACTTGCAACTGAATTTTGATTGTAATTTTGAGGCTGCATATGTGTATATACATGTATACATATATGTATGTGTGGGTGCTTGTGTAAGGGGTTTGTCAACGGGAGGGGTGGGGAAGAATGCTTTTTACAATTTATAACAGATCTTGCACAATTTCCTACTCATGTTCTGGGGTCACGCAGACTTCCGCCTTTAAACAGCTCGGTAACTTTCTTGTTGTTGTTGTTGTTCTTCTTCTTATAGTTGTTGTTGTTGTTTGTTGTTGTTGGGTTTGATTTCCTGTTTTTGGGCTAGCAACGCTTTTAGTTTCCCATTTAACTAACCGCAAGCACACATTCGTCACCTAAACTGAGGACTGGGGCCTTCGGGTTGGTGGCGTTGTCATTTGCCTGTTTTGTCGATTTCTGTTGTTGCCACTTCCAAATTGGCTTTTGGCCACAAAATGCCCTCGTTTGGTCAAAAGCAGCAGCAGTAGCAGCATCAGAGAAAAACCCTAATAAGCCAAAAGGTCAAACATTGTTTCCAATGTACATACTACATGTATGTATGTATGCATAGATGTATGTATGTATGTATATGGCCAAAAATGCGAGAATCCTACAATTGGCCAGTTGCCTGTTGGCCTGCAGGCCCTGTTTGGCCTATTGGCCTGTTGGCCGGGCCAACAAATGGCAACGCTTTATGCTGGGCACGTTGGCAACTGGCCCTTAGCTAAGGCAGCGTCCAACGAGAGCGCCACTTCCGACGAATTCATTTTTAATTTATATGTTAATCATTGCGCTACATAAATATGCCATCTACAGCTAACTCATAAGACCAACAACAACAACAGCTCAGGACAGTTTGAATATGAAAATGCCATGTAAATAATCGTCCTGGCTGACTTAGGCCAAGTGTATGAGAGAGTGAGAGAGTGGGAGAGAGAGGCGAATGCAATTTAGCCATCTCATTGTCTATTTTGATTTCCGTTCTTTAATGAGCAACAACAACATTGGCGAGAATGACAACATCAAGGACAACAACGACAACATCATTTCGCCCATCTCTGCCACTGACAAGTCCTTCTCCTTTGTGTACTCATCAATGCGACTAACGGTGCGTAAGTACTATTCATAACTGAATGATAATCATTGAATTTGAATTACGAGTATATTCATTCAGCTGAATTATTTACTCTCCGGCATCAAAGTTAACCTAATGCTGCCTGCTGCTGCTCCTTCGATTCAATAAGCATAATTTTTATTTATCAAAACTTTTCATTTATAATATTATTAAATTAGCTAGTATTACTTACAGTTTTCCTTTACCTCGGCCTCTGCTCGGTTCGAGCTAATTTCATTATTTATAATTGACTGAGTTTCCCTCAAATATTTGCAGGCACTTAAATAAGTGCTTGACCATTTGAGGTGGCAGCGTACAAAATTATTTATTTATATTTGGTAATTGGATTTTTTAATAAAAATGAGTCTATATGTGCATATAGTATTTATGTATTTTGTGGTACTATTCATATATATTTCTGGTTTAGACTTGATCAAGCCGAAGTCTCTTTTCAAATATTTTTGGTTTGTTTTTACTGATTTTTTACTCCCTGTACCCATAAAATGTGTAAAAAGGGGACATTGGATCTGTGCAAATGTATGTAACAGGCAGAAGGAGACATCTCCGACCCTATAAAGTATATATATTCTTGATTAGTATCAAAAGAGATTTCGATGTGGCCAGGTCCGTCTGTCTATCCGTCTGTATGATCGCGTCGATCTCAGCAACTATAAGAGTTAGAGACACCAAATTTGGAATGTAGGTTCCTGTATACCGAACGCAGATCAAGCTTGTTTCCCATTTCATCTATCTATCTCCTCCCTTCCAACGCAATTCGATAAAAACATTTTACAGCCACGCTTTTGAAGATATAGCCCTGGAATTTGGCATGTATAATACTTTAGTCACTCTTAATCTACTGTCCAAACTTCAAGTCGATCGGATAATAAACACGGAAGTTATTCAACAAACAAGATTCGGTAGTGCAGCATGCGGGGGAAGAAGCAGCACAGCCGCCACTTAAAATGCCTCGCTTGCGCTGTCGCTTGTGTGTGTGCGTCTTGGTGTATGTGTATGTGTAAGTGTACGAAGATGGGATCGGTCATTTTTGACCTGGCTACAGGAAGTTGTGTACTCCGACTCTAGCATTCTTACTTGTTTTTAATAAAAACGTTGCATATTTATTTAACTTGTGCACCTAACATTTTGTCAGCTCAAACTAGTTGTACATGGTCAAAATAATGCAATTGAATATGCGAAATGGTAAGAGTATCTATGATGCAATAAGTATATTCCCAGAAGAGCGCCACGCTATTCCAGACCCGATACAAAAATTGAACACAAGTCGTTCAAAACACTTGGGAAACATGCAATTCAAATAAGAGACAAACTTTGCGTACTTGAGAACATTTTACAAATTGCGCTAGAATATTATAATAAAAGTTTGACAAATACTCGAGTTGTTTTAATACAATTTGCGTACTTTGGACTTGAAGTGCTGGCACCTGAATGTGGCCAGGACGAAAAGGAAAACTGTTTTGGACAGACAAGCGAAGGCAGCAAATATATTTCTTTTGATTTGCCTTCAATTTATTTCGATTGCCTGTTATTGGCTTACATTGAAGCTTCATTTCTATTTGGGAATTGCGTTCAATTGTGTTCCAGGACCTTATTTTCTGTGTGTCTGTGTGTGTGTGCTCTATTTAAATGAGACATCAAACAAATTTCATTTATTGTAAATGTTTGATTACCTTTTGAGTACTTAACTAATTTGTGCTGTTTTTCTTATATTTCTTTGCAGGATGAAAAAAATCAGCTGCTCATTACAAATATTTGGCTTAAATTGGTAAGTATGGCCGAAAGTGGGCGAAGTTATTTAAAATCCTTAGCTAAATACTCAAATACGTGTACAAATTATTGTGGTCTTACTGTGGCACACATGAGTCTTGGCCAAAGATTTGTTGCCTTTCAAGCAATAAATTTATCTCGGCCTTAGGCTCAATTCTCATACGCACAACCACAAGTGCAACAAATGAAATTGCCGCAATTTGTCAAAGGCCAACAGCACAACAATAACAAAAACAAAAACAACGACAGACAGCAACAAAAAAAATGGTATTTGCCAAATTATACGAGTATGCTCACACTTTAGCAAAGGCAAAAGAAATCACTTAATAGCTTAAATTGCGTAAATTCCACAAATGCCGGCAGCCGATAGCAGCCGTGGCATTCATTACCATTTCAGTCCCCCCGACACACACACACACACACACACACACACACGCGCGCACACAGTGAGAGCCTTGCCGCTTCCGTTTCCCATTTCCATTTCCATTTTTTATTTCCATTTCAATTCGCTGAGTCGCAGCTGAAACAAACTCCAGAGCTGCTCTGTGTGGCCCCAAAAAGGCTTTTACTCGCATTCACATTTCTGGCCAGCAACAGCAACAAAATGGGACTTGAATTATCCGGCAAAAACCTGCTGGGGAAAAGTGCGACTTCATCTTTGGTAGAGAAGTGTGCGCTGCATGTGCCACATGCCCCACTTGCCCCACATGAATGTTGCAGCAGCAAATGAGCATCCCAGCAGCAGCAGCTGGCAATTGGCATTTGGCAATTGGGCCACTTGATTTCAATCTGTGGCAACAAATTAAGAGTATTGCGCATTAATTGACAAATCAAGTGACAACATAGTCAACTATTGCTAGTTTCTTGCAGCCTGCATGTGGCACGTGGCATGTGGCAGCAGCCACACTGCACATTGGCCAGCAAGCAAACAAATGGCTTCTAATTATGATTCTAATTCCGAGAGATACTAAAGCAGTTTTAATTAACAGCTGTCATTTGGCTTAAATGATCCAATTAATGATAAATGCAGCACATCTGAATTGTATTGAATAATTGCTAATTATTGCCACTTTGCCACTAATTAGACAGAAAACGATTTTAGCAATTCGAACTGTTGTCCTTGACACTGCCAACAATCCTTGAAACAATGTGCAATAAACAATACGAAAAGTCCCTGAACTTGCCTTATCATATTGAGTAGGCTTTTATTTTAATATGTAATTCATTTTGTAATTTAATATTTAGATCTGTCATCGTTAAAGTGAACTAAGTCTTAAACATGGCAATGAATCCTGACAGTTTGTTTCTATTTTATGCTCACAGACTTTGTAAAATGGCTTCAAATCGAATTATAGTTCTTGTTATACTATTGCAGAGGGTATTATAAATTTGTCACGAAATATGTAACGCATTCAAGGAGACGTTTTTGAAACCACAAAGCACGTATATCTTATACTATATCTTAATCAGCATCAATAGACGAGTCGATATGGGACATTGCTGCGTCTGTTTCTATGCAAACTAGCTATAGGGATAAAACTTGGCATAGATTCTCTTTTTGCTGCAGCTAGTACATATGTCGGAATAAGCCAGATCGGATCATTATAACACATAGCTGCCATTGGAATGATCGCTCCGACTACTATAATTTTGCATGATCATCTTTTTTGTTTATTAAGATATCCTCACCAAACTCATCCAAACCGAGTTTCTGGATAGTTTATATAATCTGAACAAGTTTGGTCTCAATCGTACCACTATATCATATAGCTGTCTTTGGATCAATCGGGTATAAAATGAGTTTTTGTATGAGAAACTTTTTTTCTCTATGCTAATATAAACTCACAACTCAACAATTGCGAGTCTTATTATACTTCATATGATTTCCTATAAATTTATCAAAATCGGAACACATTTTTTATAAAACTTCTATAGAAACAATCCGATGAAAATTGAGTTTTGTATAGAAAGCATTTCTGCAGGGGTATATTATGTATATCCTCGGCACGCTGAAAAGAGCCTTTGTTTCTTGTTATTAATATTCATTTAAGCATATAATATATTAAGTTTATTACTGAACTCTAATCTTAACTTTTGAAAATAACTTTAACGTATAATCAAGTATATTAAAGTTAAATTTAGATTCAAACTGTTTTGTAGTATAAAAAAGGATTCAAACTTTCACTGTTATTTCTAATATATTTCTTATTTCATTGCGACATTTGATTTATATTTTGTTTCAACAAGTTACATACTTAATTTAGCTATGATAGATCAAGTAATTTCTAAAGACTAATAGGAATTGATTTGAAAGGAATTTTTAATATCCTTGAGTCGGCTTGCAGATAGAATTCTTCAAAATAAAATAAGAAATTGATAAATCCAAAACTTCCTGATATATGTATATACTATAGACTGTATTCTCAGATGAGCTTTGCACAAATCGAGTATACTCATAATGCCGTTTAGGACAGAGTGTAAGCTTGCATTGTGGAATCTAGCACAATTATTTAAATGTGCTTTTCAAGACTTGTATTTTTATATAAATGGCTTGTTGAGTTTCTCTCTCTCAATTAAGCTTTCCAGCTTTTAAGCCCAAGCTAAACAATTGTTTGATTGATGTGTTTAACCAAGTAACTTGCACTCGGTTCGTACATAATCATTTTAAAGGAGCCCATTGCGCTCTCAAGTCAACTTATACACTTAAATATATATATATATATATTTCTGCTACATACCAATTTAAGCGGCAATAATTCTAATTAATTGACACGACACTTATGATCTATAATCAAATTAATTTCACTGATATTCTTGGCCACGTGTTAACTTCTCACGAACATTTGCATTGTCCAATCATTCAGTATATAATTAGGCACTTGGTAAATTGGCCCACATTTGATTAATCGAAGCGATGATCAAATGCAATCACAACTATTTCTATACAAAGGCAGTTGATGTATGAATCGATGCACTAATCGGCTTAAGTGTCACAAAAGCAGCAAATTTAATTACGATAAGCGCCAACTGGCCCCACCAATAAATGCCTTAAGCACACACACACACACACACACATGAATTTGTGTATATACATATATATATTATACGCCCACACACTTCCAGTGGGTGGCATTCTATCCACAAACGCGCACTTAACGATGATTGATGATTAACACACCTACATGCATCCTTACATCCTTGGGATATATGGTAGGGTTTGGTTTCGTAGGCGGGTTAAGGGACACTTTAATTGTTTGATCACAGCTAATTGATATGTCGCTTATTAATAACTCAAAGACGAGCCGTAGACAAGGATTAAACCATATGATACCCTGCCTGTTTCAAATTCCATTGCCACAGAAATATCTTTGGCAGGCTTCTTACTTCCATCCTGCTAGTTAAATTGTGAACATTTGACCTTTAAATTCATAGCTCAAATCAAAATTCAAATTATCAACATAACCTTAACAAACAAAGCAACTCCTTTCTGAAAATAGTCCTTAATTTGTTTGGCGTCTAAGACTGTATAAGCTCATATATAAAATCTTGGGCAGCATTAACATTCAAGCCAAATTTTTTAAATAAATTTCATCTCTGTCTGTTAAAAAAACAACGATTATAATGATAATATGAATTAATGTAATTTTGCAACTCGAAGCAGCTTGAATTTTAAAAATTGCTTTCGGGCTTGTATTGTGCTTGATTATTTCACGCAAGGACTTTAATTAATTAAGCCCAGCGTCACCGACAGATATCCTTTTGTTGTCAGCACTGTTTGGCGGATTTCTGACCTTTTGCCTGACAGTTAAGACAAAAGAGACCCGTTGAAATTTTCATTTGCTATCTGACACTTTGAAATGATTGCAATATTTATTGTTAATGGTTTTGTTTTGTCTTTCAGGAATGGAACGATATGAATTTGCGTTGGAATTCAAGTGAATTTGGCGGTGTGCGTGATTTACGTATTCCACCTCATCGCTTATGGAAACCGGATGTGCTTATGTATAACAGGTGAGTAATTAGAGGATAAAAATGATTCGAAGCCCAAACATAACAAAGACATTCACATTTAAACATCAATCAATCAATGGGGCATCTCAATATTCATTGACACTTTAATTATTCTGAAAGTTCTATAAGATATCATTCTGGCCTTGATCTGTCAGATTTTATACTTACCAGCACTGACTTTCATTTTCGTGATCTTATTATAAAATTTCAAATACCTAAGAAAAACTTACTTTCGGTAAGATTTTCCGCAAGTGAATTTCCCATAAGTGTTCCCATTTTCACATCTTCTATGATTGTGGAAAGTTCTGAATATTTGTGGAAATTCAGTTTGCTTCACTGTAAACACAGATAGCTTACGATCTTTAGTAGAGCTGTGAAAGCATTGTCATGAGCCATAAATAATCGAACAGCATTGAGGATGCTCTCAAAATAATAAAAAGGATAAGCAGCTATATGAATCCTTACAAATTTTTGGCTTGCGATTTGATGGCAATAATCGCACGCTCTTATTTGCCTTAAAAACGTAATAAACAAAAGGCTGCGGCGTCAGTTTTATATCCACAGTGGCCATTGAAGGCCAAAAAGCAGTAAACAACAACAACAACAACAAGAACAAGAACAGCAACAAAAATGGTGTCTGATGACAAGCGGTAAAAATGATTACAAGTCGATAAGCCAAAAAAGAGAAAGGCAAAAAGTTGATATCTCCACACATTGCAAAAAAAAGTGTTGTGTGTGTGTGTGTGTGTTGTGTGTGTACAGAGCAAGTGTGAAAACATTTTGATGTTCAGGTCCAGTAGAGGTCCTGGCATTGACAGTTACTTAAACGAGCATATAGGTGAGACTTCGGGTTAACACCTTGATGGCAGAGATGATTCAATTGAGTTTTATTTTGTATTTTGCTTGAGCTCCTCTGTTTTTATGGCCAACTGATGGTGGGGGGGCCCAGCCAATGGTTTATAATTCTGCAATAAAAGCATTTGTGTTGCTTTTATTATTGTTGCTAATATGGTTGGTTGGCTTTGTGGCTGCTGCTGTGGCTGCTGCTGTGGCTTTATTGCGTTATTCCCTATCATTTTATTTGCATTTGCAACGTTTCGATAATAACAAAATTGGGTATATTTTTTGAAAATCCCTTTCATGTTTATGAGCTGCCATTTGTTTGCCTACGTTTGCCATATTTCTGTTAGCTTTTTTCAGCCCCCGTTATCAATATTATTGTAATAACACGTCCCCTTTGTCGAGTCATTCAATCCCTTATCCCACAGCATTATCAAAGCATCATTTGCGTTTGTAAGTCAATATGTGTGTAAATATTTAAATATTTGCGTGTCCACTGAACAAAAACATTTTCAAATGATTTCTGTTGGTGTTTTATTTTCACTATGTAACCAGCATAAAGCAAAAACAAAAATCTGTTTAAATATTGCATATTAATTATCTAAAAATTGTTTAATAATTGTAAAGCGCTTTAATTAATGCTGGCGTAGAAACCATTAGAAATATCTATACTTATTTATATAAAGTGGTAGCTTCAGGAGGGAGTTGTATTGAGCGGAGGTTGAAAGTTAAGCAGAGTCCCCTCGAAACACAGAAATAGAAAAATCAGAAACCTAATCCACTTTATGCTTACACAGTTATATAAAAAAGAAGAAAATTAATTAAAATGAAGCCTAACAACTTGAGGTTTGAATCTTGAAGTAGGCTTCAAGGGCAGCTCATCCTAGAAACAAAGAAACCATAATAATAGTAATAAATGTAATAATAATAATAGTAATAATCATAATAATGATAATATTAATAATAATAAAATTATAATTAATAGCTACTACTGAAGTTCTACCCCGTCACAGTTCGCTGTGGCACATTGTTGTTGCAAGGATGAGAATGTAAGAAATTAACAAAGAGAGCTTACCACTATCTTCCCTCCCGTACCTTCTAAATTGTAATAAAGGGTCAGAAGAACTTAGAAGCCGATCTAACAAAAACCTTTGCTCACACATTTGAACCCAAGATTTTTCAAAATCGGGTAACACTCTTTCATAAAAGTTTCAAGTTTCATACAACAGTTTTCCGCCCGTCGCGGATATATATTTACCAAAGTCTTTAAGGTCACAATCTTAACCGATTTTATTTATATTTTTGTGTATTGATTATGAAGTGCTAGATCCGCTTATTGTTATATACATACTCCCAATTGCATAGTTAAGACTAAAGACAAATAGTTAAGTAATACTCAACTATTGTGTTTCCCAGCTAGTTTTCTATGCCAGGGCGCATTTGAAATTTGTTTGTCGCGACAGTTGCTTGTCAAGTTGGAGCAGAGTTTTTGATTTAGTTGGCTCGTTTTGGGTTAAGCCAACAAAAGCGCTGAGGAAACAAGAAAATAGTCGCACACTCACTTAACATGGTAGTTGTCGGGGCTATAAATTGGACAAAAAGGTGCTGCGCCGTTGTTAATGTTAATCACGGCCCAGCCGTATAATCTATTGGCTTGCAGCTGTGCAGCTACTCTTTAAAATTGTATAAGTGGCATTTTAGTTTATGAGAAATAAAGTGGGGCCTGGGACCGGGACTGGGACCGGGACCGGGACCGGGACAGGGACCGGTCCTCGGCTGTCCCCAAAGATCGACCAGCTGGCGGAACAGTAAACGCACAAATTTTAATGCGTATTTGGGCAAGTTTTATGGCTAAGTAAATGACAGGCTGGAACAAAGGCAGAAGGACAAGTACAATTAAGAGGGGTGCTCTTCAAGGAACAACGGCAACAAAACAATGCCAACACTAAAGGCTGTAAAAGTCACCAGCACAAATACACATACACATACAGATGTATGTAAGTGTGTATAGAGAAATACAAATACATATTTTATGATAGCTACTTGCATGTGAGCAGCGGCCATTCTCAGCAACAATGATTGCTCCCCGTTCCCTAACCCTCAAGATGGTTCGTTCAGATTTTGATGATCCGACTACAATAGAATTCACGCCGGAATCATAATTTCACTGTTGACATGGCTTGGCTAGAGGGTTGGTGGGGGGGGCCTGGGAGGTCTGCTGGGGTGCATTATAAAAAAATAATGACAAAAGCAAAGACAGCGGTCAAAATATTTCACAGCTGCGACACTTTGTTTGCCCATACTCCGGAATTCTATTAAAGCAAACTGAACTTGAATTTTGTGGTAAAACAAAAATGTAAATTAAAAAATGAGTGTGAGGTTTGTCTTCAAAGTTAATGAAAGCACAGCAAAAGTCAAGTTTCTCATTCTATAATGCCCCAAAATGTAAGCTGCACAATTCGCTGTGGGTTTGAAATGCGGAACAGTCCTGATAATAAGAATATCAGAATAAAAGTGTTGCATTATAAGATTGCCTAAGCTTTCATCAAAATGTGATAGTTATTTACTTTAGTAATTCTATTCTATTTATTAAACTTTATTGGCATGCGATAGAGATTCTTTACAAATAATTGCAATCACTGCCACTTTCTCAATGTCTGGTCAATGTATAGGATTTTCTTTTTTATAGAATTCAATTAATAATACAATCAACATTAAAATATTGTTATAAGTATTATGATGTCTAGCTAATCGCCAGGCTTATACATTTATTCTTACGATAAAGTAAGATTTAAATTTATCTAAAACTAGTTAGCGTTGAAAGTGAACTGTTAAAGTTAACTAGGACTGGTTGTTAGTTGTCGTTATATGGGTTAAGAGGCAAACATCTGTATGGCATTCATTAAATTTTCTAATTTATTTATATTTACAATATTATGTTAACATTTTGACAGTCGCTTCTAGTGCAAAACATTTCACACTACTCGGCCTAGTGCTCCATTCAGGACTTCTTTAAATTCTCATGGCTAAACTTTGAAGTTACTTTAGGTTGGGGGGCAGTCATCTTGAACAGAAAGATATATTATTACTTAACTGGACATTGGAAAAGTGGACATACGTATATAAGTGATTTTAACTAAGGAGATTCAATTCTATTTCCGAACTTAAGAAAAGGCAGTTTAGACTCGTCTTAGCTCGTCGTTTGTCAACAATGCTGTGGTAATAAATGGTGCCTCTATTGCCCCTTAGATCCTGTTACTGTTGGAAATATATATGATAAGTAAGCTCCACAAACTTTATGCCCTGTACAGAGTAGAACTCAGTTGGCTATTCAATACACCCGCTCCAGTTAAAGCTTGCAGGAGGTATAATTAATAAATATTATATTAGTTTGCAAGTGGTAAAAATTGAACCGTAAGAAATGAGCGAGGAAAACTCACGCGCCGCATTGCCTATGGATTAATCATTAATCAGTGCCACGGCATAACCGTACAAGCACACTAACACACACACACACACACACACACACACTCGCAAACACACGCACACACACACACACACACACAGACATTGTAGAGAGACACCCACAACGACAGCTCACACGGTGCGCAGCTGGCAGTGCAAAAATGATTTATGCGCAAAAGTATGCTACATAAATTTCCATATGCGCCGTTACGGCAATCCGACTGTAAAAAGGGTCTTATTAAATGCGTCAACGTGTGGCAACACGTAACCGATTTAGTTCAAACACCAACTACACACAGCCAACATATGTATATATGTATGTATGTTGTGCACACTCGTTATGTATGAACATACTATTATACTTAAGTACCAATGGCCATTACTTATGTGTTGCAACTTTGCCAACTTGCAGTGCGGACGAGGGATTCGATGGCACCTATGCCACCAATGTAGTTGTGCGTAACAACGGCAGCTGCCTCTACGTGCCACCCGGCATCTTCAAGTCCACTTGCAAAATTGACATCACCTGGTTTCCCTTCGACGATCAGCGTTGTGAGATGAAGTTTGGCTCCTGGACCTACGATGGCTTTCAGGTGAGTGCACCACACAACCCATACCACTTTTAGCTACTGTATTGTGTGAAATATGCCTGCAACTGACAGCCAATAATAAATAATTATAATTGTGTACCTTTCTACAGCAACAGCTTCCTGGTCTTTTGCCTATTTGGTTTTAATTACCCAGCTGTCGAGAACTTTCAAATGCAGCAACAATTAATAACAATCCAATTTATTTGCTTAACTCAAGAAAAATGAACAACACGTCAGAAAACGTCATTTATACCTGGCGCCCTTAAAAGCGTCCTAAGCAAATTACGTCTATAAAAACAATTCTTAATCGAGAACTGTCATCAGCAAAGCAATTTCATTTTCTATAAATTTCTTTAAGAATTCCGATTTTTATACATATTCAACGCTTAGGTGTATTTATGCCCTTTCGTGGAACTTTTAGTTTGAAATTTATTAAATATCAGCCCAATTAAACAATAATGCAAAGAAATTGGTTAAGATATTCTTGGTTTTGCAGCCGATCTGTCCTATGACCGCCTTACGATATAGTCCTGAGCTTAACAATTCTATAGACTCACCTTTATTAAAAAATGATTAATTTCATAACTGAATATTATTATTATAATACGCAAACAAGAGCAAAAATGTTTGAGAGAACTCAAATTTCAGTATTGTGCTTTCAATCGATTTTTTGACTCATTATTCTGATGCAGTGTTTTGTGATTTAATAAACAATATACAGAAAAGCAAATGCTCTTTTAATATTTTCAACTCATTTGACTCTTAAAAATTTATTATTTGTTTAAATATCATATATGGAAATGTATTTGGCATTTAAGTTCCATCTGAAAGCAACATTTACAAATAATTAACCTTTCTATATGACTGGCTTAACAGAATTTGAGAAGCCATATAAAATCAGAATTTCTGAGAATTCTGCAGAAAGTTTTCATTCGGCAAACTTGTTTTCATCGGAAATTTTTAAAAGTAGACTTAAATAGAAAGTGTAACGAGCTAACAAATGTTTAAATATTGTATCTGTATTATCTGTATAAGCATTTCAAACAGTTTCAGTTAAACATTAGAGCCTTTGAATTGATTAAGCGACAAATTAATTTAAATAAGTCGCCATCGCATTGAACATCAAGAAGTCGGCTCTGAAATTAATTACATTCGCTTGATTTATTTTGCTATTTATTCTCGATAATTATTCATTCATATTCATTAATTATGCGTCTCTCTCAGTTGTTCATTGTACATTTCACCAATAAAACAAATACATACATACATACACTTACATTCATACATTAGTATATCGAGATATCGAGCCAGTTGGAAATATGACAAATTGCATTTCCTGCTGTGTAGTTTTGTTTGTCGATGTCAGATATGTGTCAGCAAAGTTATTTTGGAAGCTCGTGTTGTAGATCTATAGTCCTTAATGGATACACTAATAAAGTGGCCCTGGCTTGTGAATGTGGAAGGAGAGACTGCCATATGTAATTCCACTTTATCTTCCCTTTCATCCAAATCATCTATGTGGTTATCATATTTGGTCAGCATTTAATGAGCATAAGAAAGCTGCGATTTGGTTAATTTCTTTGAGATATCTTTAAAAAAGCCTTACAACAACTTAAATTTTAATCTTTTGGTGAGTTTGTTTGATATATCATTAAAAGAATCTTACAACAACTTCACCCTTAAGCTTTTGGTGAGTTTTTACCTTATAAAAACCTAACTTTTAACCTATTGGTGAGTTTATTTGAGATTGGTGAGTTTGCTTGAGTTATCTATCTATCTATCTATATATATAAAAGTGAATGTCTGTCTGTATGTTCGCGATAAACTTGAAAACCGTTTAAAGGATCTTGATGAAATCTTTTATAATATATTCCTTGAAGTCCAGGGAATGTTTATAGCTATAGTTTGTTGTGTCATCACCACCCCCACACAACCACCCACTCATAAACGAAAAATGATAATATTCATGGGTATAATTTTATATTAAATAAAAACTATAATATCCACGAGTGTTAGTGTGTGTAAGTGTGTAAGTGTGTGGGGAATGAAGTTTCATAGCAATTTTTTTACCGTGCCCTCGATCGACAATAATAAATATTTATAAGAATCAAAATTTAAATAAATATAGTTAGGAAATGCGAGCAACGCCGCGGGTATAAGCTAGTAGTTAATAAAACTTACATCAACTTAACTTTGAACCGATCAGTGATAAGTTATAAATTGTTGCTCGACTCTTGTCAAACTTTTGCAACTTGAAACTTTGACTTGGTGAGAGTTTGGTAAGGATATTCAAAACAGGAATTAAAACTGTTCAGTGTCTATTCGTGATTAAAAATGTTGTTGATGGTGATATTAAAAATTGCTAATATCCAAGCTTTTCAACCTGTCTAGAGCTTATTGTGGGGCTGAAGAGACTGTTAATCTTTTAGCAGTTCCGATCACATACAGCTCGAAACTTATCTGTGGCAAATTAAAAATGCCCTTGGCCCACTATCAATAGCACTTTTCAATTACCAACACTTACCGATTCTGTAAAATGTAATTCGAATATGCAAATATGATTATGCCCATATCCTATGACTGTCAACTTATTTAATTGGCATTTTCTGCTTGCCTGGCTTGCAGATATGCTTGCCGATATTTATCAGAGTAATTTTGATATCTGTCAAAAGTTCGATATTAACCGTGATTGCAATTATATAGCTACAGTTCAATTAGCCAGCGAGAGAAATGTCAAATGTGCACTCTGTTGACAAATTAACAAACATTTATGCAAACAGTTCAGTGAACAATTCCATTTACTAAAAGTGCAATACAAATGATGAAATAACAAATACCCTGCGGGAACAAAATCCCAACTAACCAGGCCAAAAGTGTGCCAGAAAGTGCTTAGAATACGATTATTTCTAACTTTAAGGGTTATATCATAAGTATTGCAAATATAAATTGCAAGCAGAATCCTTTTGTGTTTTCGGTTTTATGAACATTTGCAATCCTTAGACCGAAAACTCCCCGTAGAAGCTGAAGAATGCAACAGTGGAAAATAGATAAATATAATGAATGTTGATAATTGATGTTGCAATTGTGCAAATGATGCCGGACGCTGATTATATTAATTCATTTAATCAAGTTGGCCTGCGCCAGGGATTCAATTTGATCAAGTTGACGGCAACCGTAAAAGTAACGCCAGCGTTGCCATATGGGCCAATAATTACATTTAATGGCAACAATAATTTATCCTGACACTTTGGCATCTAGCACACCTACCAAATACACCCACACACACACACACAGACACTCACACGCACACACAGATACGCTTATACTTACATAGTTAAGGGGACCACAGCCTCGTAAATAAAATAATGTACGTGCCTCTGTCCAGCTTCTTATGATGCCTACACACACATACAAACACACAGACAGTGGCGTATGCGCACCTTCTTTTAGGAGGGGGAGGTACATTCAAAGCTCATTTCTTAAACTAATTTATACGACTTGTAGACTGGGCTTGATATTAGTTCAGTTCTAATCAATATATTCTAATAAGAAGGCGCCTTCGACTGTTTTTTTGCTTAAGTAACTCATATCAAACATAGAGCAGAGTGTATACTATCTGGTAAGACTTTATCATTTTATGCTTGTATCCTTTACTAAGTCTTTGAACAGTTGTGCTCCTAAGTATCAAAGTATCGAACTTATCGATAACAATTAAGCAGTTATCGGGTATGCTGGTGAACGTGATGATTGATTATATATTTAATAGTATTTCGAATTTACTTATTCCCATCCTTTTGCTGAGTTTGCTTAAGTTTAAATAACATTTTCGTTTGGTCATTGATTTTTGTTGTTTTTGGGAAGTAGATTTATAGCATACTGATAACCTGATTACTTCAAGAGCCTTCCTTATAACTTAAAATGTGATGAGTTCGTAATTTGGCACAGAGATGATTGGATCAATTTGTTTGTAGACAAAGGAAAACAAAATTATTTTCCAATCAACAAGCTTGAAAATCACAATAATTAGTTTTTGAATTGGAGAATGTAAGTTGGTAAATATCAATAAATCAAGCCTGCGCCCATTTCATTTTATTTTCATGCCGAATTGATTTCGATATTATGTTGTTTCAAAAATATAACACACTTTCTAGGTTTTAAATGCAACGATCGGAAAGTTTTAATTAAACTTGGCTCACCAACGAAACTTTTCAAACCGAATTTTGAACCATTTCCGAATCTGGATACCGCTTTAGAGAACATCTCAAATACGATGGAAATGAAGATGGCATTGACGTCATCAGCCAATGCGAGAGCGGGAAACCCTCCTAGGGGCGCTACTGTAAGAAAACACATACACACACAGGCACATACACACGCACGCACACACAGTTTATGGGCTTGCATAACTCATTCAATACGCTCAACGCGCATAATTTGTAATACCGGATATCCGGGCACTGCAATCCATAAATATTGAATGCGACAGCGCGAACAGAGCATTCCGAGTCCATTTGGGCTAGCTCCGTTTGAAAACTTGAAATATGCATACATTTCCGTAATGAATACATACTTAGTATGCGGGAATGCCGCTTGAGATCTGGAAGGTCCGTTAAATGCAGCCGAGCATAACTTAAGTCGATTACGATGCCCATTTCATCCACTGCATTCATTAGCGTAATTAAATTGCTTCCTGCTTAATGAATCAATAAAAAGGTTAATTAGTTAATTGCATATTAGATGCTCGTGCCTTCCTCCAACCCAACCCAGTTGAAAAGTGTGACCAGAGCTGTCAAATAAATAAATATTAGGCCTATTCCGTATTCTAGCTTTGAATCAATACCACTTTAAGCTGAAGCCGAACCAACCATTGTGTGTTTTGCACGTTTATTTCATTTGCCAACGTTCGTCTGCAAAAAAGGATTGATTCAACAGTGAATTTCGGAACGGAATGTACGTTTTTTCCTTACCCCCAAGAGCAATATCCTGAAAATGGTGCTCTCATGCCCCAGGCGAACAATGAAAATCAATTAATTACATTGGCGCATGAAGCGCACAAAATTCCAAATGCATTAAATTGCAGTTGATTACACAATTCGCGCAAAAATGTAATAATTTCAAAATTCAATTTACACATTTTAGTGGTTAACACAGCAACGATATGTGAAAATTCACAACCAATTAACTGAAAACCTAACAACAACAAAAAAATCCTCAACATTTGAGAGTCCTTAAGTCAATATTGCTGGATGGATACCCTGTGTCAAGTTGAACTTGCTTTTATGCATGCTGAACACATTTGAAGGACCTGCTTACCATAAAACTCTTTCATTTAACAGGATAAGGATTCATTCGAAATTTTAAATAAACTTTAGCCTGAGTTTCCCTTGTGTAGATTTGCCAGATCGAAAACTATAATATTTCATTTTTACTTTAGCTTAATCAGCTAAGCTTTTCATAAGTTTAAAAATATCATAGATCCCTAGATTTCAGCTGATAACCATTAAGCAATAATGTTAGATGATTTCAAACTACACTCAGAAAAAAAAATTACATCGAATTTAAAAAATCGCGCTATAATAAAGGTGATCCTATAAGCAAGAAAGAATTTATTTTTATTAGATTCAAATGTCATTTTTAAAAGGCTTTTCAAAATTTCAAAATTTTTTTATTATTTTTTTTTTTTTGTGTATATATTTTTATTAAACGAGTTTTCTGCTACCTATCGTCATAGTTAAAGCAAGTTGTAGAACATTTTTATTTCATGAATTTATGTATTAAATATTAATTTTATAAGTTTAAGCAATATACTTTCTAAATTCAGACAAAAAATAAGAAAAGTATTGCGTTTTAGGGCATTTATTTTTCAGAGTGTACAACCCATGTATACAAGCTATCACATCTCTTTCAGTCTTTGAGTTCTGCTCTTAACAGGAGTGTTTGTATGCATGTATGTAATACTTAGGCTTGGCTCTTGATATGCTCCTTCCCAGCATATTTTGTGTACAGGGTATACACATAGCAATCCTACTGCATTGGGGTTCTAAGTAATGGCAAAAAGACAAGTGCCAAACACAGACAGACACTCACACACACGCACATACATATAAGCCGGCAAAGAACTCATATGTCAATCTGCATACACATGCATACATGCAAGCAGACATGTGTATGTGTGTGTGTGTGTGTGTGTCTGTGCTTTATGCAAATATGTGTATGTGTGTGGTACTCTAATCAGCAAAATTCCGTTGGTAGAAAAACTGACAGCCAACTTGGCATCGCATGCCAAACTCAAGACACACACACATACTAACATACACACACACACACACACACATACACACACACCATTGCACAGTGCATTAATTTGCATGGCAAGACGCGGACATGGGAAGGCCAACGAGCCAAAAGTTTGCTGCCAACTCAAAGTCAAAGAGCGAGAGAGAGGGAAAAAACAGATAGGCAAAGAGTAGCAGCGAGAGAGGGGACAGAGGGAGCAGAAGAAGGGCAACCATTTCCTCATAACCGTCTACGCAAAATTGTTGCTCCCATTCTCTTAGCCTAGCACATTTTTTGGCACACAAAAGTTGACACGTAAAATATTAAAAAAAAAAAAAAAACAGTGTAGCTTGCAACGTTTTTCAAAAGTCGCGCACAGCCTCAACCATGCGGATCGCACACTAACATACACACACACACACACACACACACAAACACACACACAAACACACACAAACACAAAGGCAACCACATGCATTCCGCGCTTTGTGGCTTAAAGATGCCAGGCAGCAAGGCTGCCAGAATGCGTTCTACTTCTTTGGCGCATTGAGTACCAACAACAACAACAATAACAACAATAACAACAAACAACAAAGAAACAACAACAACAGCAGGAAGAACAAGAAACAGATTTGGCACACACTTGAACTCTAACCGGTCGTTAATAAATGCCAACAAGGACAACCTTTTCTACATATTGTGCATACTACAGTGCACGCTCGAAGGAGTGAACAAGTTTGTTCTATTCACATAAAGTTACCAAGCCCGCTAGCAATGTGAATACTTCTTAACTAAGATAGAATATAGACTTCAACTTAGATTAGGATGCATTAGTATTTTTTCTATAAATTTAAAGTTGTTCAGTACATTTGAAGGTTCAATAAAAGTTTAATACGAAATAAAACATAAAAACTAAGATAGAATCTTTTATTAATCAATCCAGTGCGATTGACAGTTGTTTTTCAAATTAATAACAATTACAACAACAAAACTTAAGGCAGAGCATTAATAGGTTTCATTGTTATTTACAGGCGCGTTCTAACTTCCACTTTACAATTAAATCCACAGCAACGTTTGTAGCATACTTTTTGGTGCTGAACAAAATTAAAACCTTACTCTCGCTATATGTTTATAAGCAACTTTAAGGATGCTAAAACTAGGCATAGATATCTATTTGAGAGTGCAGCTTGAAAGAAATCTAGCATATATGTATATATCTTTTAAATACCTTAAGAAAAAAATACTAAAATAATATATCTACCAGAATATACAATCACTTTCAAGTTACTATTAGCTAACTTCATGTATTATTTTGATAAGACTTCAAATATTTTGAGCGTTCGTGTTAATGTGTATTGAAATTGTGTGTCAAGATAACTAGGATACATTGATCTAAAAAGTAGTTAAAAAATTAAGAAAATAGCACCAACAGTGATTATTAAGTAAATCTGCTTTGAGTCATAATTGTCAACGCTTTGACTTAGTTTTAGAACTTCTATTTAAGCCTCTTTAAATTTGAATTTATTGGCAACATGTTGACTTATTAATTACCACAAAATGCAATGGCAAATTTAAGACTCGGAACTCCCTTTATTCCCATCTCATTCACCTATAAACGAAGTGGAAACTAGAAGCACGTGGCAAGGAAACTTCGAGGACTGCACAATACTGATTTCCAATCGAAACAAACTTATTTTGTGAACATTAAAGATTACTTCACATTAGCACTTCTCATAGGAGGTTATCCTTTTTATGAATTGCTTGCTTCGCTAACGATAATTTTTTAGGTATTTTTCTTGTAGTGTACAGGGTAGCTCCTAGTCAAGCAGACACAACTAGAGAAGGCTTATTTCTTTTTTAAGCGAAACAAAAAACGAGCAAGTTAATCAAAAATAAATATGAGCACAGCACAAGCCGCAGGCAAAACTTTTGGCCCCAGCCTTTATGAAACTGTGGGCAGATGACTCCCCACTCTGTCCAACGCCCAGCGAACGTGGCAGCCCACGTAGCCACCCACTTGAGAAAAGAGGCACAGACGGCCAACAGAGACGCTGCCAGGACAGGCCAAGCCAGGACAGGACAGGACAGGACAAGCCAGGACGAGCCGAGTTGGGCCTGTCAAGTATTTTAATATCAACGTAAATATTACATTTATCAACTGGCAAAAGGGCGCAACGGCAACAGACACTCACACATACACACCAATACGAATGGCGGAATGGTGGCGGGAGGGTGCGGGTGGATGCGGATGGAGACATGGCAATGTCACGCCCAGATGCGGCAGGCATCAGGCAACACCTGAGGCTTTATCGAGCTGTCAGAAGCGTCAGTTTTGTCACTCAAAGGAGTCGACAGGGCATGTAGCGTCAGTTTGCTTAAATCAATATGCATAAAGGCCAGGCCAAAAGTTGATAATCAGTTGATAGCGCGGCATTTGACGTAAATCGGCCGGCAATTTAATTTATTGCGCCTTAAGTCAAAATGTGACAGCGGCAAAGTTTATTCAATAAATCCTTTAGCCAAAAAGTTATTGACAAAGCTTTTAATTGCTTTCGAAAATAGCAGCAGTCTGACTAAGCCACCCATCAGGCTCATCACTCCCCCCCACCCGCCACTATCACCGCCAGCGCCACCAGCACCACCAGCACCGAAATCCTGCCCACTTTTTGCATGTGTTGGCTGCCACGTTTTAACTAATTGCAATCAAATTTCTGGCGTCACCCGCAGCTCGCTGCGCGTTTATGTCAAAACTGTCAGACAGTTCGTCAGCTGTGGCACAGACAAAGGCAACTGGCGCCGTTACATTTAAGCCAAGTCAAGCTCAACCCGGCCAAGCCCAGCCCAGCCCAGCCCAGCCATGCCCATAAGAGTGCCATCCTGTCTCCACCTACTGCATCCCATCTGCATATCCAGGCAACGGCAGCAGCCTTTATACCCTTTATCCATAACATGCCACAAAGGGGCTTGCTACAAATAAAGTCTCGAAAGACCCAAGCATATATTATATATATTTATTGTATACTGCTTATACGTACTTTCATTTAAAGAAAATATCATATTTTGAATTAATTTTTATAAATAAAACTTTGATTATTGTTTTGTTGTTTTGCATGCCAACTCTATATTTGAAACATTTTAATATTATTATAATAATATTATTATTTTATCTATGGTATCATAATATATATGTATGTAGGTATTACAAAATGACAACTTCATCTTGAACTTCAGTTCTTAAATAATTTGTTTCTTTAAACACTTCATTTAAGCGACGGCTTTCTTTCTCAAAACTACTCAGGCGAATGCCCTCAAATCAGTCGCACTTCAAACTTTTGGTATCGAAATATCGATAGCACGATCTGCCCATTTCCACATGATCAGTGTGACCAACTTTCGCAAAGGCTACATACCCCATGCATTATTATGCCATTCCCCTGCTAAATAATCGATAACAACTTTTGTGCGCTCTTGGTTATCAACATTGACTGCATTTTCCACCATCGATAGCTTGGTATCGACCTCGTTTTGAAGTATCGAGTATTATTTTTGGCAATTGATCCATTTAGCGATGGAATTTGGAAGCTTGCCGAAATTATTAAAGTTATCGATACTTGTTGAAAATGCAATAAATCGATCGAATATTTTACAAGCTCTTGAGTTTTGTTTACATAATTTAGTACAAATGTGAATATGATTGCTTTAGGGTACAGGGTATCTCCTAGTTGAGTAGCTTTACTATAGTGAGTGTTCTTACTCGACTAGCGTATACTTACTTATCTTTTTTTTTTTTTGCAATGTCAAAAGCGTATTTTGTGCAAATGGCTCAATGACGTTGAGTGCCAAATCTGTAAAAGTGAAATGCAAAAATGGCCTCATCCTCGTACTCGTACTCGTGCTCGTGCTCATCCTCATCCTCATTCTCATTCTGATCCTTGTCCTCGTCCTCATCATGGCAATGACGCTGCCAGTTTAGAGCCAGCCACCCACTTGTGTCTTCAGCAATATTAATCGAAATGAGAGTTGCCTTTGACTCTGATTCAGAATGTGACTCTGATTTTGATTGTGAATGTGAATGTGAATGCGAATGTGTATGTGACTGGGCGCCATTAGCGTGGATTAGTTCATTTGCGTGATATTGTTATGATGCCGAGGATATCAACGTGTCATGGGCGCAATATCAGAAAGTGCCATATCATGAGACAGAGCAGAAAATGCATGTTACGAATTCCTAATGACTTTTCCTATTATCTGCCCATCAGCTAAGTACACAACTAACACTTACTTCAAATTATAAGATACATTTTCAGCATGGACCAATCAATTTTATTAATTATAACTCTTATTGGGCAACTAAACAAATATCAATAGAAATCTTAAATATCGAAATTTACAATCATATTAAAACTGTTATCGCTAGATGTAATCCCATCACTAAAATAACGCATTTTAAAGTTTTTTTCTTAAAAAATTGTTCAATTTTATTCAAACAAGTTTTCTGCTGACTTTAGTGGCAACTTAATCTAGATAAAATGAAATTACGTTTTTTGCTAAATGTTGCAAGCTACTTACAACTATCGACTATCGGAAGTATCGATACTAGTCAATTCAAATGTACTGCTTGTCAAAAATGGCAATAGTCAAATCAAAAGCAAAATATTGTATGCTTAGATGGAGGCCCTGGCAGCTATGACTAAATCTACTTGTTAGCTTATAGTTTTAACTATTAGTTAGTTTTAGCTATTAGTTTAACTTCCATAAATAATTATAAATTTGTGAGAGAGCCACGTTCTCAGTGTTTATTTAAGATGGCGTTCAACTAAACTGCACATAATTTTCTGTGTTTAAAGCTTAAACGTTCTGATTCTTTCAATGTCAGTTTAACTAGCTGTCAGTTAAGTCAACACGTTGACTAACACTACAGACCAGTGTGTACACTTTGATAAATGATGGATAATGTTCGCCTATTTAAAAGCGAAAATTATTTATCTCTATTTATATTAAGACAAGTAAATTTTGTATCGTAAGGACAACAAACTCAATATAATATTAAAAAGATACCTTAAAATCATTTTTAAATATTACAGAGTGCAAGGAATTTAAAAATTAAATGTTTCAATTTGTATCACTTCTAAAAATACATTTTTAAATAATACAAAATACAAAGAATTTCAATTATCAAATGTTTCCATTCGTATCATTTCTAAAAATACATTTTTAAACAATACAAATGAGTTTTTTATGAACAGAATCCGAGTGTGCAAAGTCTTATGGATTTGGAAATCGGAGCACGCCTGAATATTAATTTGTAGTCAATTCCCAGCAGATATAACTCTGTACAGCAACAATATGTAGTAGATTATAATGAAACATATTTCGTTAGCTTAACCATTGTGAGCGCCATTTCAATTCGCAAGCTGGATTTGGTAGTAAAGGCGGGGATAACCTGGATTGGGAGCTGGCTAGGTGGGGTCTAATACTGAGTGCCTTAAAGGTTTACAAGATGTGCCAGCTTGGCCTGCCCCAAAGGGTCACCGCTGCTGCTGCTGCTGTAGCTGCTGCTGGGAATAGTCCTCGTTGTGGTTCGAACCAACTGACAACGTGGCAAGGGCGGGGGCAAGAGGGCACTGTTCTGGGCTGGACGTGCTTGACTCTCATAATAGATGGCCAACACGTTGTTGTCGCTGCTGCTTGTTTGGCTCTCAGGAGCATTTTAGGCAGTAAAAGGACCACAGGGCCTACCATTGCCACTTACCGGGCAACGCGTGTAGTGGCTTCCTAGTGCCTTTGGGCTACTGCGCACTTCATATTTGATGCCAGGACATGTCCTATGCACACTCTAATCAATATCAATTATTAGTACAAGCTGCAGTTCTAGCAAAGAATGCATTGAACAGCAACTCAACTGACAGTATCTAGTTTATTATTCAGAGTGTCAAACAAAAACTTTCAACAGCGCAGCACAGTATGCGAACAAATAATGCGATTATAACGAATACAAAAAATGTTAATTAATTGAATTAATCTTGAAAATGCAATTGAACTGACTGCTGATTACAAATGACAAAAGGCAAAACTTTCAACTACATATGTTTATTTATGCTGAGTAGGGTTAAAATGGAAGGTCAAATGCATTTTCATCAGTTAAAATAATTCATGCAATATTAATTGTGAACGTAACTCAATTAGCTGAAAGCATAAAGTGCATTATTTATTTACCAGGCCTGGCAACAGCTCACACTGCAATATCCCTCTCAAATATAAAGAACAGATTAACAATTCCTGAAAACTACAGCCGAGGGGTAAGTGGCTGTGGATCTATAAGTTACAAACATTAATGATTTATTCAACATGTCATTTACTTAAATCGACCTTCAGGGTTAAAACATAATTAACAACAGATTACTTTAAGGTCCTGCAACTTCAATAATATAAACATGAAACAAGTAAGAACGTTGCAGCCGGACGTACTCAACAGCAGAATACTCGGTTCCAAGTCCGGTATATTTGGGAAAGAGACAGGAAAACACAGAAGTCTATATTTGTGGGAAATATAGTTTTTGCTTATTTACGGGGCAGGGAGTGGCGGTGTCACAAAACCTTTGATGCAGATCTGTCAAAGAGCTCAACATAAGTCTCTAGCTTAAAAATTTTGAAGATATAAGTTTCTGTCAAAAACTCGCTGGAAAATGGAGCTATGGTATGAAGAACTTTCTGTAAGGGTACATAACTTCGGATGCCCGTAAATAGCTGATATTTCGTAGGTTTTTTATTGCTCACATCATTGAAAACTGAACATTCTTTAGTAGTACAAGTTGTTGACGTCGTAATGCTCCCAGGGGCTGCACAAGAATCTGTAGCTGGGATTGGTGCCAGTGGTGCACTGGCTGGCGGGTACCGGGCAGGAGCTGTACATTTTGATGCCCAGGACATTGTGGGCCGCATAGTTGCAGGCCAAGAGGAAGGTCTTGTATGAATTGGCCGGGTCCGTGTAAGTGGCGACGGCACAGCCCACATCCGTGTTGCGATCGGCCACCATAACAGTAAAGTGTCCAATGGTGGGTCCGTAGTAGTTCATAGGGTAGGCATCAATGTGGGACTGCTGGGTATTGGACACCTCCTTGTACCACAGATCGACGCCACGTACAGCCGTTTCTGCTGTGTTTAGCGGATCGTAGTAGCCAATACTGGCAAGATTCTGGCCAGCCCAGTCGAAATCGTCCGTGTTGCGGCAGGCATCGTGGCGCATCTTACAGCTCCTCACATTCAGCGAGGCCAGATAGGCCAGTTCCTCGTTCCACTTCATGGTTGCCATGCGGCAGGCGGGCATCAGTTTGGGGTCACCGCCTCCGGCGATGAAGCTGCGATGTTCATTGTGCCTTGCCACGATCGCATTTTTCTCCTCAACCGACAGATTCAACAGGACTTTGTCGCTGGGGCAGTTGCTGTCCCAGTCCTATAACAACAAGGGTTCGACAATAAAGTTATGTACATATGCCATGAGTTAATCTATCCGATTGACACTCACGCCGTTGTTGTTGCAGCCAATATTTTGACTATTGCCGCAGCTCTTCTTGCAGTAGTCCGTGGCCAAGACGACGCCCAGGACCAGGGCCAGAACACTTAGGGTCAGAATGTTGCGCATTTCAATATCTCAGTTCGATTAATCAGTGCGCCGGCTGAGATTATTGCTTTTATACCCACTGTGTTGTTTTGGGCTCTTATCTACAAATGAGTACACTTGCCAATTTTCGGGGCTTAGCCGATGTTAACCAATATTTATTGTTTTATTACGAAGCTGTAGTCACTTTGGGCATACAAAGAAACAAATATTGACTAAGATTTATAATTAAGTCCTTATCATAAGTCTTATGAATCGAAAAATATGCCGCAATCTTACAGCGGAAACAAATAAGCATACTCTAGTCGAGTATACTCGACTATGAAAGTCCCTGCACCCAGGTCTACAACTTCTAAACATATCTTCATACACTTAAACATACACAAATACGCACGCACACAAGCGATACCGCAAGCGAGGATTTTCAAGTGGCGGCTGTGGTGCTGCTTCCCCTGCAGTACTGAATCTTCTTTCGTAAATAGCTTCTGTGTTTATGATCCGATCGACTTGAAGTTTGTATAGTAGATAATGAATGACCCAAGTATTACACATGCCTAGTCTTGCGAATATATATTTAAAATTGTCGTCATAAATTGTTTTTAAATAATTTCCGGGGGAGCGGCGGGAGATACCTTACAATTGCGTATGGTATACAGGAACCTATCTTTAAAATTTGGTGACTCTAACTCTTACAGAAATCGACGAGTTCATTCAAGATGGCCTCGACTATTAATACTGATCAAGAATATATATAGGGTCGAATATTTCTCCCTCTGCCTACATTTGCACAGATTTAATACCCCCTTTTTACCCATTTTATGGGTACAGGGAGTAAAAATATCTACAGAGTGGCAGAAGCGAGTTGAAGTTCAAGAATGACAGCATCGTATAGATAAGGTAATCTGGTCCTAACTATAATCTTCCCAATCGATAGCATTTCAAGCACAATTTCCGATTGCCCCCATGACAGCTACTATATGATAAAGTGTTTCGATTTTGACCAAATTTAATCAGCTTGTTAAAAGCAGTATGCTAGATTGATTTGCTGAGTTTTGTTAAGATACAACACTTTTTCAAACACGATAGAGGAGCTGGCAATATAAGAACGATTTCGAGTTCTTTTTATATATTCACCATGAATCTTGACAAATTAAATGTTAATTTTTGTACAAAGGTAGAGTACTAAACATGATCAACTTACAATTTTTATTTTGGAATATCAGTAAAATTGAAAGTTAGCTCGATTTGGCGAGGTTTTAATGTGTGTTTTAGAAGTGAACTTAATTTGATCCAAATGAAGCCAATATATATTATAACTACCATAGAAACGTTTGCTGGAAATGAAGTTTTTATATGGAAACAATAAATAATTATTGTTGCTATTTATTGTATTATTATAATTTATTTGCTCTGCTTAAATATCACTGGACAAATACTACATTAAGTGAACGGTGTGAAAATTGTGCATCATCTTTATTTAATCACATTAAATATTACAAAAGCAAATGCATTAAATAAGGATTGGGAGATTGGCAAACACTCTGGCCCATTGGGAATCATTTGTTGGCCAACTCAGAGAAGAGCGCAGTTGTGTTTGGTTGGTTGGTTTGTTGAAAGCCAAGTCGAAGACCAAATTGATGCTGCAAATCAGACTTTTTGACAGCACACACTCAACAAACAAGCAAAGCAAATTTGTACAAAGCTCGACTGGATGCTTGGCTTGAAAATAAATAAGCCAACAAAGGATGCTACTGGCTTTTGCATGCGAGTAACTGGCCAAAATATTTTGGCGCCTGGCAATTACAAGGCACAACTTTTGTAAGCCCGCATTTGTGAACAAAGCACAAGCACACACACACACCACACACACACAGACACATACAGAGACAGTTAGCACTGGCAGGGAAATATTCATTTTATCACACATACGCCCCATGCAACGTCATACTCTCAACGTTGACAACAAAGCGCACGACCACGCCCCCTTATCCGCCGCCCATTGGAACTCAGTTGGTGGCTAATTAGCAGGCGGCAGCCCGAGAAGATGGCTGCGCATAATTGCATGTTGCATTAAATTAAAAAGCTCGGGAAAACACACAAAAAACAACACACAAAAACAACAAAAAAAACACACACACACACACAGAAGAAAATTCCATGAAAAACAGCAGGAGAAACCAAATTGAAAATTATGAAAAGTGCAGAATAATATTCAAATGCTAGCGGGGTGAGGGCGGCACACATTGTGCGTTGAGTTATTTCTTGTTTTTGGTTTTTTGGATTTTTTTTTTTTTTGTTTTTTTTTTTGCAACAGTTAAAAACGAGAATGCGAAAATGCTTAAATCAGCCCCGAGATTATCTGGGTTAGTAGAATTCGCGCGCATTTCCTGCTCATTTCAACCGCATTTTAATGTGACAGAGAAAATTATAATAACACAAGTAAGGGAAGAAAAAGCGCCGTAGAGCAAAAAGTGAAAACTTGCAAGAACAAGCGAAAGGCTGAAAACACACACACACACACAGAGAGAGAGAAAGGGAGAGAGAGAGAGAGAGGGAGTGGGGGCTGGCATGAGAGAGCAGCAGCGCAGAGGCTCAACAAATTACGAGCAACGAGTATTTTCATAATTTACACTGACTTTTACCAGCGCCAGTCCCAGCCGCAGCATCAACATCAGCATCAGCAACCAAAAACGGAACCAGGGTGCGGGGTTGCTGGGTCTGCGGGGTGTGGGTGTGTGCAACTACCATTGTCTTTTTTCCGCAGCTCTCCGCAAAATGCCATCGAAGGCGGCAGGAGCAGCAGCAGCAGCAGCAGCAGGAGCAGCTAAAACCAAGGCAACTGCTTTATGTGAACGGGTGCTGCTGCATTGCGATGCGAATGGGTGGCAAGTAATCAGGCGCAACCAGCAAACTTTTACTTATAGTTAAATGCTGCAGCTGCACTGAAATACTGACAAAAAGACGAACAGACAGCGGACGAGGGGATGGCGGGATGCGGCAACGCAAGGACGACGACAAACGGCCGCCGGACGAGAGACGATGACAGGAAATGGAGGCTGCAACTATACGCTTCTGCTTCTGCCTCTGCTGTCGCTGCCGCTGCCTCTGCCTCTGCTGGCATCATGCAGCAATACCCCTTGCCCCTCTACCCACCAGCATTTAAATCTCCATCCTTATCCCTATCACTGACTCTGTTTGGACCATGCTGTACGGCGCCAACAAAACAGTCATTAAGCCGTTGGCAGCTAGTCGGCCGGCGCATAGTCCAAGGCAAAAACATATAAAAATAAAAAATAAAATAAAATAAAATAAAATAGAGAACCCAAATCCTTAACATATAAAAATATACTTGTATAACAGCTATGAGAAATCAGCTTAGTGGTCCACTGAAACTGTCACAAGCGCCTCTCAATAAGAAAAATCGATTTTGTTAGCGATCTTATCGAAATATAATGTAAAAACTATCAAAAGCGCTTCTCGATAAATAAAATCGATATTGTAAGCAATCTTATCGAAATATAAAATGTTGAATCACTAACTCACATTAAAGTCCAAATTGATTAGTCTGTTAAGCGCGACGTAAGGTTAGGTTAGGTTAGGTTAGGTAAGGTTAGGTTAGGTTAGGTTAGGTTAGGTTAGGTAAGGTTAGGTTAGGTTAGGTAAGGTTGGGTTAGGTTAGGTTAGGTTAGGTTAGGTTAGGTTAGGTTAGGTTAGGTTAGGTTAGGTTAGGTTAGGTTAGGTTAGTTTAGGTTGGGTTAGGTTAGGTTAGTTTAGGTTAGGTTAGGTTAGGTTAGGTTAGGTTAGGTTAGGTTAGGTTAGGTTAGGTTAGGTTAGGTTAGGTTAGGTTAGTTTAGGTTAGGTTAGGTTAGGTTAGGTTAGGTTAGGTTAGGTTAGGTTAGGTTAGGTTAGGTTAAGTTAGCTTAGGTTAGGTTAGGTAAGGTTAGGTTAGGTTAGGTTAGGTTAGGTTAGGTTAGGTTAGGTTAGGTTAGGTTAGGTTAGGTTAGTTAGGTTAGGTTAGGTTAGGTTAGGTTAGGTTAGGTTAGGTTAGGTTAGGTAGGGTTAGGTTAGGTTAGCCAGTTTTGGCCCCTTGTGGTACCACATAAAACCTATTAAGCTGGTGCTTCCCCTCTGAACCATTTCGTGGATGTTGCCTATCCCTACCTCGGATAAATCCGATAAGTCCGATTGTTCAGACTGTAAGGGTAACATTTTGACCAAGTCTTTCCAGATTGTATAAACTACACAGAGACTCGATTTGGGTGAATTTGGTAAGAATATCTTCATAAACAATAAAGTTTTCATACAAAAACAAATTGTCGACTGATCATTCCTATGACCGCTATATGTTATAGCGGTCCGTTCCGGCAGGTTTCGACAGCAAAAAGAAGGATTTGTGCCAAGTTTCATCTCTCAACTGGGAGACTAAGTAGTTTGCAAAGAAACAGACAGACTTCAGCTTGTGCTGATCAAGAATATATATAATTTGTGGAATCGGAATTATCACATTTCGTGACAAAAATAACCCTCTACAAGGGTAAAATCAGCATCCATACATACTATAAGACGTTAACTGAACAAAACTGAACTTCTGATATGAAATTTAAGCAAACAAATAGTTTGTTTAAAGTGTTTGGATTGATTATAATCATAATCAAGTCCTAAAGGCTTTTTTAGTTCAGTATGTAAGTAAGACCAAGAAGACTTAAATTTGAAATCGTGCACTTTATCGACCAGGTACTTAATGTATATAGGAAAGACTAATATTAAATTGCAATAAAAATATGAATTTAATGTGATATATATGTGAAAAACCTGTGACTATAGAAACTGAATATAAGTGCACACAAATCGACATCTAAACGTCAATGGGAACTGTAAGGACACTTGTCTATCTGGTGTGCATTTGCTTTTGAACCTATAAAATGAAATCGTCCATAATTCTATAGCACTTAAGGGGAGACCGACTGAGTTTAAAATCATCCTCTCAATAGAAGGACACATCTGATAATGCTTTAAGCGGTCGAATTCTGTGCTGCAAATTAATTTAATAGTGCTTCAGCACATCATCTGGTATCTGGCTCTGAAAGCACTTGATCCACTTTGGTCAATTTTAGTATGGCCACAAATATACTACATATACATATTAAATACATATATTAAATTTGGACAGGCAAACAAATTGGGGTAAGTCAATGTATTGTTTGCACACCAATAAATGCAACATGCAAACAAAATGTTCGAATAATATATTCGCCATATTTGAGCTGCCGTTGTGTGCTGTTGTATTCATTCTTTGAATTCAAAAATACTCGAAAACAATGCCAGTTGGCAGCGAGATGAGCTATGAGAAAGGGTCTTTGGGTGTTTGGGTGTCGGGTGTCAGGATTCGGGTGTCGGGTGTCAGAGGACAACCAACCAACCGGCAACCAAAATGTTGACATGCCAAATGTGTCATAAACAACTTTGTGTGCACATTTTCTAGACACAAACACACACAAAAACAAACACACACACACACACAAACACACTCAAATATCGACACAGTCTCAGCTAGTTGCCAAAGTGAATGCAATTTCAATTTGAGTTTTATTTTTTGTGCAGTGCGTTTTATATGTTCTATACCCTGTAACTATCAGACTGTGAAAACATCAAACTGTCTAATAGTATTGCACTTTTATACATATCAAGCGAATATTTATAAATATTGTTAATAAGCTTTAACCGCGGAGTTGACCAGGTCAATATAACTATCATATGGCGAAAACGGAAATTGTTATCGAATCTACTGTCATCTATCAAGAATTTACTTTGAATTGTGATTTCTATCACGTATTGATGTCCCAAATTTAAAATATCAAAGAACCAATTCAAAAATGCAGAAATATATGTTTGTAAAAATCAAAAAGAGCAAAGCATAAAATCTATCGATAGTTGAAGAAAAAACGCATCACCATCACTATCGATAAGTTAAAATATCGATGGCACTTATCTATAGAGTCCATTGCTTATTGTTTGATAGTTACAGTTCCAGTAGTTAGGTAACTAAGTGAATACAAAGTGTTATTTTACCTGAATAGGGTATATACCATTCGAGTACTCTCGAGTAAAGCACATATACTTGCTTTATCTCTGGCGGAGGTCGTCTGTAAGCCAAATTGTCGTTTTTAGCAGTGCAAACATAATTTCAGCTGTACACAGAGTATATGTACTCGGATGTACAGGAGTATCAAAAAACGTACCAATTGAACGTCAGAAAAAAACAAGTAAGAACTGCTGCAGTCAAAATGTCCCGACAAGTGTATACTCTCTCTCTCTCTCTCTCTCTGTTGCCAGTCTGTTTTCTTTTGCTTATTTGTTGGGGCGGAGCACGCTGCTTTGCGAAAACATTTTAAGCCACATCTTTCAAAGCGGTCATCAGTAGAATACATATTAAATTTGGTTACTCTAACTATAAATGTACTGCAGATATAGATTTTCCTTATTTTCAAGAGAGTGGGTGCGGGTGGCAGTATTTGTTTGCGTCAAATCTGTCAACGAGTTGATCTGTAGACCTCATATTAAATTTGCTTACTCTAGCTATGAATATATGGAAGATATAGACCGATTTCGGAGAGTAGCTGGTAGTTAAAATAAGGTGGTTGCTCCAGCTTTGCTGGTACGGACAGAGACAGTCAGGGCTTGCAGAAGCGTAATGCACTCGATTTCGAAAATATTGTTTGGAAACAGAGTATATAAAACACAATGATCACAGCACACCCCAATATGAGCAGAGTCTGAGTGTGGCAAGTTATGTACCCTGTTTTTGGGTCTCACACCCGGACAGGGTGTTAGTTATAATTTGGAGCATTCTTTGGGCTAAAACGCTTTGCTGTCACTTTTGTCAGTGCTTTTGATTCTTATTTTGGTTTTGGTTTTGGTTTTGCTTTTGCTTTTACTTCTGCTTTTGCTTCTGCTTCTTTGCTGGTATTCTCATTCAAGCACACTTGAACAAATAAGCACTCTTGGCCATACTCACTTAGCCACTTACTTACAGCTGCTGCCATTGTTGTTACTTAGCATTGTTATTGTTGTTGTTGCTGCTGTTGCCGTTGCTGTTGCTGTTGTTGTCGTCGCAACTGTCACGCCCACTGCTTTCAGCCAAGTACGAGTATGTACGAGAATTGTACGCTATATTAGTGTAACATAATGCGGCGACAATGGCTATGGACACCATTTTGGTAAAGTACTTTTGTCAGTCAGATGGTTCCTTAATTACACATAAGTACTTTGTATATGTACAACATATCGTATGTAAATACATACATACATGTATTGTACGTATATACATACAGTGGAAACTCAAAAGAGACAACTCTCGATATCACAAATCTTGCAGTAAAGTTGGCGAAACATCGATAGCACTGTCAATAATATCGATCGTTTTCTCTTCACTAGCGATAAATCGATAATGTTTTTATTGCCATTTTATACAAGAACAAGTATGTTACAGAACAAAACTTTTCTTTTATTTGAATATTTAATATGAAAACTGCTGTTCATAAACAAACATCTTGAGTTTATTATTATTTGTTGATTTTTTTCATTAAATTTGAAAAAGAAAAACGATTATTCTGCGATTGTTAAATAAAAATATGGTAAAATAATACAATTGCAATTTTTATTTAAAAAATCATAATATAACTCTTATTTTAAATATATATATTGCTTTAAAATCTATCACTTAATACCTTGCCTCAGTCTACAAAATTTCTAAGTCAATGCAATATTCAAATTTAAATATTTCACCTTTATTCAACTAACTTTGCTTTAATCAATTATTGAGAATGTTTAAAGCTTAGTATAATATTTCAAATAAAATTTTGTAAATAAATATTTAAGAATTGTATTGTTGCTTAGCAATAAGAAGAAGTATAAAGCAATATCATAATTGAATTAAATTACATAATTAAATGCTTTGTGCAAAGCCAAAAACACAAATTTGCACTATTCGCATTAATTGGTACAAATTAATTATTTCTAAGAAACAATGCTCACTTTTGTCCGAAACTTGAGCCCTTCTGTAATTAAAACGAATACTGGAACCAATTAGTCTCAATTATTGAGCTGTGCACTGTAAATTCTTAAATCCACACATAAATAGAGTTATGTATGTGGCTGACCTTTATATTTCAAATGCACAGATAATTCAACGCTCTATTAAGTTAAAAGCCTTGTAATCAAAGAATTTATTAAATTGGCAAGCAATTTGAGGCTGCTTTCAATATTTCTGTTGCATACTTAAATATGCAGATAGGTAAGGACGATTTATGCAAGAATAAGTCCATTTAGCAACTGCAGGAACTCGTCTGCAGCAGTTTGTACTGGCATTTACATAGAAATTCACATTGAACCAAGGCAGCAAAGAAATGTTGAATAAAACTTCAAACAATTTAAATTACCCAATTACGAGGACAAGGAAAGTGTATGCAAATAGCAAATAAACCAACAAACAAAATAACAACAACGAAAATGCTGCAAAACAACATCAACGTCAACAGAAGTTGTTAAATAAATAGCGCATAGCTGACCAAGTAAACAGATTTTTGGACGTGAAACTGCATTCGAGCTAACCATATACTACCCACAAGCATTTGGGGAACGGGGGAGGGCAACAAGGGGGCACAGGCAATGCCTGGAATAATAACAGGCAAACACCGAAGTACGCATACCCTTAAAACAGAGATACAAGCCAACTTTTAGGCGCTTTCCATGCTTTTCCTTGAAATCTTTTGCGTCTGTCTTAGAGGCAACTCAATCAAATTTAAAGTTATTATATACAGAGAGAGGAATATTATTTTGAAGCTTCCAGAGGAGATTTGAAGGATACTATAATATATTATGGAGCTTATTATTTATTTGTGCATGGACAACTTAATCTGTCAGAAGTTATTATACATATATAGAGAGAGAAATATTATTTTGAAGATTATTTCAGGGGAAGTTTGCAGGATAATTTTATGTATTATGGAGTTTATTATTTATTTGTACAATGACCTTAAGTCAAGATTCTGTCCAGCAAGGTTGGTAACGTTTAAGTAATCTCCTCGCTCCCTGCGAGGGTTGGCAGTCCTTTCCTAACTAGCTAACTCTAAGGATTTGATATCACAGAATTGGCTGCTATAGAAATTATGACCAGAATAAACTTTAAAACCCGCTGAATCAGAAATAACAAGTTTTAAATGTGTTTCGTGTAAAAAGTATTTTTATTACCTATTTGAAAGGTGGGTTTATAAACAAGGAACAGAAATGGATATCCCAAACATTTGGCAGTCATAAAAATATCCATTTCTCAATTTTTAAAGCTACCCTTTTGAAGTTAAGCATATATGCATATAATATTTCTTAGTATTTTTTCACAACCTAATTTTAAAGGTGCGTATGTCTGAAATTACAATAGATTTTTGTATTTAAAAGGCAATCAATTATCTTACAGCTGCAACAGTTTCAAATTTCAAAATAAAAAGCATGTGTGCTAGTTGGGATTGAAACTAACTTGAGTTTTCAAAACCTACTCAGGCGTACTATCAGTAATAATAACAACTTCTTGAATTTTCTTAGAGGAACTGCTGGATGAGATGAGATGAGATGGAGGCGTATGAATGGAATAAGGAAGAGCACAAGTGCGAGTCTGCAATGTGCAGTGCAACTGTATTTGAGTGCCATCCAGGCAGTGTGTACTATTTATTTTATTTGGGTCCTGCTTGACGGTCAAAGGATGCGCCACAAAATAAATATGCGACAAGTTGGGCCTCTCCAGCGACCTTGAGTGCCCGTCCCGGCGCATTCACAAGGGGCCCACGGCTGTCCACAGCAGTAATGAGTGTCGTCAAAAATGTGTACCAGTACTTGGCCCACAACTTTGATAAGTACTCGTATTTGGTTGGCACTCCTCAGCTGAGCTTAGTTCTGTTCAGCTCGACTCGGCTGTCGTTTCCGCATTGCAAATGCATTACGTGGCCCCAGGGCCAAGGCGAATGCCACAAAAGTCTTTTGGCCAAATTTAATTGTTCCAAATGCTGCGAATTTTCTTCGCAGCAGTGACCAATTTTCCATTTTGGGCTACCACAATGCTGCACAGTCCAAGACTTCACAAAGTTTTACTTATTTACATAAATTAATTTATTTGCCGCTGACGGCAATTTTAAGTGCCCTTGCAATAAATTGCCCATTTACACGGATTCTAAGGCAACTGTAGAAACGGCAACATAGCTCCTGCTGTTAGTGTTAATGTTAATGCTAATTCTATCTAACCTATCTAGGACTAAAGTAATTTACATTGTCCTTATCAGTGCGGCAATAACTCTTACTTCTGTTAACAGTTAACTGTCTTGTGACTTAACTTTTATATATGATTGTTTCTTTTCTGACATTACAGCAACTGTTACTGTTACATAAACTGTTACTATTACTGTTAATGTTACTGCTAGTGCTGCTTAGCCTGTACTGTACCGTAACTGTTAATATTACAATTACTCTTACTGCTATTGACACTGCTGAAAACATGCTGCAGTAACTGTTACTACTGATACTGGCAGTAAAACTGTTAACTTTACTGTCACTGTTACCGATACTGTTAGTAGAACTGTGATAGACTCGTGTCTGTTCCTTGCAGTCTAAAAGAACTGTTAACTAGCTGTTGTCAGTAGTGTTGTTGCTGTGTCTACTACAGACATTGCTACTGTTACTGTCACCGTCTTACACTGTAACAGTAGGTGTAATTGCTGCTGACAGTTCTGTTATCTGTAGTGGCACTAGAGCCACGCCCAGTGCGACTGCTACTGGCATTCGAGTGGCACTGAAGCCAGTGTAAACTCATCAAGTGCTGCTTCATTCGTCTTTGGTGCTGCGCCCAGGCAATTGCAATTAATTCAATGTCAGTTCAACTGTAACTGAGACAAAGGCTAAGCTGGGCGCACAGCCATAGCTAAAATCAGATTCTGGTCGAAGGACCCGAGTTGTCCTTGCCACACCATGCCACATGCCACACCCCCAGCGGGCAAATGACAAGTAGTTTGCCAAGGCAGCGCCATTCGAAATCGCTAAAACTTTTGACAATGGCCCTGACTGCGTCGAAAGTGCTTATCTGTGCAGCACAAAGTCTCTGCCTCAATCCATTTGCCTTCTCCCCCTTCAAAAGCTCAGCCCCCAACTCCACCAAAGTCGATTGCGATTGCGATGCTTTTGCCTCCACCATAACGATTAATTCTGCCTGCCAGGCATCCAAAAGGATGACGATCAGGATGTTTGCTGATGATGACTAGTTGACTGCTTACATTCCTTTGACTAAACAAACGCGATAAGCTTCTCTATGGCTTATCCTAGGTACACACACTCCTATCTACATTTTTCCTTACCACAAACAACATACGGGCTAATCCTGCGTTGCGGACGTTACGTGCGTTAAGTACGCATAATTTGTATTCCTGTTGGCGCTCTCAATGAGATACTTTAGGCTTACCTACGGTTGTAAGTAGCTCTTTCAAGGTAGTTTCACATCGCATTACTAATTTTCATTACTATACAATTTAGCATTAAGTGCCGTTGCGGACGTTACAAAATAAAAGGAGTCTTAAAGGATTTATATTAAAAATAATAATAACAAGAAATCAAAGTAACGTTTTTTTTTTTTTTAAATGCTTTTCTTTAAGAAGAAAATTGATAAAAAAAAATATATATATATATAAATATAATTATTTCCAGCAATAAAAATATGAAATTCCAATACCTGCATTCCAAAAGCATATTTCTAATAATGTGCCTCGCACGCGAATAATTATTGTTTTTTATTGTATAATAAAACTTTTCAAAATCATTCAGACTTCATTTTAGATTAGGTTGCATAACTATTTATTTATTTAGTTTGATTTGAGTTGTTTAATATTAAGAGAAAGACTTAATAAACAGCTTGACGGACTGGCTACTAAACTTCCCCCTCCGGGTTGGAGATTTCACTTCATTCCTACTGTCTTTCTCTATTCTTCTTCTTTAGTTTTACGCCTTAAATTAACCTCAAGTTCTATAAGTTTTTTCTTCATATCTAACTCTTTAGTATCTTGCTATAGGCTCTAATAACGCCACCGGCAATTCATTGCTGTCCGGCTATGCCCGACTGGCAAATAAACTTTCCCCAACATGCTGGTGTCGTTATTAGAGTTCAATTGTAATTTCGTGTAGGCTTTTAAATATTTTCCTTGTATCTATGTATTATATTATATTTTTTGATTCGAGGCTGCACTGTTTTGCCTTCATAAATAAATAAATAAATAAATTTAAAAAAAAATGAGTTAGAAAATATGATGAGTTTCAATCAAACCTTGCTGTTCCAAATTAAAATTAAAATTAGTGAATAGCTTACAACTTATCAGTTTTGTTTAAGAGCTAAGAGATTCTTATAAGGTTTATGTTCTCTTTTGTAGTAAAAAACACCTACTTAGTTTAAAATACGATTTATTAATTACTAGCTTATACCCGCGGCGTTGCTCGCATTTCCTAACTATATTTATTTAAATTTTGATTCTTATAAATATTTATTATGTCGATCGAGGGCACGGTAAAAAAATTGCTATGAAACTTCCTTCCCCACACACTTACACACTTACACACACTAACACTCGTGGATATTATAGTTTTTATTTAATGTAAAATTATACTCATGAATATTATCATTTTTCGTTTATGAGTGGGTGGTTGTGTGGGGGTGGTGATGACACAACAAACTATAGCTATAAACATTCCCTGGACTTCAAGGAATATATTATAAAAGATTTCATCAAGATCCTTTAAACGGTTTTCAAGTTTATCGCGAACATACAGACAGACATTCACTTTTATATATATAGATTATTATTATTTTTCGCAGCGTTAACATTTCTACTTTTAACCAATTTGCTAAAAGCAAATTTAAATACAAGTAAACATTTTTATATATATATAAAAAAAGGAATAATTAAAACAATTTTTACTGAAATTGAACTCTGCTTTTAGATTTTTGAAACATGTGCCCCTTTAAAATGTCCTTAAAACTCAACTCGTTTCAGCTTTCATCACATACTCAGAATTATTGTGCGACAATGATGATGATTGCAGTCCGTAGAGTTGGCCTTTACTATTTGGCCAGAACTTTTGCAAAGTCGTAAAAGCCATAACATCAATAGGCAGCTTTAATTTGTTACTAAAGCTAATTATGTAATATGAGAAGTTTTTTGGGCCAAATCGCACGCAATTGGCCATTTGGCATTTGCCGTAAAAGTGGCAGCCAACGAACGAAAATGACGTCGTCAATGTCAAAGGCAAATTTAGCACCGCACAAAAACTTTAAAACTGCGCATGGCTACGGCTGGCAGCAGCTGGAACCCATTAACCATTACCCCGAAAATTCTTAACCCTATGCCGCCATCGAAATGGATAAGCCAGCAGCCCCCCAACAAAAATATCAAACTACCTAAATGCGAGTACCAAAATAGGTAAACGCAGCTTAGCAAATTGTGCGATGCCAACGACTTGAGTTTTATTTTTATGTTGATGCAAAAACTTTACGTGCTCAAGTTTATTGAGTGGCTGCTGTCAAGCTGCCGGCTAAAGGATATAGGCATGAGTGTGTGTGTGTTGTGTGTGTGTGAGTGCGTGAGTGTATCCCAGCCAGCGACACTTAAATGGGCTAAAAGGGCAAAGCTTGGCCTCGCCTCGCCTCGCCTCAACAAATGAAACTCGTCCTGGCTTAATCAGCAACAGTCTGCAATGACGTACAGTAGGCGACTCAGCCCAAAAGAACATATGAATCAAGCCAAAAATGATTAGAAAGCAGATGCTTAGCATTAGGACGTAGAATGTTTCAAAGTTTTTAAAACATTAACCCTTTGCTTAATCGGTCTTGGCGATGGAACTCATCAAAGTGCTTTCCTCCTGATGAGAATATTGAGCAGAAAATAATTTTTTTATCAATATTCCGATGTTAGCCCTGAATTGTGAAGTCGAACCAGCTAGTTCTGCTAATTGTCTATTTAATAAATTTTCTGAAAATGTTCAATAGATAATGATAACTATGTTCTGCACCTTAGAACATTTTGTCTTGATCAACTTTTGTGTAAGGCCCCACAGTGCGACGAGGTGTTTTAATGCACAATACGGTTAAGCAGTTTGTCTTCCAGGAAATGGGCTTACATCAATAGCATTCCATCTAAACACTGATTTAACAGCAGCCAGAAGCTGGGCAGTGGCTAAAGAAATCCTTGGAAGTTAAGCCAGAAAGTTCCTTACAAGAAGGCAGCCAAAAATATTCTTGAATTTTTAAGTAGGCGTTCAACATTTAAATCATTTCAAAATTGGCTTAAGTTGGCTTCAAATCGGCTTAAGCTTAATAAGCTCAAATGATTACCAATATTATTATAACCATAAATTTAACAATTCAGATTTAGCGTTCAAAGGTATTCATATATTCAGGTAATAGTCTCTGAGAGTATACTATATAAAAGAGACCTTCAGCTAGGAGAGACAGCTAGTCAGTCGAAAGGAAAAGCTTCGATTTGCCTATTGATACTGATCAAGAATATATATGTACAGTTCCAATACCGTAGAGCTTCGAGTTGAAGCTTAAATAAGGTATTTAATGATGCTCAACTTTAAATTTCATTAGAAATATTATAATTTTGTTACTGAATACGAAAAGAAAAAGAATGCAATGATCTTAGCTATTGAATTCCTTGATCGAATCAGGCTCGTCCTTCGCTGGCAGCTATTCTATTTTGCATATTCATTAAAGAACAGAGCTGTAACACAATATTAGATGAGAGCCAAAGTAAGAGTCCTGTCTGCAGGCGCCTCAATTTTTAATGAAGCCAACGCAGCGCAGCGCAGCGCAGCGAGATGAACAAGAAGAAGAAGAAGATGATGATGATGTTGAAGATGAAGAAGAAGAAGACACGACGCCCTTATGGCCATAAAATGAAATGGGGAAATTGGCGCCAAGGGGCCCAGGGCCTGGTAAAAGAAAGACCAAAATGTTGCATCACTTTTAACGGGCATAACAAAAGCCATTAAGCAAACTAACACCCATTCCTGACTGCAGGACATAACTGAGCACTTCCCATACAGTTAACAGTTTAAACTAAGGCCTCATGATGAAAAAACAAAAAAAAATAAACTACTTGGAGAGTATTTAAAAGCAACTTATTAACTTTAATTGACATATAATTCTCGGCATTTTCTTAGATGGCTTCCCTTCCAACTATTTTTCATTATGCGTGACTTAACTTTATTGTGCCAAATTAAATGGCATTAAGGTAATATTTGTGTTGATTGAAAGCAGATGAAGTTAGAATGCTCGACCAGAGGATACCCTGTACTCAGGCACTAGTTATACTCCTACTGTTACACATATACATTTGGATTTGCTGAGAGTTTTCAATTGGATTGCAAATTTCAAAATGATATCACAGACATAAGCACTAGAGATGAGCTATATTGTTACATCTTAGTGACATCAGTGACTGTGACATTTAAATATCAGTGACTGTTTCTACAGATCAATAAGCGACTTACAAATATATATATATTCATTTATATACAGCAACATTTGACAAACGCATTCTGCTTTCTGTTAATACTTGGTCAGGCATTGATAATGTCCTGTCGCATGAAGCCTCATATATATATATATATGCTGGGCTGGAGGACAATGAATTGATAAGATTAGTTATAACTTTTGGAATGGCCAAAATTTTATAGTTTTGTTTTACTCAAACATTGCGAAACAGTTCAATCGACTTTGATTAATATCAAAGCATGATTTGTGACTGTTAAACTCAACATTGCGCTGTTAACTTTAACAGTGTTTAATATTAAGCGTGCGAATCATATCAGAAATGTGACTGTTAATATCCGGCCCTGTTAACATCAGTGGACGCATGGTATTTGACTGTTAAAATCGATACTGCGCTGTTAACTTTAACAGTGACCGTTAACAAGAGTGTAATTCCATTCGTAACTGTGAATGTTAATATCTGGCCCCGTTAACATCAGTCGATGCATGATCTGTGACTGTTAATATCGATAAAGCGCTGTTAACTTTAAATTGCTTGTTAACAAGAGTGTAATTCTATTCGTAACTGTGGCCGTTAATATTTAGCACTGTAAAAATCACGCGATGCATGATTTGTGACTGTTAAACTCAACATTTCGCTGTTAACTTTAACAGTATTTAATATCAAGCGTGCGAATCATATCAGAAATGTTACTGTACTATCCGGCCCTGTTAACATTAGTAGACGCATGGTATTTGTCTGTTAAAACAGATATAGCGCTGTTGACTTTAACAGTGACTGTTAACAAGAGTGTAATTCTATTCGTAACTGTGACTGTTAATATCTAGCACTGTAAACATGACTTGATGCATGATTTTTGACTGTTTAATTCACACAACGCTGTAAACTTTAAGAGCAATTAACATAAAGCATGTGAAGCATATCGGAAATGTGACTGTTAATCACTGTTAATGTCAGTCGATGTATGGTCTGTGACTGTTAAAATCGATATAGCGCTGTTAACTTAAACAGTGATTTATATAAAGTGTGTCATTCTCATCACTACTGTGATTCTCAGTCACTGTTACTTCTAATATAAGAACTGTGACTGCTGGCACGCCCTTTGCTCTCGACATTCGGTCACAGTGTGTCACGATGTTTGTTAGTAGTCACATTGCTCATGCCCTGTACAGACACACACACACACACACACACACACACACAAACACACTATTCTATGAATGTCTTGCACTTTTAATTAGAAATCGTTTATTTGTGTTGCTGTAGCTACAATGTTTGGATTTCATTTAGGCAATTTCCAAAAAAAAAAGTCTTATAAATGAATGAATTTAAGCACGTATTCACACACATGCAGCTACAATTAAGTTTCTATATTTATGTATGTGCGTTGTGTGTGTGTGTGTGTGTGTAAAACTGTTTGCTTACAACTACATTAACACTTTTTGGCTTTGACTTGATTTGCACAAAGCAAAAGAGAGGCTTGTGTTTGTCTAGTGCCCGTCTTTTGTTTGGAAGATTTAAATGAGAAAACTTTTATCAACCCCAGTGCAGCCCCCACTCTGTACCACACACACATACACACACACACACAGACACAGACACACACAAATAGAACACATTTGAACGCAAACTTAACAGCCAAATGACGCACATTCGACTAAGAATATCAAAAAATACTCGTATTTACCCAAAGAAGCGCTCGAAACAAGTAAGAAAAGCGATTTTTTGTTTGCTTTCTGAACTGTACAAGTTACACACAAGTTATGCGTGAGTTTTATATGAGTTTTTATTGACAAAATGACAGCATTGTGGCAAGTAGCAGCCACATAATGATACTACTATATAGTATCCAGTAATGTACATTGTATATATAGGCATACTTTGTACTGTGTATCAGAAATGGGTACAATGCTTGATATTTATTGTGATTTAATCAAGTGCTAAACTTTATCAATTATGGCCTATTTCCACTTCCGTTTCCGTTCGAATTATTCGGAATGGAAGCCTAAGCGGTTCTGAATTCCGATAGTGGATTGGTTTTCGGTATAAGCTATGAATTGCAACTATGCGTATATAACTTTTAAAGGGAAAATCCAAAAAAAAAAGAAAATTCAGATTGAAAAGAAGTCGAAAAGGGTGCGATACTTTTATGATGGATATAAATATGAAATTGCTCAATAATAAATGTGAATTTATTCTTAGTTACTACATTTTCTCAAATTGGCTATTATTTCGATAGTTTAGCCAATTCAATATTTTTATTGTTTTTCTTAAAGAGAGGAAATGGAAAAATTAAAGAATTTTTTTTTTAAATTTTGAAGTGGGGGGAGGGGGGGAAAGGGGTGGGGGGTTAAAGGGAAGTATTATACCAACAATATATATAGATTTGGGATTTGACATGTATAATACTTTAGACACGCTTAACCCACCGTCCAAATTTCAAATCGATCGGATAATAAACACGGAACTTATTGACGAAAGAAGATTCAGTGCTGCAGCAAGGGGGGAAGAAGAATCAGAGCCACCACTTAAAGTGCCTCGCTTACGCAGTGGCTCGTGTGTGTGTGTGTGTACTCAAGAAATAATCTTTATTTTTTTTTGAGTTTAATTTTTTTTACTAATTGATATACTTTCGAGCTAAGTGTATCAGTTAAGATATAAGATAAACTTATCAATTTTGTTTCCATATCACAATACACTTCATTTCAAATCCTTTTCGCTTATGTTTTCCTGATGGTTCTTAATGTTCTGATCAGAATGGGAAAAGGCCTATTTATAGTATTCTCTAATCTTGCAGTTCATCGTAGACATAATGATAATCAGCACCGCATCCAGTTCTCAATAGTTTTACTGGGTTGGTTTCTGTTTCTATTAAATCTTAAGTTGATCCTGTCGCTGGCAAATAAAACTTGAACAAACAAAATCGCATAAACTGTTGTTAAGTGAAAGTGCGATAAATCAATTTGTAATTGGGCCAAGTTTTTGGTTTTGGCCTCAGCCTGAATGTTGCCCAACCGCAACAGAACTTAGTACATATATGTATGCCAAGTATTTATTTATATACACAAGTATATATAGTAGTTAGATATGTGATTTACTCATATGATTTCGCTTTGGGGTGAACTTTTGGCGAGCTTAAGCAGTATTTAGTATTTTGTTGAATGCCCAAACAAATACACACTCATGTATGTGGCTTGTTCAAGTTGTAGCTGTTGTTATGGTGATAAAATTATAACATTTTGCAGCCTTTATGGTCAACAGATTATGCTTGTCTATGCCCAGGACTTGGGGCACAAATCCCCGTAATATGAAAAGAGAGAAAAAAAAATAGAGATAAATAAAAATAAATGTGTTTATGTGAATGCGCAACACATACTCGTACAAGTATAAGCATTTAGGATTAACTATTGAATATAGTATATATATATATACATATATATGGTTGTTCACAAGCCTCAAAAGCTTATGGTTGGCCTTTGTTTGATTTCTATTACAGTTGGATCTGCAATTACAGGACGAGGCTGGTGGGGATATTTCAAGTTTTATAACCAACGGCGAATGGGATTTGTTGGGTGAGTTAATCAATTACAAAATTGAAGTATGCCAATGCATGCAATATTTATACATATTTATGAATATACTATATTTATAATGAATACTGACTCTTACCGGATCATTGAACTAACTAATGAACTGATTAAAACTGCAATTTGACTAAATGAATGAATAAATACATATTTAACTAATCAATGTATGTTAACAATTCTCATCTTCTCTTCTGCATACGAACATCTCATTTGCATACCAACAACCAACAACCAACCAACAACAACAACAACAACAACAACTAACCAACCAACAAATGAATAATGAACAATCAACAAAACAAATATGAACAACAAATTACATAACTATATATACATTATATATATATATATACCAGGTGTGCCCGGTAAACGTAATGAAATCTACTATAATTGCTGCCCAGAACCTTATATTGACATAACATTTGCCATTTTGATACGACGCAAAACTTTGTACTATTTTTTCAATTTGATTGTGCCGTGCGTACTTATTGCCTCGATGGCACTGCTAGGGTTTACACTGCCACCAGATTCTGGTGAGAAGCTCTCGCTTGGTAAGTCTTCAACTCGATCAATCAACTCGCCAACGAGTTGTATCCAATAACTGTTGCCACAAAACACGAACGAAATCAATACTCCAACTCCAACTCCAACTTCAACTTCAACTTTAACTGACAGCTGATAACTGAAAACTTGCAATCTCGAAATCCCAACCTATCCAAAAACTTCAAAGTGTTTTCGATATTTAATTGTTGACTTTTCTGTAGGAACCTTTTGCATGCTCTATAAACACCTACACACACACACACACACACACACGCACACACACACACGCGAGTAGTATATTTATTTCAAAACGGAAGCCCATTCGCTGCAAGAGGGCTGCTGGCACTAGGACACAAGTTGACTGCCACCATATTGCACATTACGTATACGCCGCCGAGCCTTGACTATGCAAATGCCATGCCATGCAATCCAATGGCCGCTGGCAATGGCAACTTTGCCAAACAAAGAACAACACCAACAATAACAACAACGGCACAAAACTGAAGAAGAGGAGAAAAACAACAACAACAACAACAAAATAAACAAATCTGTGAGAAAAATTGAACCTCGCCTCGCCTCGCCTCGCCTTGCCTCGCCTTGCCTTGCCTCACAAAACAGGCGCCCATCATTTGTAATCAAAGTCAGCGCTGGCGAAAGTGAAAAATATGGCACAACTGCTGGGCCCACCTTGCTTTCAGCAGCGAGAGTATGGGCAGGATGCACGACTGCAGGACGACAAACGGACTTCAAATGAGCACAGCACACAGTGCACAGAGCCTTGACCCCCTGAACCTCAGCATCAGCATGTTAACCATGTCAAGAAGCACACCTCAAATATACAATACGCAAATGCAAAATATTTATGTTACAATATAGAAAAAATACTCGCTCCTAATGCATTCAGCTCAGCCAACAATAACAAAAATACAAACAAACTGCGCAGAAATATACAGCTTGAAACACAAACTGTTGCAATATGATACAATGGTCATGTTCACCAGCATGACTTGATCCGTGATCATTTATCTGATTACTATGATGATCTCTTTGATGTAAGGCGACTGTATATCGATAATAAATTTGTCGTATTATGATGAAAGTCTATCATAGAAAAAGTACGATCAAGTTAAGTGATTGTGATACAATGTGGGCTTTTATCGATATGCGTCTTAAATTTATCGATATTTTGGAAGTAATAGCCTCTTTCCACTACAGCACATTTTACGTAATTTTTTTGATTCGGGAAAAATGTTCTGTACAAAATCCCATAAGGAAGAAATTACAAGTCCGACATTTTTATAAGATGCCACTTGCCCTGGCAATTTTTAAGTATTTTCTTATCGAACACACGATGTTGTTCGATTATCTGCTGCTAAGCTAAACAATGACAAATTGCTCGCCAAAATGAATTTTTGAAATAAATAGTAAAGTGCTGATATCCTTATGTTTCTGTATTTAGTAAGGTTGAGGTTAAAAGGAAAGGTTTGTCCGGAGGTGCACACTCTAAATGGCAACATTTTGAGAGCAATGAAGTTTGTGCACTTCACTGGAGCGAATTCGCAATTTCATTGCAAATTTCTTTCATCTTCGCATCCGCGTTCTCAAGAAAGTATTAGACTTATCGATAACTTCTAACTATCGATCAAATATCAGTTATGCTGGTGAACATGGCCAAAACTTTTCATATAACTGCAAATAACTTCTTCAGTTTTATCTTCACTATCTTTCTATTCACTGTAAAGTGAGAAATTTCAAATCTAAATTATGAACAACCAAAAATAGCTAAGTCCGGTTTGCACTGTACATTTTTACAAACAGTTGGCAACGTCTTCCTTATGTGATTGGCAACGCCACTAAGCTCCTAGCCTAAATGCATTTTGCTTAAATCTTGCTCATACGAGGACTGTTCTAAAACAAAAGTTGATCTTATAAGTTTTGAGCGCTACTTGCATTTGATTTATTTATTTTTTGTTTTGTCTTGCTTTATGTTGATATTTATCATGAGACATTATGCATTTTTAGTTTGTTTCTGACAGTTCTAAAGGTTAGAAGTGTTTTGTTGCGCTTTGCGACATTCTGCTGTCATCTCCTTTGAAGGCTCTTTTTATAATAGTTCTGGGAAGAAGTAGATGCCACAGGAGGTCCAGTCTGGCGAATACGGTGGCTGATTGAAACAACATAACTAAAACAAAAGTTTTCGGATAAAAAAGCAAAAAGAAAGAACGGCTATCTTCTGAGTGCCGTAGCTATATACCCTAGCAGGGATTAATTCTTATAAAAAACTTAATTTTTGTCTGATTGCTCCAATGGAAGCCATGTGGTCCGCTTTTGATCAAATTATAGGCAACTATTTGAAGTATAATAAAACTCACTTAGCTTGCATATAATATTTGTATAAGCAGAAAGATTTTTATACAATATCTCATTTTTCACCCGATACTATGGCAGCTATGTGATATAGTAGTCCGATTTTGACCAAATTTATTCAGATTGTATGAGCTTTCTCGGCTTGGAAGAGTTTAGTGAGCATTTCTTCATAAACAAAAAAGTTTTTCGTACAAAAACATAGTTGTCGACCGATCATTCCTATGGCAGCTATATGTTATAGTGGTCCGATCCGGTTGGCTTCGATATATGTACTGCCTGCAGCAAAAAGAAGGATCTCTGCCAAGTTTCATCACGATAGCTTTAAAACTGAGAGACTAGTTCGCATAGAAAGAGACGGACAGACGGACATCGCTATATCGAATCGGCTATTCATGCTGATTCAGAGTATATATACTTTGTTGTGTCGGAAACGTCTTCTTCAGGTTATTTAGAGACTAAATTATAATATCCTCTGCAAGGGTATAAAAACGATGTGTGACCAGGTGCTTGAATTTTGTCGTTTTCTTCGAATTGCTTCACGCTTAACTTCAAGGAAATATTCCTGAGGGTCTCCTTTTTTTGTGAACAACCTTCGAATATATTTTGTCCTCCTAAGTTGTTCTTAGACGAAAGAATGTTTCGCTTCGATGTTTCGTCTGTCCTTCCTTAAGGTTAACAATATCATTTTAATTACGTCAAAAATGCTTTTGAAGTAAAAACGGGATAATTAAAACTAAAATGCAAACGAAAAAGACTTGCAGCATTTTGTAATTTCATATTTTCAAATGAAATTTGATATTTGGTGAGCATATCAAGCAAGCTGAAAGTGTGAAAGAAAGATAAAATATGAACTAAAGCCAGTTAACCTGTTAAGCAAATGCCGTGAGCACCAGAATATTAAAGCCAAGGGTACAGAGCTCAAAGGAAACTTGCATGAATGGTTGAAATTCAGAAATGTAATTTAAACTTTTAATTAACATTATCTATATGCTGGGCTATTGCGATTTGCTGATCTTTTTGTCATACTGTGGCCATCTTGCTTGTCCTAGTCCTGTGTATTTTGGCTGCCAATTTCCGGCAGCTGACAGGAAACACATAGTCACACACACACATACAGTGATAGAGAGCGGGATGAGGAAAGTTATGCGAAAATGTGGCAAACTGCTTTGCAGCTCATATCCTTAGCATGTGCGATTGCAGCACAAGGACATTGGCCGTGGCTCTGTCTGTCTGCCTCGCTGGCTCATCACGTACTTTCAACACGCAGCATATGCTGCATGTCAAAATTTATACAATACTGCTGTACAAAAATATTTATATAAGTATTATATATCGTACATGTATGTGTATATATGTATATATATATCTATATAAATATATCGCGTTTATGAGCAGCAGCAACAGCAGAGCAAAACTTTTGCTTGCAGCTGACAGAAAACAAAAAAAAAAAAAAGAAGACCACAAAATGCCATATTTTAAAAATTGTTCATAGACAGCACCCCAGCCAACATACATGTGTGTGGGGTGTGTGTGTGTGTGTGTGTGTGTGTGTGTGTGTGTGTGTGTGGAACAAAACGCATTAGGGCCGCCAGCCGTGGCTCATGCATAATAGACAAGTTTGCGTAAAACCCTGTGGCTAATTTATGTTTGCCCGACACTTTCGACGGTCGCCGCTCCTCGCTCCCCGCTCTTCACTCCCTCGCCCAGCTGACTTTTGACATAATTTATATAACCTCAAAAGGAGCAAGCATAAAATATGCGCAGCGCCAAGAAAAAAAAAAGAAGGGAAGAGAAAAAAGTAAATACTGAAACCGAAGGAAAATAAAAGGCAGCCGAAAATCTTTTGATAACGCCAAGCACTTGCTGACAAACGCCAGATGCCCCAGTAAAACCATAAATAATGATAAGTTACAGTTACAGCAAGTATAAGCGTGTGTGCGTGTGTACGTGTGTATGTGTGCTTGTTACTCTGTTTTTTTTTTGGATTGAAAACTTTAGCTTCTGACATCGAAATTGAAACTATAACAGTTGACGAACTTTGTGAGGTTCAGCGCAGAAAATACGGTAGTAGTTTTTTATTCAAAACGAAGGCGATGGAGGAACAGAACGCAATTACTTGTATATCATGTGCATCCTTGCAGCAAACAATGCAGCAGCGCGCCAGACGACGCAGGAGCTCAAGCAGGATCAACTGCAACGGCAGGATCAGCTAGTAAACGTACTCATTTACAGTTTGGCAACATTTATGCAAAACAATTAACCAAACTCAAATATCAACTGAATAACAATAATTTCACTTTTCTTTATCGCCTCCACGCTCTCTCTCTCTCTCTCTCTCTTTTTCTCTTTTTTTCTTTCTCTCTGTAATTCCCTTCCCACACACAACACACACACACACACACACACACTACAACTACAACTGTGCACGCAATAATTTTCTGCTGCATACTTCCAGGAGTTACTATTTTACTATCGCTCACAGTCTTCCTGAATATGGTTGCGGAAACGATGCCAGCAACTTCCGACGCCGTTCCGCTGCTCGGTAAGTAGATAGGTGCCGCCATCTAGCGTTGCCCGCTGGCACTTTGCTTGGGCAGAGCCTTCAAATTAACGGCTCAACAACTAATCAGCTAAGATTCTTACCTTCCGCACAGCTATTAACATCATTTTGTTCACCCATTTTTTATTCATTTCTATACTCTGTTCCCAAAATGAAATTTAAAAAACAAGTAAGAACGGCTTTCTTCGTCGTGCCGAAGCCAACACTTCATTTTCGTCTTATTATTCCTATGGAAGCTATATAATAATGTGGTCAGATTTTGATAAAATTATAGGAAACTATATAAAGTATAATAAAACTCTTAATTTTTGAGTTTGGATGTAATTTTTGCATATAAAACAACATTTTTAATACAAAGACTAATTTTTCACCCGATCCTATGGCAGCTATGTGATATCGTGGTCCGATTTTAACCAGATTTAGTCAGATTGTATAAACTAACTAAAGACTCTTTTTGGGTTAGTTTGGTTAAGATATCTTAATAAACAACAAAGTTTTTTGTACTAAGACATAGTTGTCGACCGATCATTCCTATGACAGCTATGTGTTATAGTGATCCGATTCGGCCGGTTTCGATATATGTACTGCCTGCAGCAAAAAGAAGGATCTCTGCCAAGTTTCATAACGATAGCCTTAAAACTGAGATAGTAGTTTGCATGGAAACAGACGGACGGACGAACTTCCCTATATCGACTCGGCTATTCATGCTGATTCAGAATATATATAATTTGTTGGGTCCGAAAGGTGCATTACACATTTCATGACAAAATTATAATACCCTCTGCTAGGGTATCAAAACTATAGTTGCCCAGGTGCAGTGTCCCTCTGTCTGTAGCAGAAGTACAATTCTATTCCATCATTTGGAACGCTTACTTCCGTCTTCGCTTATCAGCAAAATGATTACACTGGGAACAGACTACATTGCAGTCGGGAGCTGCCGACTGCAATTTTATTACTTTAATGTCGTTTTTTTTTACGGAGTTAATTAATTATTTCTTATCCTGCGGATGGGTTCTAAAGGTGCTAGGGCATATGCTGCTGCTGAATATTACACAAATGTTAACCCACACACACATACACACACACACACACACACACACACACACAGACACACACGCATAGCAAATAAGTATATAAGCACACACATACATATATACATGCCTGCATATGTATGTAGTTAACCAACTGACAGCTGGTTTTTCATGTTCATGACAAAGTTCAAAGTGTTTTTCGATCTTACAAACCTTATGGATAATGTAACGATTTGTAATTTGGCAACGCCACGCCAATAAGTTGGCAGCACACCGACGACAAGTTGGCAGGGCTCAGATAAAAAGTAGTCGGATACATTGTTTGGTGCTGCCACTTTGCAAGATGGCAACACTGCAATTTATCATTGCGAGCTTTTAGATGAACTGCATGATAACTTGAAAGAGACACACTCCGCTAACATGAACATGAGAGGTGGAGTTTAATGAGAACGTGAACATGAGAAAGCGCCAAGACGAGAAGTAGCAAAGAATATTAATGTTGCCAGAGTATAACATAACTCAAGCTAAGCCAAAGATAAAAGACAGGAAAGAGCCAAAAGTGAAATCAGAGCTTGCCTTTCTCTCAGTGGAGATTTGCAGCGCCATTAGTTTCAAATTTGAAGTTGAAGTTTTTGTTGCTCTTGCTGCTCGAGATTGAAAGCAATAAACACGTACAACAAATTGGCCCGTTTCAAGTTTCATGCAGCTACGCACCTTCACCCATTGGCCAGGTACAGGCTCTGGCTTAGTTCCAGGACAAGAAACTGAAGCAGAAACAGTATCAGAGCCAGGACCATGGCCATGGGCCCAAGCTCAGGCTCATGCTCAGGCCCAGGACGAGAGGCAAACGTGGCCAAGAACTTTGTCGTGGGCGACGTAGTGCGCTCTGGCATCCTGGCATCCTGGCGTCCTGAAATCTTTCCTTGTCTTTTAGTTTCTGGTGTTTGCTGTTTGTTTTCTTAATATTTGATTTAATGGCCGACAAATGGATGCGATGTCGAAACATGGAGCGCCATGAATTAAACGATTTCATAAACTTTGCAAATTTATGCGCCACACACTTTAAGTTTATCCCAATCACGTATATATTATTCCCAAACTAGTGTGGCGCAAACACCAGAAACAGAGTTGCAAATGGGTTCAGTCAACTTACAACTCGTACAACCTCGTACACATGCTACAGATAAAGTTACTTAGCAATCTCTAACAATTAATAAGGCTAAAGGGGAAAGCCAGCAAATAAATAATAAGATACACACATAACCATATATCTTGGGTGGGGTGCCGAAGATTAAATGTCCTTGCAGAGTCATTAGTTAAGCTGCTTCTATGGCAGCTAAGCCAAACTTATGGCAAGTTGATCCCAATTAAAATCAAGCAAAACACACAAATGCTACAAGAGATATATCAAATACCGATGATTGCAATTATATTGCGGTTAGAAGATTTCAGCACTAAGGTGACTCACTTATATAATTCAAAATACCATATAGTATAATTCACCTATAACCTATAAAGCAATACAACTATGTACGTAATTAGTGACACTTTAATTTAAAAACTACATGCACATTAGTGCTGTAAGACTTATCGATAGTATCGATGGTGCGCTCTTGGTAGTCACCACTATCGATAGTTTCTTATCGCAAGCAAACTTTGCATTATTTAACATTTCGGATTATTTGTATTCTTTGAGCTTCTTATTAGAAGTTAAATTGAAATTAATGTTTTTCTGTTATTTCAAATATAATTATTATATATAAATACCCTTAAAACTATCAATTTAAAACTGTCTATAGTATCGATAATCGAAACTATCGAGTGCTGCTGCTATCGATAGTTTTACAGCAGCAATCGCTCTAAAAATATTATACGAAGTGCACAGTTCATCACTAGTCGCAATGCGGATGAGTAATAATTGCAATTACAATACTAACTATTTAGATACCATAAAGTATGTATATATGTACGTACTCAGCTTGTGGTCGATATACCCAACACTAGGGTTGTTGATATTTATGGAATTATCGATATTTATAATGCAGGTCCGATATTGAGATATCAAATATCGTCGTCAAAATATCGATACATCATAATTTCGTTTTCGAATACCGAATGGTAAAAAGGTAATCTTAAGACCTATTTATATAAAACTAATTACACGCTTTCGACCAAATTCTAGGAACAATAAAAGTCACATCGTTTCTTTATATATTTAATTTTAGTAAAGATAATTTAAAATCTAGTCTAGTCATTGTGTTGTGTCACCTTTCACACGATATATCGGCGATTTTAACCGATTTAAACATTTAATATAATGACGCACACAGATAATTCAAATACCTTACGGATGCTATACTATAAATGATCAATAGCGTTACATATTACAGGAAAGGACCATAAGATTCGTATTTTTTTGGTCAGCTTGTAGAAAATGTAAGGAAACTTTGATTTGGTGAATTTGGTCGAAATATCTTCATAAACAGAGAAGTTCTTATTACAATCCGATCGTCCCTAAGGCAGCTACACGATATAGTGGACCGATTTTTATTAAATTTGGTCAGTCTGTTCAAAATATACAGAAGTCTTACTTTGATGAGTTTGGTTAGAGTATCTTGAAAAACTTAAAAGTTATTTGATATTACAAATATTTGCCCAGCTCTTAACCGATATTATCGTCTTGAAATATCGATTTCGATAACATCGTGCAGTGCTTTTATAAAATATCGATATATCGATGCGATATCAAAATCCCTACCCAACACACTCTAACCAGCATAATGCATATGTGTACGAGTTATATATATATTTCAAATATATGTTTATAAATTAGGTCGAAATCGATAACATTTCATGAATTCAGCGTTGTTTTATGAAATGGTGAGGCGCAGCCAACTTAACGTCGTATTTTAAATATGTTTTCTTATTGTTTTAGCAGTTCACTTAATGATTCTTATAACTGATGCATAAACTGGGGCAGTTCCTAAATTGCAAAAGAAGGAAATCATAGATTTCTCAGTTAGAGTTGCATATAGATGAATGTATATGTGTGTATGTAGATTAGCGTAGTGTGCGTGTGTTCCAATTAGTGTGATTAGATATTATATATATAAATATAGTATATACCCCTTAGAGGTGTGCGTCGTAGAGTTATGTGAGTTAACGTGATGTTTAGAATTCGAAATAAAGATCGCGCGTGATTACAATAACTAATATTAGTATATAAAGTAGCTGACCATATGCATATGTACATATGTATATGCATGTATTTATGTATGATGTGTGTACAATGTTCACAGTTTCAGTGAATGGATTGCGAACCCATAAGGTAATGCCAACAACAACAAAATTAGACACAACATACGGGATATACATACGTACATACATAAATATGCTCGTATGTATGTATGTATGTAGAAAACAGATCAGAACACATCGATGCCATCAATAGAAAGAACACCATCTTTATGATGCATTAAGTTTGTGTTACGATGTCCTTATGTATCCTAGATCCGTTGAGTAACTTGTTACAACTTAAAGCATGTAAACAACAGAGGATGGATCGTTCATTGTAATAGATACCAATTGCAGTTTATTGTAGCTCAATAGTAACATAGTTACATTATAAAATATATATGTACATGTATATTAAGGTAAGTCATATGTGAGCCATCCCACAATATCAGTTAATATTTGATCGAAAATTGTAAACAAATTGAAATTTCAATAAGCTCAAATTTAGCCAGCGTTTAAGCGTTAACGAACCTACTATAAGTCGGTTATTGGTACTTGAAATCTGCCTGTTATCATAATGAAAATTATATATACACATATATTTCAATTAGACACCTATTTCGTTTAATTATACACTGTCATACACAACTGCATGCCAGGCTCTCTCATAAGTCTAATAATATCATGTATTTCCAACAAATCTAGTTATCATATATAGAACTCCTCACTGCACAGATGCTATATGTATACATATATCTGCATATAGTAGCAAACAATAATAACAACAGATATATGAGAAAAGAAAAACACAACAATTCATCACACTACACACACACACACACACACACACACCAACACACACCAACTAAATTTCATACATATCAAACGTAGTATCTGTGTATCTTGAATTTCGTATCTTGTATCTTTTATCGTATCGAGGACTGGTATGGCAATCAAACTTAAAGCATGCACTCTGGGCTTTTCGCTAGACAGACTCTCGTATTATGGTATTTCGAGATCTGGTCAAAAAAATATAATAATATCAAATAAAATATATATATACTATATCAAATGGGCCGCGGCCATGACATTGATGAGCCGGGAGTCGAGTATTAGGCAACTTAGCCAAGTTTCTCAGTTACCATAAGTATTTATGTATACACACACACAAATATGTATATGTACTTATATATATTTTATTTATATAACTTGCATAGCGCTTTGTTTTCTAATTCTGTGATTTATTTTGGATTTGATGCGTACAACGAGTACTCGCATTATTAATGCCAGTGTCAGATATATTGCCAAGGACCACTACCACATAATGTAAAAGAAAAAATGTTCTTGTTGGCATGCAAGAACACAAATGCCTATAAACTGTTGACGTGCCCCGGGCCCCCCAACCGCCTCATGTTCCACCCAACACACACAACTCATACACACACACACACACACATCTAAGTATCAATATTTATACGAGTCAATACAAATTTGATGAATACTATATCTAAAACACTTTGTTGTTTTGTATTGCACATTCATATAATAAATACTATGATATGAATATCAATATGAATACAACGATGAATACAAAATATGAATATGAATATGAATGTGAATGTGTCAAGCAGCAATCCATTCCAATTGAATTGAGTCTGGGATTGTGAGCGGGGGGCAACGTCAACAGAGGTCGCCGCCATTTTTAGCGCCATTGAACTTGCGTCCCTGCCGCTTAGCGCGGGCTGGTCACACTGTTTCTAATCTTAGCGCCAATAAATATAGATATACATACATACACACACATACACACACACACACACATGCACACACATACACACACACACACACACAGACAGACAACGGGAACAGCAGTGTAAATATCTATGAAAAATGCAATGTCCGTGAAATAATTCATTGAAAAATTACACTAGGCAACAAAATTTTGCTAACTAAAAAAGAAAGTCACAAATTTTAAAGAAATTACATTTTTCATCAGCTGGTGGAATATTGAATACAAAATTGTCATCTTGCTTAGTTAAAATAAATTCATTTTCCACAATAATGATTATATTTATTCCTAATCGCAATAAAATTTTGCTAACTAAAAAAAAGTCTCCAATTTAGAGGAGACTTTTCAACAGCTGGTAGATTATTGAATACAAATTTCTCAAATTGTTTAATTAAAATAAATTAATTCACTTTCCACCAAAAAGATTATATTTCTTCTTAATCGCAACAAAATTTTGCTAACTTAAAAGAACAGTCAAAAATTTTACATTTACTACAGTTTTCATCAGCTGGTAGATTATTAAATTCAAATTTGTCATCTTCCTTGAATACTAAAATTAATTCGCTTTCCACAAAAATGATTATATTTCTTCCTAAACGCAACAAAATTTTGCTAACTAAAAGGAAAAGCTACAAATTTGAAAGAAACTATATTTTTCATCAGCTGGTAGATTATGGAGTACAAATTTATCATCTTGTTTAATTAAAACAAATTAATTCACTTTTTACAAAAATGATATTTCTTCCTAATCAAAATAGTGAGAAATTGTAAAGAAACTTTGAAAAAATATATAATATTACGATGTTTATTTTCATGTTTATTGTAACAGCTCTGGTTTGAAGAAATATGCACATTTTGTTGCCTAGTGTAATTGAGACTTATTGCAATCCACTCCCTGTCTGTCTCTAACTCAAACTCTATCTCTCTCGCTCTCTATGTCTGTCTTTATCTGTATCCTTAGCTCGCTCTTAAAATACAAACACGCATATACCTATAATATATATATATATATATTTGTATAGCAACAATTTTTGATCGTATGCATGTAAAATTGCAATCTTTTGATTAGATTTGTCTTAAGAAAAGATTTCTAATACGAATTGACCCACAAATAATGGTTAATATCTAAGGAGGGCTTTATATGAAAGGAAAGGGGGGAAAGCGTGTTCACAATTTAGGTTACATTGTACATAAAACTCTAGAAACGAAATTCTATTTTTTTTTTTTTTTTTTTTTTGAATGATGCCAGGCGAATTCTGGAATATATATAGTTGTAAATAATATAGTACAGTATATCAAATTTACAGCGGGCATTAATTATAATGAAAAAAAAGGCGAACTTATTAATATATACTTTACTGTATGTGTACATATTTGTTTTACAATTATTAGTTAACAATTTTATTTGATCGATTTTTGAAATTGGTTTAGTTTGTTCGAATTCTCTGTGACCGTAGTGTGGTAGAAACTCTCTTGTTATTTATAAATACATAAATATACCCCAAATGCCTAATACAAAATTATTGCTAACTGCATACCACATGTTTTAATATATGTTTGATGGTGTTTCGCTTCTTTAACATAAACCAGACTCACCCTCACTATAACAGACACACACACACACACACACTCGTACACACACACACACACAGACACACACTCGTACATACCATTGTATCATACACAATTAGCTGAAACACTTGTAAATAAGACACAAACTTGTTCATTGGTTACCTTTAGCAAGCATACATACATACATAGATGTACATATATGTACATACATATATGCATATATATGTGGTACACACACACACACACACACACATACACCTACGTAGCAGCATCATCGTACATGTGTAGGTACGTACTATGTCTGATGTATGCCCAATAATTTTGCCAATCTCTAAAGGTAATTCCACACAATATACAATTTGCATATATTTGCGACTATATTTAGTTGCTGTACAGCGTTCATTCATTCATATAGTATACTATGCTTAGAGCGCCTTTAAGCCAAACAATTATGTAGTGGAGTGTATGTGCCCCAACAAACAAAATACCAAATACCAATTACCAAATACCAAATAAAAAAACAAAACAAAAAATATATATACCAAATACCAAAATGTTAACTGAACAAATTGTAAAGCTAATATGCAATTTTATTAATTGAATATGCACAGTGAAATGGCAAGAGGAATGCAACATTTTTGTTTTTCTTTTATGCAACCATTTTCTTTTTTTTTTTGTGATTTTTGTGTGTGTTATTCAAATAATATTTATTTATTTCATTTTTTGTTGTTTTCATTTTCAATTATTTAAAAGCTTTTGCTCAGTTTTATACATTTACCAAAATGTTTCAATGGTTTTTCTTTTCTTTTTTCAATTAGTTTTGTGTGTGTGTTTTTTTTAGCGCTTTCACTGTGCATAACCTAAATAAAAAGCAATTAAATAGTACAAAATAAATACATATTATGTAAATCCAAGCAGACAAATTTAAAATACGCACTGTACCAGAAGAAAATTAAAATAAAAATATTACCTACCAGAACCATTGCTATTTAATTGCCATTTAACAAGATACTAACAACAACAAAGTACAGCCACAACAAAAACAACAATTACAATAACAATAACAACAACAAACCGTAGCAATACAGATAATACCAATACACCACCTTGCCCAAGACCCACGTCTTTCATCAATTTACAGCTCAACAATTATGAAGAACCAAATCAGATCTCGATTTTTAACCAAAAATGATGATTGCGGATAATTGGTTGTGCACAAAAAATAAAATACAAATCCCAAAACCCCAAAAAATACTAAAAAACCAGGGCTTTAAAAACAAAAAACACACAAAAAACAACAAAAAAAATTACTGAGCAACAACAAAAATGAGCACAAGTCCCAACAACAACAAGAACAACAGGCAGGCGTTGCCGTTTTGTCAGGATGTTAGTTTTGAGAGCGAACCAGTTCAAACGCGCGGTTCAGTTCAACGACGGAGATCCTAACTCAAAGGAAAACCGAATCCTTTGAATTGGGCCACAAGTTTGTCGCGCTCCTCGGGAGGGTTAGGTTGGGGTTTTTGCGGGGGGAGAGGTAGGCTTTTGCAGGCAGTCTTTTATAAAATTTAGGGATTTTTTTCAATTTCTACTTTTTACCAATACTTACTAAATATATACTTGCGAGTATTTCTCTATTTTTTCTTGGCGAGTCAAAACACCTGTAATATAACTTAATTTTCACTGAAGCAAAAACTAAAAATATATATTTAAAATATATACATACATATAATATATGTTTATATATTTTTATTAATTTTTATACATATACTATATACTGCTTTGAACTTTTTTCTAACTTTACTCTTACTTGCCACAAGTAAACTTTAGTAGGCTTTAAGAAAGAACTAAAACAGCAATAACAACTACAACAATAACAACAACAACAATACACAACACCACACGAGTCGGTTGTATTTTTCCAAACAATGCAATTTTGTACATAGATATCAGCAAGCAAACCAAAAATGTGTATAAACTTCTATATAACCAACAACAACAAACAAAAACAGCACAACAAACACACACAATACAATACAAAAAGAGAAAAACAAAACGATAATAATGGTATTTATGGGGGGAGAAAAAGGCATTATACATATACGATCAGCTCGTAAAGTACTACCAAAGGCCTTATAATTACTAGGATGTCCAACGCAGTGCAATAATATGGCGCAAGGGCAGCTTGTTTTTCGTGAAATCACTCTGTGGGCTAGAAATGAGCAATATTCAGTTATCTTTCAGTGCAGCGCAAGCCACAACAAAAACAAATATCAGCTGCTGAGAGCGCATTTAATTTTACGCTCTCAAAGTTACCAACCTAGAGCGAGCGCGAGAGCGAGAGCGCGCCAAGCACTGCAGAGCGAAAAGCTAGCTGAAAAGCCATAGGCATAAATGACGTCATTAGTTGATTGTATGGGCATTGGATATCTTAGTAACTATAAGGTCTTTGGTACTATATACAATATCCTATAGGTGCTGAATGTTATACTATTTATGTGCTAACAGACATACTATCTACAACAATAACAACAAACAACAACAACAACGAATATATACAAAATTGTGTCACAAATGAAAAATACATAGAATACCACAATGTTTGTGTAATTTTTGTGTCCTTCTAGGAACTTATTTCAATTGCATTATGTTTATGGTGGCCTCATCAGTTGTGTCAACCATACTTATCCTCAATTATCATCATAGAAATCCAGATACGCATGAAATGAGTGAATGGGTAATATTTATATTCAAACTTACTAAACTTAACTAACTTACTTGCTAACTACTTACTTACTTTACTTACTTATTTCGAAAAAAAATATAAAAACAAAAAACAAAAAAATCTATTCATTTTTGTGTTCAACAACAAACTTTCAAATCTTTTATTTTTTGTTTTTGATTTGTTTCTGAGCGTTCTGAGAGATACCGATACGTTTTTCGATTGCTTCTGTTTGTCAAAACGAAACGACCATGTCAACAAAATATTTGAAAAACACCAATTACAATACCCAAAAAACAGCCAACACCCCAAAACACCCCCCCACACTCACGCACTCGTTCAACATTTGAAAAAAAAAAAAACAAAACAGTATAGGAAGCTCTAACGGAGACCCAGCCCATTGTATATAAGAACTATCTAACTATGCCTTTACTTATATACCTACTATATACATGCCTATGTATAGCAAACACATACTATTTCAACTCTTAGACATCAAAAACTTAATACACTCGCATACATATTTACTCACAACTCGTATGCATTAACTAATTTCAAATACTCTTACACACGCTGCATGCAAGTCATAAGAAAAAATCCAACATAAAAATATCATAATATATATATATATATATTAATAATAAAGGATAGAAAAATGCAAGAGATATAATAAAGGAATGCTTTGCATAGTCAGGATATATTAGTTTTGTATTTGTCTGACGATAATATTGGGCTTCCTTATTCATTTCCAAATTGCCAGGCCATTATACAATTTAGTACCTACCAAAAAAGCTGCCAGTAAATTGATCAAATAATGCAATATCACGATGGCCAAGTAATCTCATATTTATTGGTAATAATGTAGTTACTTGAAGATTGTTTAGCAACCGTTTGCATTAGTTAATATTGGCAGCATGTGCTGCGATTTCATTCATAACCAGTGGCGGGTCCAAGGGGGAAAGGGAGCACCAGCGCTCCGGATAATATAAAAAAAAAATAAAAAAATTTAATATTATCCTTATATGTCTAATGCCATTTTTGTACTGTCATTATTTGATTGTTTGATTACAAAAGTGTGAATTCTCTTAAGAACTTCTTGTAAAATTTCAGCATACTCAAGACTTGTGATACACCCTCTTATATTCCGAGTAAAATGCTTATAAACTTACAATACAATACTCCTATTCAGAATTCGGTCTATTCAGAATTTTGATATCGGCTTCTCAATCTGGTATTTTTTCAACAATGTATTTCACAATCTTGAAGTAGACTTGTTTGGAAGCCTATCCTAGAAACGAAAGACAACCCTCAATTCTAGAAAAATTCTCGTTTCTGCACAAGTTTTCCTTGGAAGAATTGATTGAAATAATTTATTTAATTATCTTCAAGTAGACTTCTTTGAAACCCATCCTAGAAACAAAAGACTTAACCCTCAATTTTAGAAAAATTCTCGTTTCTGCACAAGTTTTCTTTGAAATACTTTTTAACAAATAACCTCGAAGTAGAATTCTTTGGAAGCCCATCCTAGAAAAGACAACCCTCAATTCTATAAAAAAATCTTGCCTTTCTTCAAGTGATCATCTTGATTGTTATGTAGAATTCACCGTCTTATATGTTACTCATTTCCACTTTCTCACAGTAGTGCAGGAACTACCCGGTATTCCAGAAGCCGAGCCCTTAAATGTAGAAAGACGCCATACTTTTGTAGCCAAAGGATGTTACCCTAATTTTTTTCTGAATTTTATAAATATATTTCTCAAATTTCTATTGATTTCTATTATTTCTATTAAACAGAACGTTTTTCTGGATTTTAGAGTGAATTTTATTATATGGCGATTTCCTGAATTCTATGGCATTTATTTTTCTGAGTGTAGTAGTTGGAATATTTCTTTCGCCATTAATGGAAACTACTGTGAGAAACACAAGATATCTTTTCTATATAAAGAAAGACTGCATATTCATTCAAAATGGTAAAAAGCCCCCTCTGAAGTGAATCCTGGAGCCGCCACTGCTCATATCGTAGTCATCAATTTTCATATAGTACTTAAATAACTGAGCACAGTCGAAAGGCAAAATATTTTGTTATAATTTGCCAAATAAAAGAAAAAAGAAAAGCCTGAAGTAAGTTCGTTAAGTTTGTTTAGTACTTACGAGTATAACATCAATCAACTTTGAGTGTTAACTGTTCAGAAATGGTCGTCAGACTGGCTATTGGTTATTAGATAAACCTAGAATCGACAGTTTTCATATATATACATATATATAGCTTTCTTGCACACCCGACTCGACAGTTTGCCCATAAAAAACATTTCCCAATCAAATTATGATTTCAGGAACTTTTATTTTGATTGTCTTTGGGTTTTGACAATACGCAACGCAACAAAAGCAAAAATTAAAAAGAAAATAATAATAATAATAACATTAACTGCAAAAAAAAAACAAAACAAACAATTTCTTAAAAAAAATGAATTTAAAGAAATGCTTTAAATAAAATTGAATCGAATTATTATGATTATTAAACCTAATAGCGCAACGCATAGAGTATTATATATACTATATCTATGCATTAAACAGTTAAAACAAAAAATACCAAAAAAAGAAACCAATTTTATGCCATGTTTGTTTTAATCAACTTGTAACAAAAAGTCCATAATACTAGTATATTGAAGCAGTCTGATTTGATTTATTTGAATGATATATGCTTATACTTAAATGCCTTTTTAAATATTTGTAACTATCGTATACTCTATACTACTTGCATACATATATCAAAAAATTTAAGCACAATATTCACATCAAATTTTTATTTTTCTAACAAAAACTCTGGCCAACAACTACAACTCCAACAACAACAACAACAACAACAACTACTACTACTACTACAACAACAACAACAACATCGACGTTAACTGGCAACTCTCAACGCTATCAAAAAATAAAAACAAAAAACCCTCTTCAACTGTTTCTTTCTCTCCCTGTAACTAACCAACTAACTCTAACTATATAACTAACTATCTTCGAACAACTACAACTATAACTATAACAACAACTCTTAACTTGGCCGGCTCTCGCTTCTGGCCACAAAACGCGCTATCCCACTCTAACACACACACAACACACACTCACGCATACAAAACTAATGTGTATCAACAAATATCAAAAAAAAAAAAAACCAACAAAAAACCGAAACTTTCAAACATAACCTATAAAAAATCTTCCTGAACTTTAACTTTCTTATAAATAAATTGCAAATTTAATTAAACTAACCAAATTTCTTATTGGACATTAACACAAAACGCGCTATCCCACTCTTACACACACACTAACACATAAATAACAACATATATCACAAAAAAAAACAAAAAAAACCGAAATTTTCAAACAACCTATTATAATCTTCCTGAACTTTAACTATTTTATAAATAAATTGCAAATTTAATTGAACCAATCAAATTTCTGATTGGACACTAACACAAAATGCGCTAATACACACACATACACTAACACATACATAATAACAAATATGAAAAAAAAAACCAACAAAAATACCAAACTTTCAAACATAACCTATAAAAAATCTTCCTGAACGTCAACTGTCTTATAAATAAATTTCTGATTGGACATTAACAATGTGCATATCGTGTGTCTTTATAACTGTCTTAAACAACACCAACAACAACAATCACTCTATCTATGAACAATTTATAAAAAAAACACTTTAATCTAATAACTGTAAACGTAAACATGAACTGCATTAAAAAAAAAATACCAAATCTTTAAATACTATTTATACATTAAAAATTTAAAAAAAAAAAACCAAAAAAAATACCAAAAATATACTTATTGCTATTATTTTTAACCGCAATACCCAACACACTCCGTCTCTCTGTCGAACTCGCACACACAGATAAGAGTAATATTCCTTTATTGGTTACCTTGCATATTGCGCATGCAAAGACCCGGACAGGTTGGCTACGAATGCCCGCCCCCGCCCTCGTCGTCGGGCTCCTCGAATGCTGGCGACAAAAAGCAACAGATACAAAACGTTGAGCTTAAGGAAAGGTAACAAAACTATCTCTCTTTCACACTCTCTCTCTCTCTTCCTCTCTCGCTCTCTCTCTCTCTTCGTCTGACTAGCAGCCGTTTAGCTTTTAAGTGCAATCATCTAACCAAAATATCAATAATTACATCCATGCATACTTATGTAACAATATATATAACCGATTTCTTCGGGTTGCCGAAGCTATATACCCTTGCAGTAAGTTTCTTCATAGGAACCCTCCATTTTCGACCGATTGTTCTTATGGGACATACATATGTTATGGTGATCATGCTATTATCAAATTTTACCAAATTATATTGGGTTTCTGTAAAAACAAGTACATTTTTTGCTACAAGTACACAGTTTCATCTGATTGTTCCTATGAAATATAATATATAATTATCCTATTCTTATAAAACGATAATATAGTTCACATTTACAGGAAATAATGAATCTTAGTATTTCTGGCAACGATTGGAATACTTTTTAAAATAAAAAGGTTTTTTATATAATTTCTTTCTCTACCGATGGCTCCTAAGGCAGCTATAGAATATTTAAGACCGATTTCGATCAAAATTGGTAAGGATAACTTAATAAAGGAAAGTTTTTCACACAACAGCTGAGCATTCCTTTATCATCCTATATCCGATTCGGCCTCTTGAGTCTCTCAAGTCTGCATTGAAACAGATGCTAATGCTACTCGACTATACATCCTCTGCAAGGGTATCAAAACATATACCACTTATATATCGTTTTACTTACTCAACCAATCGTTTCATCCAATAATGTTTTGAACACACCCAGATCCTCGAAATCGCTGCTCGCTAATGTTCTCGACATAGATGATGACTTTCGATGCAATCATCGTTGCGCCAGTGCCACACTACCCCATCAGGCTACTTACTACAGGACAATGTTTAGGTGAGTTTATGGCAAGAATATACCTTATTTCTGGAAAATGTATTCATTGCAATCTCTGATTTGAGAAAACTGAGCTCGGAATGAGCATGGTATAAGAATAATTATTAAATTTTAGCTTTTTGATGAAAGTCAATTTTGGAAAAAAAAATACAAGATGGTCTAATACAACTAAGTCACCAATTGTCGCCTTAGTCACCTCAAAGTCCTGAAGAAGTTTATAGAACATGACGAAATAGATGATTGTAATGCCTAACAGTTTGTTTAAGACTATGACATTAATATCAAAATTGATATTTCGTCAAACTAATGTTTAAAGTTTGCACCCTAATATTTCAATTGTACGAAAACATATTTCGATTTTCAAGAATGACAAGGTAATATTTGTGAATAGAAGTTAATTGTTCGACAAATTATGAAAACTTTTCACAATATGTTCAATTGCTGAAAATATATTTGGAAAGTAAATAAACACAAAGAAACACGAAAACAATGAAAACATTTCAAAGCCTCAACTCAACAACGACGACAACGACTTTAGTCACAAGTTATAAAAGTTGTGAGCACTCATTTTAACACTGCTTGGACAGTCGAGACATTTATCATATTTACCCAAAGACGCACGAAACTTTTAAATGTTTACCAATTTGATTTCAATGCCAGGCTAAGATTTAAAGCAAAATGATGTAGCTGGGAAAAGCAACCGTCCAAAGACCAACTGGAAAATAGAAAAATCTTTAAACGAGTTGACGACAATATCAATATAAACAACGACAACAAAAACGACAGCATTATTAGGAGAAAAAAATGAAGAAAACAACAACAACAACTTCAACAAGGCACATCCGCATCCTTATCCACATCCTCCTACCCATCCCCATCCCCATTCTCCTCGAATGACAGTCAATGACAATGACAAGATGTGTGGCACAATAACAAAGAGACAAAAAGCACAAGTAAGAAGCTGTAGCCGAGTATATCCGACTACGGGACACCCTGTAGACAGGTTGGAAATTTCCTAATAAACAACATCTTCGTACACATATGCATCAAACAGTTCAGTGGCTGTGCAAGCAAGCAGTTCAAACATTGTTTCTTGAATAACTTTTGTATTTTTTATGTGATCAACTTCAAATTTGCGTAGTAGGTTAACAGTGGCCCAAGAATAATGCTTGCCGGAAATAAATTAATATTAAATTATTAATATAAAAGTGGAATAAAACTTGAAATTCCTTCCTTCCGAGATCCTTGCGCTCGTACATATAGACAAACAGAGCCAGATCGACTGGAGTATTAATAATGATGAAGAAAATAAATTCCATATAGGGTTAAAGATGAATCCTTCTGCCTGTAACACAGCTTAAAGACCCGCTTATTTATTGTATGGGTATAGGGTATCGGAGGAAGAAGGACTGCAGGCATGCCAATGCCATAGAAAATAGTGGCAAGTGGCAAGGACACGCATTTAGTGACAAGCACAATGTACAAACACTACGACTGAAAAATAGAAATACAATCGTCATAGAAAACCCTTAGAGAGAACTGAACAGTCACGTGGGTCGGGTCGGCTGAATTCACTTGCCCACAATATACCACTGAGTTGGGTCAATATACATATACCAACCAAGTCACAATTACGTACGTCTACAAAATGGTCTGAGTAACTTATGGGGTTTTTTTCTGAGCAAGTCCGAGCTAACCAAATCAAATATAATATAATATAATAGTAGATATACTATGCACACACATGATGATACATTCATACATATGTATTCATTGGATATCTGCACGAATATACGAGAAATATCAAGCAGAAGTGATAGGATAATGCATGAATACACAATAGTGCACTTTTCACATGACACTCACTCTATGTCCTTGTTAGCATCTGCTTCCAACCCTCTTTATATGCATTGGACAATAAAAATCTAATAAATTTTAGTGGACAACAATATTTTGTAATAGTTTGTTCGGTTAGATTACGTTGGAATGGCTGTCAGGCTAATTTAGACTGACACATTTGGACTAAGTGGCCAAGTATTTGGACCGTTGTGTGATACAGTGGGATCAGTTAAGCCTTTATGCGTGTAGTGACCATGGTCAAAAGGAGTCAAATGACTGTTAATACATAAGCTTGTTTTAGTGTTTCTGTTGCTATTTATAATGTAGGCACTCAAGATATGACATTTCAATTTATATTTGAGCAGCATACTCATGGTGACTGCATATTCCAATGAGGTTTTTTGTTATGTATTTACACTAGCGATATATATATAATCTGGGTACCAAATTTGGCAGCTCTAGCTCTTATAGACTCTGAGATCGAACAGACAGTCGACTGAATATATTGAGCCTTATTGTTTTCGGTTCTCAGTTTTTAATAAAAACAATAGCAAAATGTCGAACGCATCAACGTCTAAAATATTCATAAGATATGCTCAATTTTATTTACAGATAGTCTAATAGTATAATATATATAGGGAAATAATAGAAAAAGCGCTGTCCTGTACAATTGCTTAATTTGGATTTATCGCGTTTAGAGCTCGATATATACTTTATATGATCAAAGATGCCTCCTTCTGCCTGTTTCATACATTTGCCCAACTTTTATTGACCATTCTAAACCATTTTAAATGGTTTCAGGGAAATAAAATGTATAGTACTTCAGCTTTGAAAAGAGAAGATCTTGACAAGCTAAGAGGACTTCTTCGAAGTTTATCTGAGGAGGGTATATAATAACATACTAAGCCAACATAAGCATTGCTCTGGCTTCAAGGGTGGGGAATATTGCAATCATATGGATAGACAGAAAAAAGTGTATAAAAATCACACAAATCAAGGCTCGAACCAAAAGCTGGATTCATGGATATCTAAGAGCGGATATCAAGCGTGCACTGTGTGTAGAAAATAACTGGGTCCTGGCAGTTGAAAACGAATGGAGCGCTTACGATTGAGGGAAGATTGAATGTGATTGATGCATTGGGTTGTTTTTACAGGCAAGGCGACGATGGCAGCGTGGGTCCGGTGGGTCCAGTAGGTCCTGTGGGACCTGTCGCCGCCGTGGCCGATGCTCGCATGCACGAGGCCATCTCCCACACCTGTCTGGGCTCCTCCGCGGAATATGAGCTGGCGCTGATATTGAAAGAGCTGCGTTTTATAACCGATCAGGTGAGTTGACTTAAAACCAGGCTAAACAAACTAAATGCATTCCCCAAAAACAGCTTAAAAAGGAGGACGAAACAGGCGATGTAACGCGGGACTGGAAATTTGCCGCAATGGTCGTGGATCGCTTGTGCCTTATAATTTTCACGCTTTTCACTATTATAGCCACTCTGGCGGTATTATTTTCGGCGCCACACTTTATTGTGAGTATATATATCACATATATCATATTGTATATGTATATTTATATATATTTTTCCTGTAGTTCCCATAAATGCTTCACACAGCTCTGTCGGTCTTCGCCATCCTTCAGTTGACACACAAGTCGTACAAATATTGTTTCTACTTTTGTAAATTATTCGAAGACGAATACTAAGAATACCAAAACAAGAACAAAAACAAAAAAAAAATGTAAAGAATACATAAACAAGTAAATGCTTTTCAATTTAATGTTATTTTGTATTTGATTCGTTTTTTAAACATACATATTAACAAAATGTATACATTTTTCTTTTTATTAATAAAACTAAATAACAAAGAAAAAACAAATGATATTTAACTAAAATACCATTGTACGACACATTAATTTTGTTATTTATTTCTTAAGCTTTTGAAGTATTTGTTGCATTTTGATTTTAATTATTGTAACATAATTAATTTCATATTAGTTCGGAGTATGTTAGTTTGTATTTTTATAGTTAGTTTTATTTTGATTTTTAGTATGTAAAATAGTGTATACAAATATGTTGCTGTGATAGAAAATTGTATGAACAAAACGTAAACCAGTCACAATAAATTTTCAAATTCAAAAGTGAAGAAAAAACAAAACTTAAAAAAAATGGCATACACTAAATCAAAGACACACACACACATGCACAACGTACTACATTCTCTGATTATGTTTGAAATTGTTTTGGTTTTTAGTTTGTTTCCAAAAAATTGTCAACCAAGCAGCGACCAAGAGACAACAACAACAAAAACAAAAAACAAAACCAAAATATTCAAAAACTTTAAAAACTTCAATCATCGAATTGAAAGAAAAAAACGCATATAGTTAAATCCTGGCTTCCTAGAATTGATTTTAGAGAATTGGTAACGGCTTGGCACACAGTCTCAAAAAAATAAAGGCACAATTACGCAACCTGTTTATGTATATCTAATAATTATACCATATTGCTTATATTATACTATGTCCAGTCGCAAAAGGTGTTTGTACCGATTCAGTTATACGATATTTCTAACAATTTGAAGCACCGAACTTGCACCGCATTCATTCATTCATTTCAAAACAACCATAAGAAACGACAACTGAACACTTGTACAAATCGAATAGAATATCTTCGATTTGAAATGATTAACTGAATACTGAACTCTGAATACTTACAAACAAAACATGGCCAAAACAAAACGAAATGAAACAAAATAAAACAAAATCAAAGCAGGGACCGCTAATAATGTTTAATCCAATACAAAAATATACTGAAAAATAATTGGTATTGTACATACTTACATAAGTATTATGCCATTATCCTTTTTAACTGCGACATATTATTATTTCTGTCCAAATATATACAAAAACTAAATTATACAAATAATAAGGCCTGTTCTGAATTCCATTCCGAATCAATTCCACAAAATTAAGTGTAGCATACTTTTAAGAGCAGAATATAATTGAAAACCTGGCTTTCTTGTGTATTAATTTATTTAATTGACATGCCCAAAAGTATGCTTTATATATTTATGTGGAATTAATTCACAAATGGAATTCAGAACAGGCCTGAATATCTTGATTTTTAGTTTTCTAAAGACACACATGAAGAAAGAAATAAAACTCAGAATATGGGTTTTAAATTGCTAACAGAAAATAGAACATTTTTTGAGTGTTATTTATAGCTCGGAAACGAAAAAAAAATAAGGATAAAAAATGCAAAAATATTACCGAATTTACAAACGCCTTGTAAGCGTATTGGCAAATTGATCAAAATAAATATATAAAACTCAAGAAATAAGTTTTATTTTGCGGTCATTTTTAGTAACTTGCTAAAGATATTAGAAACGGTCCCTGCTAAGAAGAAGAAGAGGTAGAAAAAGAAGGAGAAGAAGCATGTAGAAGCTGAAGATCAGGACATGCGCAAGGAAGATAGAAGTCGAAAACAAAGTATAAAGTTAACTATTTTTAAATACCATATATACATATATACGAGTAAAATATAAAACGTATGTAGCATATAAATGCAAAAAAAAGGAAGAAAAAAAATAAATGGAAATTAAGTAATTAATGCTTATAAAACATAAAGTTGAAAAACAGAGAAGAGGAGAAAAAATGAAAAAGAAGAAAATACAAGTTAGTAAATACAATTAATGATTACATTATATAGCATAAGATTAGATAAAAAAAAGAAAGAAAAACATAGTGCGAAAGGTTAGTTAAATATACATACATATGACAATTATTTAAGTAACATAATAATAATATGAGAAATCAATATAGACATTAACGAATTTTTAAACGAAATTTCAACAAAGAACAGCAAAAAGTTAACAGCAAATTCGTGCGTAGCGTAAAAAAAAACAACAACAAATGTACTCAAAAGCAGACATACATACATTAAAAAAACTAAAAAACTGTACACAAACACACACACACACACAACAAAACATTGAGGTTAGGTTTTTTTTTTGCCATAACCTATAATTAAAATAGACAATTTGTATGTATTTTGCTTTGCATAACGCTTAGGCGCAAAAACAGGATAACAAGAAACAAAGTTCGAATCCCAGTAAACCCAATCCAAATACAATTACGCTGTAAACGAATTATAATTTCTTGTGTCACATTGACATGCTTCTTAATACAAAAAGGGCACTGTGTATTAGCATTAGATCGGTGCATTATCATACATACTATATACATACATACATACATACATACATACTAACATACATACATACATATATATATAGCGTATTAATATTGAATTTCTAGTACGTACTACAGGTACTAAATATAAACAACATTTTTTTTGCATAGCTCCGTAAGATACTTACTACGATAACTGTACTTGTATTTGTATTTGTATTTGTACATGTGCGAGTATTTTTATAGGCGAAAATACACACACACAACACTACATACTGTATGTCTATGTATGATGTATGTACACATACATACATCAATTTGGCATCCAATTACATACATACACACATATATAGAGGAGTAAGCTTGTATGTATGTGTGCCATTTAACAGCTGCATTCAAATAACACCAAAAGCTGCTAAGGGCTATGCACAAAAGCAAAGGTCTTCCTTAATCTTAACAAAAACAAAAACAAACAAACATAAGAATTGATTATTAATTAAATTACGAACTTATTAAATCAAGCAAGCATTAAACTCAAACTTTAAACCAAAAACTAATAGCTAAAAAAACTAAAATTAAAAAAAAAAACTTAAATAACAAAATGCATGAAAACTTAACTAAGCGTTCAAACGTAACTGATATTTAAAAACATAAATGTTATATGTATACATATATATATACATATACACACATATACTTAACAGTATATCCACACTGTTAGCCGTCTTGGAGCCTAACAGCTGAGCTTTTAGCGTCGTCTAGCGACTGCAAATAAAGCTCTGCTAAAGCTAACAACACCGCCATAAAATTTTGGTCTAAAGCTTTCAACAACTAAATGGCATAAAGACCACAGACTTGAAGCAACATAATTACGCAAAAAAATACTCGTCGAATAAAAGCTTTAGTCATAAAAGCTTACTGCTGCCGCAAATGAGAATGTATTGAGAATGTACAAAATACTCTTACTACAATCTGTAGTGTAGAAATTTCAACTATAATTTCAACTATCATTTGAGGTTAAAAACGAACTATGCCTAAGAACTACATTTTATCGAAATGTTTGATTCAGTAATTGTCTATTTTTGACTAAATACTTTCTTAAATATTTATAATCATTTGAGTTATAGTATAATAATTGTGATTCCTAGCTAAGTGTTCCAATTTTCGAAAACCGATTGAATATTCTATTTGAAAAGGTTTGTCTTTGAGCCAACGAATGAATATATGAGAATTCTATAGTCGACTATACCCGACTACAAAACTCCCTGTACCCAGTCATAAATTTCCGATCTCATCTTCGTACACTTACATATACACACATATACAGCGGAGGAATGGAGCGGAATATCTCGGATCCAAAATAAACTTGACCTGCTCCCGCTATACAGGAACCTACATTCTAAATTTGGTGTCTCTAGCTCTTATAGTTGCTGAGATCGATGCGTTCATACATACGGACAGACAGACTGACAGACAGACAGATAGACGGACAGACAGAGAGATGGACATTTTCACAAATCCAATACCCCCTTTTTACCCATTTTATGTGCACAGGGAGTAAAAACAATTGATTTTTCATTCGAAAACGCGTGGACCAATTCGAAAACGATTCGGAATGAAAAGTACACGGAAATGGGAACAGGCGAGAATATAAATATAAATATTTTTGATTACAAATATATTACGTTTTACTTGGGGAATTTTTTTATTTTCACATTTCAGTTTGAAGAATTCTTATAAATCTTTAATATATATATATTTCATTTTTGTAAATTTCCAACTTATTTTTATTAAAATTACTGAAATAAATATTTTGTTAATTAATAATGGCAACTTTAATGATATTTGAGGCATATTTAAGCACTGCAATTAGAACAGAAATATTTACCAAATTCCATGTCAGTTTTGAATTTCCAATAAAATGGCGAAGAATGTTTGAAAAACTTTAGTATTACATCCGCTTCAAGTCCTTAGGACCAACGCGCAGGCGCTTGATTGCCAGACGGCTAACAACTAAACAATGTCGCTAATTAAAAATACGTACCTACTAAAAAGAAAAACAAGAAGAAAATTAAAATGCTTAAAATACGCACTTAAGCCAAACTAATATTATAACTTAAATACTAAAAAACACAACGTAAAGTCACAGAAAATATAAACTACAACTAATTAAACTGTATCTAAATTTTTGCTTAAAATACTAAAGCCAATTAATGCTGAATGCATCCGGCAGCCGCGAATTTACTACCAAAAGCAATTTTGAAAAAAACAAAGTAAAAGATGATTAATAATAGAGTTCAAATGAAATATCGGAGAGCCTAAAGGACACAGTGAAGGAGAAGAACTAAAGGGTAATTTTTTCCTCGTAGCATTGCCAAATATTTTTGTTGTACAATTTGTTTATTTGAGATTGAGATAAGTTATTTAAATTTATATAAACAAAATGGAGAAAAAACGAAACCAAATACAACACTTTTTTGATAAACATTTTTTTATTAAGAAGTACATTTTAAATATTGTATGTATGTATTAATAATGCAAATGGTTTCATACACACAGAAAGTATTCAGCAACAAAAGGAGTATTAGCAACAAATGCGTTTTATACATATTACAAGTTCTCAGTCAGACCCCCCCACACACAAGATTTTTACAGGATAAATAAAACAACAGTATAGCAAAAACTTACCAACAACTATAACTTAGTTAGGCCCTTGCCCATCCAAACTTTAGATTCGAAAATGGCATAGGAACACCCTAAATTTCCATCCGCATAGGTACTATCGTACCTTTGTAGTACACAAATCCATACAACTCTATTGTTTTCCGATTGGTACAACTAAACAGGACTGTTCCCATTTCCGATTCCGCTCAAATCATTCGGCATTGAAACTGTTAGCTGTTCTGAGTTCCGAAAGTCGGCTTGAAAGGTATGGTCCTTGATAAAAACTTTACGAACATACCTTTAAAAGGAATAAACGGTTGATATTCTACCCGAAAATAGTAATTCGGAATGAAAAGTAAACGGAAATGCGAACAGGCTTGATTATCATTTACTTTCCGAATCAAACAACTCAATAGAAATATGTATAATTTGAGATTTCTTCCAAAAAATATCGAGTTGAATTATTCCGTACAGAAACATCATATATATATATATATATATATACAAGTATGTATAGACAATCGCCCAAAAAGAATATATATCATTTTGACAATAGGAAAAGGTTATGAAACTACTTTACTTAGATGGATGTAATTGATGATATTTTGAAATAATTTACGATTTTTCGATATTTTGTGACCCTTTAACTTATTTAAATGCAAGGAATTTAAGCACACTCTAATGGCATATACAATATTCAATACTTAGCTACGAGTATTTGAAGAAATAAATAAACAAAAAAAGGCTTACTCAATGAACTCAATGAGCACCTCAACTTTATTCGGTTTCCAAAACTATAAAAAAATGAATCAAGTCTTTGCGTACATACATACTATATCAAATGACACGACAGATTGAACTTGCTTTAGTTTAGTAAATGTTTAAACTTTAAAGACTAACACACTGACACACACAGGCACAGATGTGACTATACCTATACACATATATACAGCGAGTTGTGTATATAGTAGTAGGAACAGAATCAAGAAAATTAGTAGGATACCAAAAACTACGTACATAAGAACCTAGGCCATAGCTTGGCTTTATTTGTACACATATCTACTGAATATTAATTGCATACTTCTCCAATATATATATACACACGAATGTATTCCCAAAGTCGAACATAAATACAATAAAATTGAGACCTCTAAAACAAATACAGTATTATTGACATTTCAGCGAAAAACTAAGACAGTTTCTAGAATTCACATCCTTCTTGCTTTTTTTTTGAGATGAACAATGATATGAGTACTTAAAAGTTATAGAATTGAAAAGGATATAGTACTGAAGCATAGAAGTTATAGAATTGGAAACAACATAATAGAACTTTAGACAAACTTTACTTGGGTTTCAGGCACTTTTCACATACCTTTTATTTGGACTTCTGCCCCAAAGGATAATGTTTTAAGGTTCGAGGTCGTAGTCTACATTCATGGTACATATAAGGTCTTAAGCAGCAGTAAACTAAACAGAAAAAAAGATACAACAAATAACAAATAACAAACATTGCAAGTGATGTTGGTGTAAAGCAAATATCTAAACTAAATATATAAGATGGCAGATACACACACACAAACACACATACTACATACACATACACACACACAACTAAGGACACGAGAAGGAGTCAAATGTATGTATGTAAAGTGTGTTGTTGTTCGTGATGAGTTAGAAACTAAGTTAGTTTAGGCCGCCTACGAATATATATTTATTAGACATAAGATACACACAACTCTCTCTCCATCTGAGAAACTTAAGTACATATTTATTAGCAGTATTGCAATTAAGTGCTAAATGACAACAATAAATAATATAAAATATATATATGAAAAGCCAAACAAAAGTCAACTTCAATATAAGTATATACATATAATATATATATATAGTAAGTATATAATTACTTGTAAACTAGTATCTAGGCAAAAATGCTACAATGTTGAGCGCGTGACTAACATTTAAAAAGAAGGGTAGTTGAAAGCCAAAAAAACCGTAGTAGAATATAAACTATTGATGAATAAAGATGTTTCACATCAAAAATTAACACTCAAAGGACACACACACACACAAAACCCAAAACACACACACAGTCTCGCTAGTGACAGTTCTATTAGAAGATCGCCAGCCAGCATTTGGAAGATCGTTTTTACAAAAATCACATTGAGGAGTCCTTTTTCGAGTCGCCTTGCTGATTTAAAAAGAGATTGGTGATCAAAAGAAGACTCGAAAAATGATTCATTGAAATTATACTAAGAAAATGTAAAGCAAATCCAAAATTGATCGCGCAGGGGATTCAAAAATGATTGTTTTGGGTCTAGCTATGGTCTTTCTACATTTTCTAGTGGTGTTTTTTTCAGAGTTCATGCAAATTCTGTATTTCTCTTCATTTATATTAGTTGAAAGTGAATAGGATGCTAAAAAGTTGTTTGCAAGAAAAGAGCAGATGACGCCAAGCCAACCAAATGTTGACAATAATTCTATTGATTTTTTAATTGAGTTAAATACGTTTACTTTGCATTAAATAAATTACGTTTTACATATTATGACATACAATTTAAATAAACCCATTTCTTTGATTATATTTTTATTGAAAGCAAATGATTGGAAATACGACTCAAAAATGAGTCGGAAGGGCGAGTCATAAGCGACTCTTTGAGAAGAGTCAAAAGCGACTCTTTAGGAGGAGTCGCGGCTAGGGTACCATTTTCTCCCGACGAAAGAGTCATTTCGGATCGGAAAACGAGCGCACTTTTAATCAGTTAGATGAGTCAAAAAAGACTCGAATGTGATCATAAATTTCTTGAAATGCTGGCTGGATCATCCTAAATCAGGCATATACATATAACATACACATATGTACTAGAGAAGGAAGATTTTATAGCATTGTTTTCTTATCCTTTTGAACAATAGGTAAAGTCTATACTGTTTGAATTTAGCAGGCATTGTAATATCATCTCCAAGAACTTTATTTCCGACCGACTTTAATGAGTAGAGTATTATAAATTTTACTGAGCAAGTTTTCACCAGGGAATTGGTAGCTAACTAAAGCATACAACTGATTTCTAGTTATCAAAACAACTTGGATAAATACTTACTATTAATATATTGTAACTTCACTGGTCTAGGACAATAAATCTACACAACAACAATGCCTCAATTTTTATTGTAGTTATCAATGTTTTTGTATGATTTATTCGATTGATGTGTGTATATTGTACTCAGATAATACCAATACAATTCACTAACTTGCAATATTCTATAATAATCATGAGCAAAATATAAAAAACAACAATAAATAACGCATATGGTTGTATGATTAACAAATAAATAAATAAATAAAAAAAATATCAAAAATACGCAAGCAAATTAAAGTAAATTATTTTAGAAACCAAAAAAGCAAGAAAACCTAAGAACAAACACTAAGAGAAAATACTTCACAAAAACACATAAACAAATGCAAAAAACAACAAAAAAAAACAAAATAAATTTACTTACATACACATACATGCATTAATAAATTAAAACTAATGAAGGCAAAGCAAAAAAAAAAACAAAAAAAACAAACAAAAATATAAGAGAAAAACTAAAACTAAACACAATTTAAAATGCCAACAACTACTCAACGGCAAAAACATGTTAAATTAGTAAATAAAAACGCAAGAAACGATACAATATGCAATTAAATAAAATGTTTTAAACAATAAAAAAAAGAAGCAACTTAAAAACAAACAGATATTAAAGAACGCAAATCCATATGGAATTCAATGAAAACTAATTCGTTTTTCTGGGCAGGGTTTTTCTGCATTTTCTCAACAGGTTTATAAGAAAGCCTTCGCTGCTTTGTACAACAAAACAATTTTATTTTCATTTATTAGTAATAGTCGCTACAGTTTAAAAAATAATAGTAATAGAGCATCTCGTATGAGCCAAGTTTATGACTATGGGTAGTAGGTTTTCTTGTAGCGCCCCTCGCGATTCTTCTTGCCACCCGGCCGCACCGCACGCGGCACATACTCCTTGTCGTGCTGGTCGAGTGTGCGGCGCCAGGGATTGATGTCCCGCTCGAAGAAACGACGACGCGCCTCCATGGGTCGCGTGTTGTTATCAATCTTGTAGAGCTTCTCCCACATATACAGCTCGGGCAACTCCAGGTGGCGTGGCCGCTTCGAGGCCAAATGCTTGAACGTGTGCTCCAGAAACTCACGCTTCTCCGCATTCTCATAGTCGGCGGCGCGACGCAGGGCGGCTCCTTCCACATAGGGCAACAGCTCGTCGGCAGTTCGCTGAATGCTAGGCACATTGATATATAAGCTGAGCAGCTGACGCAATGTGGCCTCGTTGAAGTCCACACATTTGCCTTCGGGCGATATTTCGCCGTAGAGCGCCTGTGGCGCTGTGCCGCGACAGAAGTTCACAAGTGCATTCTCATCCACATTTGAACCATGGACGAGCAACGTGTTGAGCTGATACTCATAGAAGCTCCACTCTCGCCCGTTTGTGATCACAGTCTGAGTGTTTAGCGGGTATGTCAGCTCGTTATAGGTATTGAAGCCGTTGTAGTTGGCTTGCGCCAGCAGCCAGGCGTACGATGATTGTATGGCCAAAGCATGCAGCGCCTCCTGCTGATCACGTTCCCCGCATGACTGCGGTCGCAGCTGCAGATGAGCCCGCGACTGAAACGAGAGCAGCCCGAAATTCGGCGCATTGGCGCTGGGCCAGTAGCCGGGCACATTGACGGCATGCTGATACACGGTGCTGTAGCCCAATGTGCGAGCGTCGTGCTTGTAGCGCGGCAGCTGTTTAGCCAGCGTCAAGTTCTCGCTCTCCTCAGCTGTTTTCCACGTCGCTAGCTGATGACGGTGGCGAAGAGCCAGATAAGGCTCTCCCGTGTATTGCACCATACGGTCGACAGCATCGTTCGCATCCTCCTTTTGCCACTGGCGGCCCTTTTTCGATTTGACAACATTTTTCGGCGGATCCACGCCACCAACGGCCCAAAACGCCTCGTGGCGCGGATTGTAGTCAACCTCCAGCTCCTGCAAGTGCGCGTAATCAGCGCTCAACGCCTGCAAAGCGGCTCGGTTTATCTGCTCCACAATAATCTGCGTCAGCTGTTTTTCGCGTTCCACAGCATCGGGCGGTCGCTCCAGCAGCGTCAGCTGATGCCTACCAATGCATTCAAAAGTTATTCAAGCTTTGTTTGTTTGTTTCCAACTTACTTGTAGTAATCGTGGGCGTACTCCAATGCATCAATAACATCGCCACGCGCCGCCTTCAGAAGCGAATCCATATTCGCCTTTTTATCGTCAGCTTGGGCCTGATTGGACTCAGGCGTAGGCAGGAGCTCCTCCAGCACAGTACGCGTATAATGTTGCGTCAGCGGCAGTGCATTATACGGCACCTGGGTGTCATTGAGGTTCACAGCCTTGTAGCCGTAATAGCGCGGCATATTTATCTTAATCATTTTCTCCTCGATGGTGGGCAACTGGCGTATCTCGCTGTGCCAGTCAGCAGATATCTGTTCTTTGCGTGCCTTGTACCTGAGATCCTTAATTTCCGGATACTCCGGCTCGACATTGTACTCAGATTCAGGCAATGCTACAGCCAGAGACTCCGCTTTTGTGGCCAAGTAGCGGCGGTAGGCTGCATGTGCACGCGCACGTAACTGCTCTCCACGACGCAGCGTTAACATATTTACTTGCCTTAATGTTTAATACAGAATTTTTAAAGTAAAATACGAGTTGGCCGCCGCCAACGAGGTTATGACATCGGGCCTAGGAAGAACGATAACGATATATTGTCAACAAGTATATCGAGCGTTATCGATGCATCATCGCCAACTATCGTTACCTGCCAACATGAGTATTTGGGCGGGGTATGCAAAACAATAATATGCCGCAAGCAAAAACAATATTGCTCACCCGTTTATAGAATGACAATTTCTGATTAAATGATTTGTAATTTTCTCTAAGAAACGGCATCATCTTAACCAGCAGCATATTCTTTTGTTATAATTGTTAGTTATTCAGCATACCATAATATCGCTTGTGTGAGTTTTTATTATAGATATGGTTTATATTTTCACCAAAACCCACTATTTTAATTATTTGTATAATAAGGCTTATGGCATTTATCATACAGACATTATCTACTTTTAAAATAATTTTAGATTATGTTTAAGTCCTGCGAAAAACCAGGATCAACCATTTACTGCATTGATTGAATTTTGATTATCTGAACAGCTGATTGGTACGAAAGATGGCAGGCTAAATTAAACGTGTATATATTAGAAATAGAATTTGTCTAAAAACATATGTACGAAAACAATAATGTGACCAGTTGAAATTCTATACCTGATATGGGTTGTATACCAAGTAAGGAAATAAGAAAATAATTTAAGAATGATCATCATCATTCTGGTCAGGAATCCCCTTGTTGTGCGTCTTGTTTTGCTTTCAATATCCGTGAACAGCATACTAAGCACAAGCGATGATCTCTATTGTTTTGTTTTTGCAGTGTTAATTAATGTATTAGTTAATAAGTATTTGTATTTATAGATCTGTGTGTAATTCACTGATGAATGGGATTCCCAACTGTCCTTTTGGCCGTATTTCGTCACATCAATTTCTCTAACCAAAGCGTGTAATCCCATATCTTATCTTAGGACATTCGCTGTCAAAACTTATCAAGGTAGTTAATACTTACATACATACATACATATGTGTATAGATATTTTCAACATAAAAATATTGATAAACAAACTTTAATGGCCTCGTCACGCGCGCAGGAGGAGAAGAAAACTAAAGGCTAAAAATGTCCAACATGCCCACATTAACAGCGGCTCAGGAGCGCACAAGGGAATGGCTGGCGGCGCAGGAGCAGGACGAGCTGGAATCCATTGCCGAATCATCCGTGGTAGATAGCTTGGATGATTACAAATACAGTGAGCACACGTTCAGCGAACACGATCACGATGATGATGATGATGATGATGAGACGGGAGAAGAAGTCAGCACCGTTGCACTGGGCACACAAATGGGTGAGTCAACACATAATCATATACATAATATATGTTTGAATTTGAAACATATGTACATTCAACAGACGCGAACAAAGGCTCCATCATAAGAGACACACTGCGCGATCTGTTGAACTCGATCAACAGCATTCAAACCGTGGGCAATGTTAACATCAGCAATTCGACAAATGTGCACATTGGTAATGTGACCAACATCAATGGCAATATACAGATCATCGCTGAGACATCGACCCGTCCGCGCAGCACACGCAGGGAGCGTCGAAAAGTCCCACTGGATAAAACGCCAGATCGCAGTGAAGATGAGAAGCCAAATCCATACGATCCAGACGAGCTGGACGAGGCTGAGGAGCGCGTCAATAATAACGTTTTTATCAGTAGCCAAAGTAAGCATGCTCTCTTCAGTTCAGCACTCGCTATATTGTCATATTCACATTTACAGAATTCAAATTACCCAAAGAGCTTTGTTTCATAGTGCCGCGGCATTCCTGGCTAGCCCAAACGCCAATGGAGGAGCCCCTAAAGCTTCAGCGTCCCGTCAAATACGTTGTCATATGTAAGTACTTAGCCAAAATTCAGGCAGTCAGCTTTGTGCTTTGGATGGATACATTCAAGGCAACCCCAAGAAGGGAAAACAAGAAAGAACCAGCTATCTTCAAGTGTCGAAGATTACACATCCTTGCAGAGATTGCTTCCAAGCCAACTACACATACATCCTTCTTAAAGTTGTCAACACTCGACGAAATGTTCCTATGGCAACAATGTAATATAGTGGTCCGGCTTCGATTTAATATCAATTTTGTTTTTGATAAACTAATATTCGTGCGTGTTTCTTTCATAAATATATCGGGTTAAAGAGCAGATAAACGCAGGGATCTAACAGAACGTGTTAAAGAGGTCAATATGCTAGGCAAACCCTTATCAGATTGACCAAAGCTTAGCTAATTTCCAATAACCTTCCTGCAGGCCTGCAATTATCCGAAGGATGGCCTTCTGCTTATAAAAGGCTTTGTTAGGCGAGTAGCCTCTGTATCTTTTAGCAAAATTGCTAATTGTAGCGCATACTGGCAATATAACGAGATCATTCCAAATAGTGTTGTTGCGCACTTAGTAGGAAGCGTCTACAATCCTTCGAAGAATTTTACTTTGACAAGACTCGATTCGTTGAATAGAAGTGTTGCAAGCCCTGCGCCAGAGATTAATGCCCCAATTTCGCGTGGGCACAATAATGGCTTTATAAAGGGGGTTTTTGGCAGCCAGAGAAAGCGCACTCTCAGGCCTAAGATGTCAGTTTATCCTTTTATCTCAAGCACCATGGCACAGGCACGAAGAATATATAGTTTCCAAGTTAGGCGACAGTTCAAGGTAACTCCCAGGTATTTAACTTGTGTGAGGTGTTTGCTTCCGGTGCCATTCAGAGAGATTTGCATAGTATACAAACGCTTCTCATGTTGGCTCTTTTGTGTATATTAAATATCAAAGAAACAAGTATCACAATACAAAACCAGTTTTTCATACAACTGAGTGTTGAACCGATCGTTCTTATGAGAGGCATTCAGAAAAGTTAGAGACTAGTTTACAAAGAAACAGAGAGACAGACGGTACTTAGAAAGATATTAACATAAATTGCCTTGGACATTTCGTAACCATTTTTAATACCAGCCGCAAAGGTTTAGAAACCTTTGAAGCTACAATTAAGCATTTTATTAACATTATTATATATATTATTCACAGTACACACTGCCACCGAGAGCTCTGAGAAGCGAGCAATAAATGTGCGCTTAATACGTGATATTCAGGTATGAGAATTGTGTTAATTTCATGAACTTGGCTAACTCAAGCCTTCTTTGTGCCACAGTGCTTTCACATCGAGAGTCGGGGCTGGAATGACATTGCCTATAATTTCCTCATCGGCTGCGATGGCAACATATACGAGGGACGCGGCTGGGAGACGGTGGGTGCCCACACCTTGGGCTATAACAAAATAGCATTGGGCGTTGGTTTCATTGGATGTTTTATGCGTGAACTGCCCACGGCGGATGCCTTGAATATGTGCCGCAATCTGCTGCAACGCGGCGTGGAGGATGGCCACATAAGCAAGGATTATCGACTGATTTGCCACTGCCAGTGCAACTCGACGGAGAGTCCAGGCCGTCGCTTGTTCGAGGAGATTCAAACCTGGCCGCATTTCTATAATATCGCTCAGGATAAACAATAGTTGCGGGGAGTACATGACATTCCGAACTGGGTTTCGGTAAAAAAATTATCTCGGATGAATATATATGTATAATATCTATTGGCTTTTGTGTTTATATTGTTATTTGTCTATGAAACTGTGTTAATCGGATCGTATATTAAATATACAGCTCTATTTAAATGTTGTCTAAGTTATTGAAAACTGCCAAGATATAAGTAAGGCCATAAGTAAATGAGATTTATTGGCAGTTTGTTAAATGGTATTCATATTTATTTTTCTTTTAATTCGTATCATTTAATTATGGAAACATCTAAACATTTCGCCTTTACATCCTGATGGCCGCCAGTTGATTAGGTAGCGTCTAGGCAGTTTCCTTGGGTTGGCGCGCTATTCAAATTAAAAATAAGAAAATATAGTTATTAGCATATAATATAATCATAATGACAACTGACAACAATAAATAAAACTTGCAGTTAGTTAAACAAGAGGCAAAAACGAGTAAAATGCAAATTTGGAACAGGAGACAGAAGACATGAGAGAGTAGTACAACATATGAGTGTCCTTGTATCTCACTCGCACACGCAGTGTGTGCTCTTCACTTTTGTGGCAAATGAAAACATTTGTTAAATATTCAGTAAAACATTGAATGAAACTCAAAACAGCTTTGTTATGGGCATTAATTAGTATTGGCTTAAAATTGCTCACTTTCTTCTATTCTTACTCAACTCAATTTGTCTACTAATTCATCTTTGTTCAACTAACTCATCTTTGTCTACAACTAAACGGTGTTTTAAGAATCTTGCTAACATATTGTAGTTGTAAATCGTTATTAGACATTGGAGTGTAAATTCAAAATCTAAAACACTTGATATACATATTGCCTAAGCCGGAAAAAAGTTCATCAGGGGTGAAAAATAAGAATAAAATGCACAAAATTCGGATCTTAGTTAATTGAAAAATCTACTCTTATATGTATCCTTGCAAATACTATCAGCAGCACACCAGTTGCATCAACTGGTTGCCACTCAGAGAGAGCATTTCCAACATACACCATAACCACTTGAATCAACTTCGTAGCTTAACTTAAAAATAGGTGTTGAAAAATGGCAACCGATTGTTCCTATGGGTGTTATATGATATAGTCATTTGATCCGGCTGGTTTTCAAATATGTACTGTCTGCACTGATAACAAATATCTGTGTAAAGTTTCGTAATCATAGCTTTAAAATTGAGCGATTGAATGCAATCAGACGAACTGGCAACATTTTCTCACTTTGACTGCGGATTATTTAATATGTATGGCACATAGAGCGGACCAAAACATACCAATCGACGCGTTAAGCATTTATCTACTATGATATAGCCATATATTTCATCTCTGACTGGAATAACTGGCATACAAGCCAGTTTACCTAAAAAAGTCGTTGATGTTCAAACATTATTTAAACGCGCGCGCAAAATTTTGAGTAATGTGACGTCACAAGCTCGCGTCGCCGAATGCGAGTGGCGTAACCTGCTGTCTCTCAACCGTGATCTGATACATGGCGAACAGAAAAAACAGCAGCAGGAAATAACTGAATGAGCGAGACTCTCTCAACAAAATGCGGCAACTCGCTCAAATTTCAACTTTCTTGGGCTAACTGGTTGTATAATGTGTGGAGGGCATTACTCCGGAGATCCGTAATACATCCGTAATGTTCTATAGGCCAGATTCTTTAGAAATCTTAAATCCTTGATTGGTTAACAATACTTTGGTTTTAAAGCCATTTGAAAATGCGCTCAAAAGCTATTTCATCGCTAAGTAAAGTTTTCAAGTAAGATTAAGAAATATGAACTCAAATGTTTCGTCTACAAGGCAGGATTTAGCCGATATGTTATACACGAACCTACATATATGTATATATTTGATATCTCTAGATCTCAAAATGTGCATATTTAGATTGAAGGGTTTCTGAATTCTAAACTGTATAACAATATTAATAACTATTATAAACTGGAACTCTAAATTCTCTAAATTCCCACTTCTACATTGTTTAATTCACCCTTTAATATACCCCATTTAAAGAAGTGAGCAATGAGCTACAAATAAAATGGAAACAGTTCACTTAATCAGTTCAGTGTTCAACCGACTCGTGAACACGACAACACTAATGCCTATTGGGAAACTTTGATTTGTTAGGCCGGCTTATTAGTAATTTGGGAGCAGCAGATGCAGGATAACTTTTGTGCGTGGGGGCAACTGTATAACTTACACCTTGCTACATAACTGACACACGCAGATAATGCAATTATGCCTTTTCATCTGTAATATATATAGAAATGGGATAATGTTTTGACTAGTTTGTATGGCAAGAGACACGGCCATCAAGGCCATTCGCTAAGAATCGCATTTATATAATACATCCAGTCAGATCATTGCTGGAGCGTTCACTTATAGCTGAAAACCCGGCATCCTCGATTCAACCGAGATTGCACAACGTTTACTTACGTGCTGGCTTGCCGTTGGCCCAAGGTGTGAACTTCACGTGGCTCTCGTTGCGCTTGGCGGCATCCACACGGAGTTCCGTTTTGAGGGCTTCGCGCAGGACGCGTGCCGCAATGTTGGAATATTGGATGTAGCTGCAACAACACAGACATCACATAGGTTTATTTAACGATTGTGCCACAGTTTAATTTCAGCTAACAACAATTACGTAACGCACGCAGATTGCGTAAATAACATTGGCGTCACTGTGTTAATTGTGAATGCAGCAGAAAGTGCTACAATATTTGACTTACGTAAGTCCAGCAGCTCTCCAGGCGTTGGTCATTTTGCTAATCTTTTTTGTAAATTATTTGCACAATGAACAAAAATTCAGAACTTTCCTAGTGCAGGCGCAGTCGAAGTTGAAGATGAGACCTAGAGATGTTAATATTCTATCGATACATTGATAATTCGATATTTGAAGCTAAAATTACGATATCTTGTGCGAGCAGCACTGACAATATCGATATTATTGTGGTATAAATATATTTTTTCAAATTATTTTAAATGATTACTACAAATTTTGTAAAGTGTAATCCATACGAATATCAACAATTTCAATACATTGTATCAATTGATATGATTTGCAAATTGAAATGATTTGCTTGGAATTGATTTATCGTTATATCGATATTTGGTACTCAAACTGGCAGCTTTGTTTGTGTTGTATCTCACTCGCACATATGGATCAGTTGTTGTTTTAACACTCATGGTTAATGGGCAAGAATTTGACCCATCTGTTTAATCTATACTTTAAAGATTGTTGCCTTGCTAATAATTTAAACAAATTAATGAACATTTCCACAGTGTCTAATTACGTATACATATAGGCACATGCGAACAATTGTAACTATTTGTATCGACTGCAATACACAGAAAACATGTGCAGCTTGTTTAACAAAGGGTTAAGGTTAGACTGAACGCATTTTATCAATTGCACAACTCTTGCCTTATCGCTACTGCCACCCGGTGCCCAGTCTCAGTGCCGCACAATGTCTGCCAAGCCGCAGATATTAATTATTGAGCCGTTCTTTGGCGGCAGCCATAAGCAGCTCATAGATACAATAGTTGAATGTAAGTTAAAACTGTGGATAACTTGAATGCCCAATAAATTTCATGTTGGCTGCCTTTGTTGACCAGGTCTTAATCAGAGCGACTATGAGATTTTTAGTCTGCCAGCCAAGAAGTGGCACTGGCGTGCGCGCACCTCTGCATTGTATTTCTCGCAGCTGATACCGCCGGAGCATGAGTATAAGGTGCTCCTAACGAGCTCTGTGCTGAACCTGGCTGAGCTGATTGGTGTGCGTCCGGATCTTGTCACCTGCCGCAAGATTGTTTACTTCCATGAAAACCAATTGGTCTATCCGGTGCGTGAGGTTAAGGAGCGCGATTGCCAGTATGGCTTAAATGAGATACTCACTTGGTAAGTTGGCTTAGTTGCTTTACATCTAATTTGATTCCAATTCGAATACTTTGCTTGCAGCATGGCCGCGGACATAGTGCTCTTCAATTCAAACTTCAATCGCATGTCCTTTCTGGACAATGTGCAGCCCTTTCTGAACATTCAGCCAGACTTTAAGCTGAAGCACATACGCGAGCGCATCGAGAAGAAATGCGAGGTGTTGTATTTCCCCATCAAGTTTCATGCATTTCCCAATAAGCGGCACATGATGGACGACGAGATCAACGCTGAGCCAGATTGCTTGCACTTGATTTGGCCACATCGCTGGGAGCACGATAAGAATCCCAAATTGCTGGTGGAAGTGCTTTTGGAGCTGAACAAAAGGCAGGTGGACTTTAAGGTCACAATCTGCGGCGAGAGTTATCAGGCGGTTCCCGAGGCCTTTGATGGCATACAGGAGATGCTGGGGGCGAAGCTAATCAATTTTGGCTACTTATCGCGCGAGAAATATATTAAATCGCTGTTAACTGGCGATATTGTCATCTCAACCGCTGGCCATGAGTTTTACGGTGTATCCATGCTAGAAGCCACCTACTGCGGCTGTTATCCCATTGCGCCCAACAAGCTTGTCTATCCGGAAATCTATCCAAAGGAAAACCTTTATAATACATCCAATTCGCTTATCAAAATGCTATACAATTGGTGCCGAAATCCCGAAATCTTTCGTCGGCATCGTGACAAATTTTTTGATTTCTTCACCTTTGAACGCTACTCGGCGCAGCATTTGGTGCCCAAATATCTAGAGAAAATGGGCATTTCGATATAGGGGGGGCCTTTAACAGACCGGACATGACTAATATATATGAATTCCAGTTGCTTTATTGTGCAATAAGCATCGAATTTAGTTAGTAAGCAAACTAAAGCGTAATTGACCAATTTACCATAATTTACATACTACATACATATACATAGTATGTATGTGCATACAAATATTGTAGTTACAAGCGATGCATATGGTAGCTATATAATATATATATATGTTCATAGCTTAATACAGAAACTATTCACAATTACTTTAATTGCAATAGTTATATACATACATATATATTTATATATAAATGTATGTTTTTTATCTTGGACGTTTTTGCCAATTGTACAATAAGTTTCCCTTTTTTATATAAAATTGTTAATTTAATTGCCAGTTGTTACCAGCCAGATGTCTGTCAAATTGTTGTCATGAAATATATACATATACATACGCATTTATATCTTAGTTGAAATTGATTTTGTTATGCTCTTAAGATTTCCATACATACTTATTATAAATGTGTTTTTTTTTCTTGTATACCTTAAATCGCCTTATGATATTATCGTAGACTTAATGCTCTTGGAAGATGTTGTATTTTTGTTCAAAATATATGTATTCGTATATAATACCTTGCATGGATAGTCTATCAGCATAGATGGTATTATTATTGTGTACGGGAAGACTTATTACTATATAGTTGCCAGTAAGTAATCAATTACTGTGATGTGTCAAATATATGACTTGACTTGAACAGTTATTTCCGATGCATATACCATTATAGAAAAGTTTTTCACTCAGAAACCCAATTTTCAGCCGATCGTCCCTATGGAAACTAAATAATATAGTCAAGTGACATTAATACAGTTTTGCTGACATATAACAGGCTTAAGGCATCTTCGAATCTGTGAGTTTATGTAAGATATGTTGGCAAACAAAAGTTTTCATACAACTCATTCTTCTACCGATTTATCATATGACAGATATAAGATATAGTTGTTCGATTTTGATCAAATTCGATTAACATGTATGGAGCTTTTATGGAAAACAGTTGCGCTGCATTTGATCGAGATTCTTTTATAAGCTAGAAAGTTTTTCATGCAACTAAATTTCCGGCCGATCGTTCCCTTGAATGATATATGTTAAAGATTCTACCAGGCTGGTAGACACAATTTTAGTACATTCTGCAACGGTTGTAATAAGTTTGAACGCATTTTCCACCCTTTATGGGTGGAAATAGGTTATATGCTGTTGTAAGCTGAAACTTCTGTGAAAACTTTAAACAAATATACTAATTACAATATGAAGATATCCACATTTAAATATATTTTGTATCGATTCTCACATTTACAAATACAGACATATTGAGACACATTTATAATACACTCTGAAACGGTTGTAATAAGTTTAAGCGCATTTTCCACCCTTTATGGGTGGAAATACTGATTACAATATGAAGATATCCACTTACAAAAATATTTTGTATTGATTTTCACATTAATTAATACAGAGACATTGCGACACATTTTCCACCCTTTATGGGTGGAAATACTGATTACAATATGAAGATATCCAATTACAAATATATTTTGTATGTATTTTTACATTCATTTTGACTTATGAGCTTATTGAGCTATATATTGATTAAGCAGTACGGTCGTAAATATATTTTAAGCTACATATATTGTTTAATAGTGACAGAGACAATACATTATTTTATACACAGATGCACACTTAAGACTAGCTTCATTTTTTGATCCAGGAGCACGGACTACTTACAATAATAAAACAAATACGCTAATCGTGTATGACATATAAATAAAACACAGAGTAATCAGACGCTTTAGAAGTGATTTTCTTTGAATTTGGGCGGCGCTGTGTACTTCTCCTTGGCATGAGTGCGATACTCATAATCGTCGTGGCACTCACGATGGCACTGAGCACAGAAGAGCTCACCATCGCAGCCGAAGCAACGATAGACGGCATCCTCATTACATATGTTGCACCAGGGCAGCTCCTCGGTATCGTTGCTACTGATGTTGGCTGTGGCGCCTAGCTCGGCCTCCAACGGATCGGAGGCCATTGCGGGCAAACGTAGTTCGGCCAAATGCTAAAATGAAACGAGTGAGTGTGATTTCAAGCGGTTTACATATTTCAGCGCACCTTCTTTAAAATGCTATTCAAAACTGTTTCTTCATTTTCGTCTTCATTGTCGCTGGGCGTATTTGTGGCCGTTGAGTTTTCGTCTGTGTCAGCTGCAGTTCCAGCTGCAGCTCCACCTGACTCTATGGGTGTGTCGCGTAGGGCACACAAGCGTCTCTCAATATCGGATAATGCATCATTGCGCTCAGTCTCGACACGTTGATCGAGTTCACTTTCGCCCAGAAACTGACGCAATAAATCTTTGACTTTCTCTTGATCGGTGCGCTTGTCCGTGGAGAGCAGTAGATCCTTCTTATCATAGTTCTTCTGATGTGGCATGCCGCTTAAATTGGAAAGACGCTCACGTATCTCATCATCATTTGTTTCGACAGCCTTCAGATTCTGCAAGCGCTTTCTTATGGCACTGTCCAGATTCTCATCAATTTCCTCGGTGCCTGTAGTCTCAGCTGTGCCTGTAGCGGCCGCATCCTCGCCCAGAGCATTGCTGCTTGTGGGTGACATCACAGCGGCCATCTCCTCCGAGGCTGGCACATGGCTGCGTGCATGGAATATGTATATAAAATATATTTATAATTCCAGTTGCTTCAATTGCTTACTCAAAGATGGCATCGGCTGCCTCGGCGTCGGCCGGGGCTGTGTTCTTTGGCAGACGCTGCTTGGTCACCAGCTCTCCCGGCAGCGATTCGCAATCAATGACTTTCTCGGCCTCGGCGTTGGCATGCATCTTGGACAGCTTGTCGTAGCAGATGAGGCAAACGTTGAGCACCTTGCCACCCTGGCGAGGCACGGCCATGGGTCGCTTCAGGCACTTGCTGCAGTACGAATAGCCGCAGTTGGGACAACCATACTAAATACACCAAAAAATGTAATTCAATTTGTGTGTCAGACACCCCGCCCGCTCTCACCTCCTTGCAGAAGAGTCCATATGTACGGCTGCACCCGTAGCAGCTCATTGTTTTGATTTAAAACAAGTTATCTGGCAATTTTGATAACAAAGAAGTAAAAACAATATCAACAATGCCTTATTGGACGAAATCAGCGCTCGCAAATTATGAGTCACGATAGCTTAACTATCGATGCAATCGATACCGCCGATAGTTTTCGAGCACCGTCACTAAGCAGGCGTATTCAATGTTTTAAATTAAATAAAACAAGAAAACAGTTTAGAATGCACATGATCAAAATTTGTTCATTTTATTTATACATACACATTACGTACGAGTATACAGCTTACTAAGTTATTTCTTGTGTTTCAGTATACAAACAGGATATTAACTCCTGTTTAGCTGCCGTTTAATTTCAATCGCAGATTAATCTCACATTTTCATCTTAAATCAAAGAATTTGTTTTTCTTTCCCATGCTTTCTTCCATCTGTGTCTTAAATTTAAACAAGGAATATAATGTTGGTTTAAAAAAATATTACATTTTAATGAATACGTATACGTATATTATTTAAAAATCTATTCATATTGAGAAGTTCCAGGGAATGTAAATTTGTCTCTTGAAAGCGATGAAACTAGAATGCATGTTAAGATATATATGTATGTATGTATTGTAATCATAATTATATTTAGTATAAATGCAAAATACAAAATTTCACGTGTATCTGTGCATATTGAGCCATATGCAGAAACATTTTTGAAAATTTTAAACCTAAGGGAGTGGGATAAAATATGTTTTCAAAGCTGTGTGTATTGGTTAAGGAAACTTGCGTTTGTTTTTGTGTGTTTTTTGTTCTATGAAATCTTTTTTCGATAAATACACGAGTAAATACTTTCATTGCTAAAGATCAAGCAAGCGGTTGGGTTGAATTTTAGATATCTGTTGGTTTTCTTTCTATATATGGGGAGATAACTATTCGGATGGAGTGAGATCGCGTTCCAGTTCGTTTTCATTGAGTATCTGCGAAAGCAAATCGTGCAATGGTTCGAGTATCTTTTTGGCGCCGGTATTGGTTAGATTCTTATAGTCAAACATATCATGGTGACTGATGCTGCCGTCCCCTTGCACCAGCCCCTTGTCAATGGTCACAGTCTGCACGCGATCCAATCCCTTTGTCTGCTCTTTAACCAATTCATTAATCTCAGCATTTTTGTCACGCAGCGCATTTGGTTGCTGGCCTCGTGGTAGCAGTGACTGCAAATAACAATAAAATCACATTAAATATAACAATTTATCTTAATATATAGTACATATAAATAAATATAATTGATCTCTCAAGGTTGCTGTTATACTGTTTTTCAAAATCTAAAGCATTTTGAAGACCCTAGAGCGGAGAATCAACATTACAGCGCAGCCATCTTAAATTTTGGGGTGATACTTTGATGAATTATAGTAAGAAATATTTAGATTAGCTTTTTATACAAAATTTACATTAAACTCCGAATCGTTTACTATTTTTGTAACGTCCGCGACGGATCTTTAGGTTCAATTACACTATTACTGAAACAAATTAGGAAATATTTACTTTAAAATAGATTTCTATCAGACTGGAAAAGTTTCGAGTATGTCATTTAGAGCGCCAACATGATTATATACAAGAACTGGTAAGGAACTGAAATGTAACGTCCGCAACTCAGGATTAGCTCATGTACTTAACTCTAAATACTATACTGATTGTCTGATTGGTATAAGGAATAGACTAGAATACTATATACAAAACATTTACCTCAATGAACCTGAACTTCACAACGAAGATGTGCAGGTTTTGGATTCTTGATTTGCATTTGCTTATTGATTTCGTAATTACATATAGTTATAAAGCTATTTCTAGTTTCTTTTACCGGTAGGAGTATATAGGCGCCGGGCAGTTTTTGGCGTATCCTTGTAACATTGGCGAGCAGACCTTCCGCCACTTGGGCAGCGCTGTTGCTCACATTGTTGGTGCCGACGTGCAGGACAACTATTTTGGGATTGACATTGTCAAGGGCGCCGTTCTCGATGCGCCAGAGGACATTCTCGGTGCGATCATCGCGTATGCTAAAGTTGAGACAGTGGAGCGGGGCAAAGTATTGATTCCAGGTGTCGGTATCCTGCAGTGTTTCGAATATGCAGTCGCCGAGAAATATCACGTCGGGATCCTTTTCCCGGCAATCTGATATGAAGCGGCGATGTATGCTTTGCCAGCGCTTGTCTCCGTCAACATCCGGCACGGCGGTGGGCACAGAGCAGGGATTCATGTTGCTGTTGTTGTTGGGTTGTTCTTGTATTCAGCATGCGGTGAACGCTGTTGCAGCCTTCAAACTAAAATCAAAATTTATTAGTAGACTTTGGAGTGCAGGCGGCAGCGCCGGCTGTTGTATGAGCACCTTTTTGTAAGTTGCGGTAGGGAGCTCGTATGGCTAGTGCAAGTGAAAATAATTATAACCAAAAGAATAATTGACAACACAAAACAGCAGCGGTGTTAGTGATGCACAGCTGCATTGCCCGTCGATTTCAAATATCGCAGACAATTATCGGAAAGCAATCGAGAAATTGGCGGTTAATCATTCATAGTGGGACTCCTGATGTTCGCTGTGATTAAATTATAATTGTGTTGGCTCTGCTCCAAAATCTGCTATTGCGTAGAAAATTATGTCAATGCGGCAAATCGACCAGCTAATAGAAACTGACCGAAAAACTTTGGTCAAACACATAAATCGAAGTTCATTACTGCTTTACTTAATCATAGGCAACATAAGTAATCCCACTTTAAATAGTTTTTCGTTGATATGATGAGCAGTATAAGCATTTTCAAGCTGAAAGTAATTTAAACATTATATTCAATAAAGATTTTATATGAGCAATAAGCCACTTCAGTACAAATTCCAAAACAACACTGTCCAATTTTAAACCTCAATCACACATTATATATGTTAAGTAGACGTAAAGGAATACTAACAAAAGATTATTAAACATATTTACATTAAGCATATTGCATTTTTCGGTTAGCTGCAAAATTAAATGTAATTTTTTTTATACTCAGAGAACTTAGAAGTTTTAAAATAATTTGAATTAAATATATGCCGCGATAGTAAATAAACTATCGATAGGAAGTGAAGAAAATTGTTAACAGAATTATCGATCGATTATAGTTTCCCATCTTTAGCTGCGGCTTGTCCCTGTTCTCTGACAGCACACGGTGGCGACGGCGACGGCGGCGGCGACGGCTTATTTTTGCAAATGGTTGCAAGATCTTAGCGCTGAAGTTGCATGGCTATATAAGTGGATTTTATCAGTAACAGTTGAAAATGAACGAGGAGAAAACTAACACTATGGACGTCGACCTCAGCCTTGATGAAATAATTGAGCGCAAGCGCGTACACAACCCCACACCACGGACCAATGACAAAAAAATGTAAGTGCTCTAAGCCCAAAAGAAAATGGCGCTGATTCAGTGAAATTCATATAATTGCATTCACCGTTATTGGCGCAGACAAAACGTGCAGATGAAGCCCCGTAGGCAGGGCAACCGCACATACGATGCACGCAACAAGATAATACAAAAGACGCGCGCCAAGATTGTTGATGCCCGCGATATACTCAACCAGAACATACGCGAATCGGGCATTGATGCCCGCAACGTGCTCCTCGAACGTAAAAAGGAGCGCATGCCGCTGCCTCTGCCGCTGCCGCTGCCACCGCAGGCAGCACGCTCGCGGCCACCGCGCTCGCAGACCCGTGTGGGTGCTCTCGGCGGCGGCGGTGGGCTCGTGCATAAGGGACGATTTGGACAGCGCATAATTATGATGGGCAACCGTCCCGGCGGGATAGTGCAAACACTCTGGGATCCCAAGGATGATCGGGGATCGCATGGCGGCTACAAATCCGGTGGTGGCGGGGGCGGAGGTGCGTCATATTCGAGTCGCTTGAATGCTTCTGCCAAGCCGTTTGTGCCGCGCGGCTACGTCGACTATGACAACATGCAGCAGCTGGAGGATGGTAAGTGATGAGCTTCATCGTACTTTGCCTGCAGCTCACAAATGTTTGCTTTACAGAGGAGATGGCGCGCACAATGCACCTGGGCAGCTACAATAATCAACAGTCGGCTGGGCCACGCCAACGCCAAGCACACGGCTTCGAAAACTATGATCTGGATATGGACGGTGTGGAGATTGTAACGCCAGCGGGCAACAACATGCCCGTGGATCCGTTTTCCATTTATGAGGTGGCGCGCAATCGTGTTGAGCGTCCCGCAATGCCGCCGCCGCCATTAGTTGGTCATGTTGATAACGGCGAGAAGCTGTTCGAGCGTCGTCAGCGCAATTTGGTGGCTACCTCAAATATACCAGATTCGCTGCGCGCTCGCCTCTTTGGCAACGAACCGGATCGTCGTGTCTCGCATGGCATCTATGCAAATGAGAATGGCACCATGCAGTCAAAGGCCCATATGTCTGCACCCGTTTTAACAGCGATGCCAATGCACCAGCGTCGCAGTCCACCATCGTTGGCAATACCGTTGCCGCTGAGTGTGGCGAACAATAAGCCCGGCTATAGACTGTTGGTGAGCAACTTGCACTCGAATGTCACAACAGCCGACATACGCGAGCTGTTCAATGACATTGGGCCCATGTATGATGCGCATGTTGTGCGCCCGGGCACCGCTGAGGTTATCTACAAATCGCTGGACCATGCCGAGCTGGCTGTGGATGCCTATCATCAGCGGGAGTTCGATGGCCAGCCCATGCACTGTGTGCTGGTCAATCCACACTCATCAAATCGCTCAGCACACTCGGTCAGGTTGGTAGTCCAATTATTCGATTATTAAATGTTCTTGCGCATCTATAACTGACTTTCTGTTACAGCTCCCGTACCGTAACCACAAACTCATCTGGTGTGGAGGTGGACATTGATGCGCTACACTCGGTGCTCTTCCGGGATCGCTAGAGAAATGCCAACAAACATTTTCCCCATTCAGACAACACAACTTAAACACACCTAGACAAATATTACATAGGTGAACGATTAACATAGAGATACATACATCCACGAAGCATCAGTTACACATCGTAAATGTTCATTACATTTTTAATTTTTATTAGACTTAAGCCATTTGCTATACAATATATTGTATGCATTTCTAAATTTGATCGGCGCGCACACTCAGTAATCGGTTAGAGCCAAGTTTAAAGCAAGTATTTTCGATATGCGAGCAATATTTTAATTGAATTTCATTTAACTTTTATTTCACCATATAACGTAAATAGCCGAGTCAATCTACGCGAGTTTTCTTAAAGTCTTTTTCTGTTTTTCAATATATTCTAATCAAACTCGACAGATCTAAGCTCATTTATATTGGAAATTTGACTCATGGAAACACTTTTTGTTTTGGTTTTTTTTCTTTCAATTGTAATTATATATGTTTTTTTTTTTGTTTTTGTCAATTTTGATCATATTCTAATCATTATATCATATATACTAGCTACCGTTGAAACAATCGGTTGAATATTAAAGTTTTTACTGTAGTGGTTTATTTACTCGTCATCTCGAAAAGAGCTTATATTTCTTGTGTTTTCATGAAATTGAATCGGAAAAGTGTGTAATTCATTATAAATTTTGTTTACAAATAGAAAAAAAGATAATTCAATAAATGGGTGTTTATTATTTCTTAGCTTACTGTTCATCTAATTATACGATCCAATAATAAACACTAAAGAACAACATATACTTAGCAGGAGCAGCTGAAACAATTACAGGATATCTTTCAGTTGGAACGTTGGTTCTCAGTATGTCATGGGTTCTCTATATAAAGACATTCATAATTGAAAACTTGTCACAGTTATTTGTAGAATAATACTCGTAGTACACATTGAAAATACACTCAGAAAGTTCAATATAAGTTGGCTTTGCTTAACGATATATAAACAACTAAAGAAAACTGCCGAATAAGCTGACATTTATACACAGATCTGCGATCCAGTTGGTTTCTATATAAGCGATGGGTTCGGGATGGTAATAACGTCCGAGGCGAAACTCCTTCGTCGGCGGGATACATAATGTTCCGCGAATTATAAGTATTAGTATGTAATTAGATATGAATGCATTTATTAATTGTCATTAAAAAGGATGAAGAAATAAATATTGCAGTTCTTCATGGGCGGAGTTTGGGAAAAGAACAGGATGCGAAGGATGAATAAAAGACTTAGTATGGATTCGACGTTGAAATTTATTTTAAACATTGTCGTAGGCAATGTTTCAGTTGACATTAGTTGTCATGTTTTGTAGTCCAAACCGTTGGCAACTCTTTTTAGTATTATGGTTGCCCAACTGCAGACATTTCAAGCGTTATCCTTTGGCGTCTAGCACGCCGCCCGTCCACGGGCATATACGTATGTACATCAGGTGTTATATAGTTGACGGCAATTGAAGACCGCTTAATTTAGCTCTCCACGGCCCGACTTCTTGTTGCCACGCTGCTTATCGGTTGCATTGGGTGTAACAGTGCAACGCTTTGAGTTATTGTTGACCACAGTAACCCACATACGCTCGCGCATAATAAGCTTCTCCTTTTCCTTATCGATGGGGGCAAGGGACATGTTCCTGCGGCGCATGACCTTGCGCTGTTGTCCTGTAGCCGAATCGGTGGCTTGGGCCCCCACCGCGCGCTGTTTGGGATCATCCTGCTTTCGCTTTGATATTGGCGGCTGTGAAATGGCGCGCGATTGCGACACCTCCCGCTTCTTTGGCTTGGGTTCGTCCTGTTTCCGCTTGCATACTGGCGGCTGTGAGATAGTGCGGGTCTTGTCCAACTCTCGCTTTGGCGGCTTGCTTGCGACGACCTCATCCTTGCGTTGTTTGGCTGGAGGCGCTGAAGTATTGCGAGGTAACTGCACAGGAGCGCACTCCTTAATGGGTGGGAGGCGTCGCTTGCTTGCATCAGACATTGAACGTAATACGATCCCGCCGACGGGCGTCAGGACACGGGTCTTGACCGCCACCACAGCCAGGGAATTGTCACTGGAACTCTTCTCAGGTACGACGCTCTTCATGGTCACTGGATATGATTGGGCCTTGAACAACTTCTTAACAATTCCCACAGGTCCTGACGGCTCGCCCAGGAACCCTTCTTGTTCGCGTTGACTCATATTGATTATTGGTTAGGTTGGTTTGCAATACTAAATTAATCGCAGGATAAAAAGTAAGTATATTTTTGGAAAAAATAAATCTCACGATAAAATAAGTTTTACTTGCGGACTACAAATTTAGTAAAAAATAAAAACAATGTTTCTTTAAGTCAAAATTGCTGTAAAACTGAACTATCTACAATACAGGCTACCAGACATAGAAAAATCGACGACTTTTAAAGCAAACGTACTTGATGAGTAATTTCTTCTATTTTATACTTACTTGCTTACTACATTATACATTTAAAGCAAATGGATTTGATCATTATTTTCTGCTTGTATTATACTTAATTGAGCTTGCATTAAAGCATACTTACTTGCTAATATCAGGAATATACTTGGAATATCTGACATGTGAAAGATAACTTGATTTGCGTGGGGTATACAGGAACTTACATTCCAAATTTGGTGTCTATAGCTCTTGTAGTTGCTGAGATCGATGCGTTCAGCCGGACAGACGAAAACTCTTTTGGTGCTGATCAAGAATATGTATACTTTATAGGGTCGGAGTGGTCTCCTTCTGCCTGTTACATAGATTTGCACAGACTTAACTCTTTTTTTCTCATTTTATTGGTACAGGGAGTAAAAAACGATCGTTGGCTCTAGCTGATCATTGATCTAAGCCAGTTTTACCAAGAATTTATGAAATAGTAGTGACGGAAAGTATATACTATATACTTTATAAGGTCGGAGCTGTCTTCTTCTGTCTGCTATATATATTTACACAGTTCTAGCAAGCACTGAAGATATACGTATATAACTCAGAATAGGTTGTTGCTTTTGGTGGCATTTATAATAAACTCCCATAGTCAGTTTACATGAACAAGTTTTTATGGGAGTGAAGCATCCTTCTTATATCTTTAATCTTTGGTTTTGGTAACCCCTTTTACAGGAAGTACAAATTACACCAATTAACAGAAACTTAAGGTAGTAAGAAGAATTCTGATCGCTGATTCTGATTCTACCTTTTAATCACAGAAAAAAATATGGTTTGGTTCTACGTGGGGCGTCTAAAAAGTAAGCAAGTGCAGTCTCCCTATAGAGCCATACACCCACAATTGTAAGTTTCTAAAAAGTTTCTGAAAAACACTTAATCTTGTTTCTTTTCTTTTTCATAAACAGCGTATATAAAGAATATTCATTGCGTAGACATCCCAAATCGAGAATACAGGGTGTCTATGCACCCAAATATGCAACATACTTAGCGATTTCAACGCAGGCGTTCACTTTTTTAACTGGTATGCACTTTGGCAAGTCCTTAAGGTGCGGTCACACGATATGGTACTTTGCCACATTTGCGGCAGTCGGCAGTTACCATAGCGTGTGAGTACGATATGACAGGCTGCCATATAAGTTTTGTGATTGAGATGCATGCTCACACGATATGGCAAATCAAAGATTTCTATGGAAGAAACGTGCCATATAGTTTATATGTAAAAATATTTTACATATATTCTTACTTTTGCCATATAAAATTTTTGACGGTTGATTTAGATAACGATATTACATATATGTGGCAAAATGCCATATCGTGTGACCGCAGCTTTATAACCATTCTTTCTATATATAAGACGATATCATCATAATAAGCAGATATATAAAAAAAAAACTACAATCAGAACGAGATCTGCATAAAGAAAGATTTGTAGAGCTTAAGTTGTTTTCGTTTCTTGTTTAATGTTTATTACATATTACATAAAATGTACAGTAAATATTTTAAGATCGCATAAAATTAATTCATAATAATTAAGTAAAAAAGTAGCAGAGTTAAGTCAGCAATTGAAAGGGTGCACAAAAAAAAAAATTGAAGATTGCGGATGACCGGATGGCCGGACTGCTCAATTATCCCGGATGCCAGTGCCGTAGTTGGCTCCGCCGGCGCGGTTTAATGCCTCCCGGAAGAGCTCAATGTCCAGTTCGGCCTCCACGCCCGCCTGCAGTTCCACGGCAAAGTTCTGCGTTTGAGAATTGTATAAGATTGGCTGGGAATCGAACAGGGAATGCTGCTTGAGGCACTTACATTTAGCACATCCTTGATGAGAGCCTTGTCCGTTGACATTTTGGCGCGCTGTATGACGCCCACCTCCTGGCCAATCCACGTGAGGAAAATGAACTTCTTGCGCTTGGACATCTCATCGCCCATCTGTATGCGTATGTAGCCAAAGGCACGCTCCGAGTCACCAAACAGCTGCCGGAACTCCTCGAAGCACTGACCACGCCCATGGACAATTATCTGCGCACCATCGAATTTAAACACCGCCCACTCGGTGTCTGTGAGATCGGAGCGGACATCCTCGTACGCCTCTCGTATGGCATCCTTATCCAGCGACGTCGCCAGTGGCATCTGCAAATAATAAATAAAACGGTTGATTTATTGTTTGTTATTAGGGAATGTCCTGCGGTTGAAGTATTCGAACGAAGTCTAATCCTAGTATACTTATTCTAAGCTCCGCTACGCTCAAGACCCTCTGTTAAGTTGGCAGGACCAACTAGGATAAAGAAATTTCCGCACCGGCACATAATAATATTCTCGGGAAATGCAATTTGTTGTGGCAATCGTTTGCGGATAGTTCCGGTCCACTTATTTGCTTTTATCTCAACTTTACAGATTGCGAAATGCGGGAGATATACTTTTGTGGCAATCGTTAGCGGATGAAAAGCGATTTATTATTAGCCGCTGCGGATTTTTTTTCCTAGTTTATCCTGCCACCTTAACAAAGATCTTTCTGTGGAGATAAAATAACATTCTGCATTGCCTCTTCAATCATTATCAGGTTTCTTTCCAATTCTGTGTAAGTGAATTCCCCTTAAATGTTCTGGCTTCCACTTCCACGAACTTAAATCACGGATTAAGTGCGGATTCGAAGTAAATTTACTTCGCAATATATTCAAAAGAATGTTTCAAGCTTAGGAGAATTTGTACAAACTGAAAATTGCTTACAAATTATAGTTACAAATTAAAATATGTATATATTTTTATAAAAAGTGGTAATAATTAAAGGCACACATATAAAGAAATTGTTGTTTTCAAAAGTCAATATTAATTTCTATAGCTTATAGAAAATTTAATATGGTTTTCATAAATTTTCATTTATGTTGCAACTTCCTATATAAGTTTTTTCTTTACAACTAAGTCTTTACTATCTAATAGATATATAATAGATAGATAGTATCTATTCTTAGCTGTGAATAGAGGAGTAGCTAGCCGGACTGGTATCGTTATTAGATTCAATTGTTATTTCATGTAGGTTTTTAAATTTATTCCATATATCTATGTATAATATTATATTTATTGACTCGGGGCAGCACTGTTTTGCCTTCGTAAATAAATAAAAGTTGATTTATTTTTTTGAACTAAAGTTTTGTATTTCTAACAGTTTGGAGAATGTTCAAATAGGCAATTTCATACATCATGGAATACATAAATTTCATTTCTATCTTAATGGTAATGTAAACAGGTAAGAATGGTACAGTTGAGTATACTCGACTACAAAACTCCCTGTACCCAGGCCATGAATTTTCGAAATCATCTTCGTACACTTACACATACACAAAGACGCACACACACAAGCGACAGCGCAAGCTAGGCATTTTAAGTGGTAGCATGGCCAAGATCAAGAATGTATATACTTTATATGATAAGAGATGTCTTCTTCTGCCTGTTACATACACTTCCCCGGATCCAATACCCCCTTTTTAGCCATTTTATGGGTCCGGGGAGTGCAAAAGCGGCAATTATTTTGAACAAAATTGTAGGATTATAATAACACCCTCCCAATCCTCTACTCTGCTGTGCAATGCAGTTTGCCAAGTTCATTTGCTTTTTGGCTTCGTACCACCGCAGAGCACCGCCTTGATTTTGATTTTAGATTGGGAGTTTCGTGTTGGATTAAGGCTTATGTTTAATTTATGTGGCGCTTCTGCGCATTCAGGCAGCGCAAACTGCTTTCAACGGCGCCACGTATCCGTCAGATACTTGCGCTGTACTTTCGCTTTCGTTTCCGTGCCAAGAGCCAAAACAATAACAATAACAATAACAGTAACAATAATGATAACACTAACAATAACAATAACAATAAAATTGCAAATCAATCACGCCAATGCATTTTGCACAAAACTCTTCAATTTGTTCAACTTGAAGAGTTGCATAAATTTTGAATTGTTGCAAAATTTTCACAAAATTAATTTGTTTCTTTTTCTGTTGTTTGTTGCATATTTATGTTAAGCTGCAACTAGCAGGCTTATATGCAATGCAATTGCAAATTCTCCCGGAAGGAAGAAACATTTGGCGAAAATACAATTAAAATCATTTAATGCGCAGCATTATTCAATATTTATTTGTGGTAAACATGAAACTGTTGAGCGATTTCAACATTTATATTTAATTGTTATTTGATTCACTTGATAAAGAAATGCATATTTACATTTATTTCATCGTTGTGTCGAATACTTAATATCCTTGATGAGATCTTTATTCAATTTGTATAGAGTAAGGTAAGCTGTTATTAGTTTTTAGCTTTTTGAGCAATGATTCTAAGAGTTGACTTTAATCAAATTTGGTCAAAAAAAAGCTCAGCTTGGTTGGTTAAAAAACGAACATATTTACACAAGAATGTAATTTTCTAGCTAATGTTAGTAGGATAGCTAGAAGATATAGTAGACTGATTTTGATTATACTTAGTCATAGTATAATTTGCTTATTTCTGGGTTGGGAAAGAGGCGCGAAAAAAACAGTCAAGTTTGTCAAATTTGATGATGTACAGGCGTAGGAGATGTAGATTTTGCTAATTTTCGGGAGAGGGGGTGGGCGGGCTAAAAATGTTTTGATGCCGATTTGTCTAGGAGGTCAACATTAGTCTGTATACCAAATTTGGTGACTCTAGCTATGAAACTGTAGGAGATATACCACTGTGAAAAACGTGTTTTGTCGATTGACGGGGGAGGGGGTGGGCGTGGCAAAGATGAATGCAGATCTGTCAGGAATCTTAAAAATAGTATGTATGCCAAATTTGATGACTATAGCTTTTAAAATGTGGAAGATACAGGTTCTCGCCAAATTGAACGAGAGGGCGTTCTTGACACTTTATAAATGGAGGGTATACTAAGAAAAAATTGCGACAGACGGATATTTCGCAAACCTAATATACGCTATATACCTTCGGAAAGAGAGTATAAGAAATTAAATTAAATTTAGTCAGATCATAATGAAACTTTGGTTTTGTAAGTATAGTACATATAAGAACTGAATTTTCTTCTGGCAGCTGCAAGATATAGTAATCTGATTCTTACATATAATAAAATCAACTATCAGATACTACAGTAATACTACTCGCAGGATACGCATTGGTACCAATTTGCTCCAATATTTCAAGTATGAATTCTCCTATATACTTGATGAGTTCGGAAATGTCACTTTCAATTCATGACACATTTTGTGGCACAACTATAATACCCTGCTCGGCAAGGGTATGCGAACTCAGTGTAAATATGCAAATACAAAATTGTAATTTATTTAAATTAACGCACAATTGTAGCAGCTTCCCTTTCCGATTGATTGCCTACTTCTCCGAGGCGCTAAGCAAATAAATTGAATTGTTTGAACTGCCGCCTGCATATCGTAGTGAATATATATATATATATATAAAAAAATTATATATATATATATATATATATATATAAATATAATACTATATGTATTTTGTTGCTGTTGCTCATTTGTAGTAGGTTGGCTTTCGTGTTTTCGAATCGATTGAAATGGAGCCCACATACTTTTTCTTTCCAAAAGATTTGCGGCTGCTTTCGAAAGTATCTAGAGCTGTGTGTGAAAACAGCTGATCTTCTGACTTCAATCAAGATTTATGCATTGTTTTGTTGTGTGCGCTCCATTTGAAACAATTTAAGCGTCACAAGCTTCAATCAACAACAACAACAACAACGAATGAAAGAAATAAACGGTTCATAGCTAATTTTGTTGTCGCCCCAAAGTTGTTTGCTCTACTCAAGATGATGGAGTTTTATTTGGGTTCAATCAGCTTTCGGCTGGCTTGAAAGATGGGAGAGCCCAAGTCAGACTCAACATTTAAGTCTAACAACGAAAATGTCACCATATATAACTATATATACATACATATATAAATATATAATGCTGCTCGGCAACAGATCGTAATCGGTACAACATCAAATGCGTTCATTGACCGTAGATTTGGTGTGTGTGTGTGTGTTTGTGTGTGAGAAAAATCAATTAGAAAAGCGCAAAGCGTTTTAGAAAACTGTGCTCTGAAAAGTGAAATATCAAAGCGACAAAACAATTAGAAAGATGAAAGAACAAAATTGATTTAAGCGTTGACTTTCACGACAAAAATACTGTAGTCAACTTGACTTGAGCTGAATTAATTAGCCAAAAGCCACAACAACAGCAACAACAGCAACAACAGCAACAAACTGTGCCAAATAGAAAGGAGAAGCAACAAAAAACCGTTGCCATAATTTGTTGGCTTAGACAATTTGCCATATGAGACAATAAACAAAGCTGAGAACATTGTTGCAACATTTATACAAATTAAACCGAATACAGACTTATGGCATGCCACAATTTACAGCTATTGCGTGTGATAAGAAGACATCTCGCCCAAGTGCCAGGGGAAGTAGAAAGCCCCGCCCCCGAAGCACAAAATAAACCAAACCAGAAAGTACGGACTCTGCCGATTCCATATATACCCCAGCAATGGGAGCGATTTTGATAAGATTTTAGGAAACTTTATGAAGTATAATGAAACTCCCACTTCGTTTCGTTGTAATACAAAAAGTATTTCATACAGAAATACAGAATGATATAGTGTTCCAATTTTGACTAAAATTGGTCAGATTGTATAAACTCTCCAGAGATTTGCATTGGGTGAGTTTGGTGAGGATATCTTAATAATATAGTTTCCGATCGATAATACCTACGGCAGCTATATGATATAGTGGTCTGATGTTGACCATATTTAGTCAAATGGGATAAACTCTTAAGAGACTCGCTTTGGGTGAGTTTTGTGAAGATATCTTCAAATTCAAAAAAGTTTTTCGTACAAAAACTTAGTTGTCGACCGATCATTCCTATGACAGCTATATGTTATAGTGGTCCGATCCTGCCAGTTCCGACATATGTACTGCCTGCAGCAAAAAGAAGGGTCTGTCCCAAGTTTCATTACGATAGCTTTCAAACTGAGAGACTAGTTCGCATAGTTACAGATGGACAGCGTTATATAGACTCGACTTTTCATGCTGATTCAGAATGTATATACTTTGTATTGTCGGAAACGTCTCCTTTAATGCGTTATATATTCTATGACTAAATTATAATACCCTCTACTAGGGTATAAGAACTACATACAATTTAGGTTTTTCGTATTGCTCGATTGTTTGAAGGAAGAACTTTCATAAATATCTAATATTCGAATATTCGTTGTAGGTCAGCTCAAGTACAAGTCAATATCTCGAGTTTTTGTATATATTTTGTACTTTGAATGTGGTTTTATTATGCGGTTAACGCTTCTAGGCAACACAAATCGCTATGTTGATTATACAATACCTAAGTTATAAATATAGGTTGTAAATTGTAAGTTATGACTGGGATTTGAGCCCGCAGTACCCACAATATTCCGAGTTCTGGGCAAAACAGTAAGGCAGGAAAGGGAACAATCCTTAAAATTGACTATTATCTATAATTCTATCTTTTCCCAACAAATTTGTTGACCATAATGAACCCAATTTCCAGTTCCATTTCCGTTTCCGATCAAATGATATGTTGAAAACGTTTTCCCATTGATAAAGCTTAATGAGAAGTATTGGAATATATCTTCAAAGCGCAAAACCGATTGCTATTCCTTTCGATAAGCTGTACTCGGAAATGGAAAGAGGCCCGAATATGCGTTCCCCACCATCCCGCTGAAGGAAATGCGGGAAAGTACTCGTATCTTATAATGTGCACAACAAATTGTAATCACGCTGCGATGGGGGGGATGCGAGGGATTGTTGACTGGGCGTGTCTGATAACTACTCAAATATAGCCCCAATTATAGTGTAGAGTATGTTTGTTGGCTCTTCAGGGTGCGGTTGTGGGTGCATTGACGCAAACGTAATCTCAATTCCTTATAGTATTCCAGATAAGCCGTCGGACGACATACACATCGAAATTGATTTACACCCAACAATTCAGTTTGTTCTGTTTGCGCTTGTCTTGTATTTGTATTTGAACAAGAGTTTCTTATTTTTATACCCATTGTGGTTATTGCTCATGGCAATTAGTCTTGGGGGCACATTGAGTTATCTGACTAATCAAATAGTTTCAGTTTACTCCTCCCTTTAATCAATAAACACACACTCTACCACTAAGTATCCCAATCCCAGTGGCATTCTCTCATCCAAGAGCGAAAAGCGAAAGTGATCGATGATATAGGGCCCGACTACTTGTAATCATTTGTCGTTAATAACTGGTAAACGGCAAACAATTGTTGATTAGTTTGCTATCTCTACTGAGATTTGTTGCCAAGTGCAAGGCTAAAATACTCATTCAAACTGACATCATGGCCGTTATCCTTATCTAATCTACCGCCGACAACAGCTGCTGATCCAATGACCCTCAACTCTATCATTCTAGAAAATTCAAGAGCTAATCTTAAGCAATGCAAATGAATCTCGAGTGTTTTTTTTTTTTTTTTTTTGTGTTTGCACTTGTCAAATGCTTATAACCAACCCTGCAAGCGGGTTCTTTAATTCACTTTTTGTAGAGGTTCAGTTTCTTACATACAAATGAAACAGAGTGGTAGTTCCTGGCTTGAACTGGTTCGGTTTTGATTACAAAACGATGACTCTTTTACAACTCTGACCGACAAACAACAAGTTGACTCAGAAAATACATAAAGTCAACTTTATTGTCTAGATGCAGTATATTTACTCCCTGTACCCATAAAATGGGTAAAAAGAAGGGTACTAAAGCTGTGCAATTGTATGTAATAGGCAGAAGGAGACATCTCTGACCTTATAAAGTATATAGTATATGCTTTCCGTCACTACTATTTCTTAAATTCTTGGTAAAACTGGCTCAGATCAATGATCAGCTACAGCCAATGAACGTTTTTTACTCCCTGTACCCATAAAATTAGCAAAAAGGAGTTAGATCTGTGCAATTGTATTTAACAGGCAGAAGGAGACATTTCCGACTCTATAAAGTATATATATTCTTGATCAGTATCAAAACAGATTTCGATTTGGCCATGTCCGTCTGTCTGTCCGTCTGTCCGTACCATACGCAGATCAAGTTTGTTTCCAATTTCAGGTTTCTCCCCCCGTTCCTCCGCAATTCGATAAAAACGTTGTATACCAACAATTTTAAAGACATAGCTTTGAGATTTGGCGTGTATAATACTTTAGGTACTCTTAAGCTACTGTCCAAATTTCAACTTGATCGGATAATAAACACGGAAGTTATTGACGTAAGAAGATTCAGTTCTGCCGCGCAATGGGAAGAAGCAGCACAGCCACCACTTTGCTTTGTATGTGTCTGTGTGTATGCATGTGTAAGTGGACGAAGATATGATAGGAAGTTTTAGACCTGGGTACAGGGTGTTTCGTAGTCGGGTATACTCGACTATAGCATTCTTACTTGTAGTTTTGTTATATATTAAATTTGTTTTTATGGCGTTTTAAGCAAAGAACGTTTTATTATAAAATAATTTAAAAACACAAATAGGACGGACTTTGACAGTGACAAAATATCTAATTATTAGAATTATCCGATTTTATCGTCTTCTGGATTATAACCTCAAGCTGTGAGCTTGGGCTGGTGATGAATGTGCCTGACTGAAGTTGATTGATGGTGAGGCAGGACTCATAGTCCTGCGCCTAGGTAGCTGCTCAAGAAATGTTCGCTTGAGTCTCCTGAGTTTTGGCCAGAAGGTTAACATGATTGCCGCGTTTATCAATTTGTCGATCAGCCGATGAATTTATTGTTTCAATTATGGGTGCAATCCCAAGGAGCCTCATTATATTCACCGGAAATTCGCCTTGAAATTTTACATAACACAGATTGGACCTTCTTTAAGAGATACCCCATATTGAAACTCCATAAAGTATAGAAACCTAGATATAAAGTAGTATATAATTAGTATAGTATTATTGTATAAACTAGACTAAGACATGTTTAAAATTAAGGTATTTGGTAATTTAATGCCCAGTTAAGCTTGTTTGTATAACCATATTAGAGTATGGTTTGGTTAGTTGTGTTTCCATAATATTGTTGTTGAAATTTGGTCTACATGCGTTTTTAATTGAGGCTTGGATAAAAGCCAATATGCCTGCCTGAACACACATTTATGCCGAATTCATTTCATGTCGCTTGAAAGGCTTGCAAAACTCTAAAATCAACTGACCCGCAATGGAATACTAAAATGAAATAAAATTCCAGCTGCAAGTTGTATTTGAAATGCCCAATTAGCAATGCATAGATTGTGTCTAATATTTTCTGTGTGCCAAGAAAATATTATTCATTTTTCATTTTTTCATTTATTTTGTTGGCTGTTGGCTGTTGCGGTCGGTCGGTTGGCGTTCAACGATAATAAATACTTGTACATACTGTAGTCGTGTCTGTCTCTACATACAAACATAGGTATTAACAATGTATGGCAGACCTATAAATATCTATGAATACCGATATCAGTATCTGTATCTGTATCTGTATCAGCAATTTGTTATGCCCGGTGATTTAATGAAGCTACAATAAATATGCAGCTAAAAGTAGCAGCTAAATAAAAACAGCGAACGATAGCAAAACGCCAAAGGCCGCATTATGTGTGTCCATATATATATATATATATATATATACCTATACCTATATATATATACATATATATACGTTACATAAGTACAAAAGTATGTACATATTTAAGCACTGAAATCATTTAATGTTGACTAATGCTTTTCAGATAAGCGTTGCTCACATAAAAGGCCACATAAAATCCAATGAAATTCTGTGCCAAAATAATGCAATACAAGTTGGACGACTGCCATTAGCAGCTCCCGACTGTGGTATACTCTCTTCCCAGTCCCAGTTCGCGAGGGCGATTAATCTTGCTGCAGTAATTCTCAATACTCTCTTTCCAGTTAAATTGCCTCTTGCCTGTTTGCGAGGGCGATTAATTTTGCAGCAGTAATTCTCAATATATCCTTAATACTAAGGGTTGGTATTTACAGATTTTTGCTAATTTTCGGGCGCGTTAGTGGGCGTGGCAATGAAATCTGAAAACACCATCTAGCAGGGGTATATAGCAACATGTGTACCAAATTTAGTTGCTCCAGCTTCAATAGTGTCGAACAAAACAAAACACAAACCCAGTATACGAGTATACTCTTGCTTGCTTTGGGAACAGAGTATAAAGAGCGTTTGAGGTAGGCGGTCAAGAGTATTGTGTGGCAACTGTGGCAGACATACCCATCTTTCGGTCAATTGTGAGTCACCGCTGAGTTAAGGTAAGGGCCAGACACTCAGTTAATCAGGATGTTTTTATTTGGTCAAGGTTTGTCCTATGGCCATGCCCAATCAATCAATAATTCAATCTGTTTATCGAATCAAGTCTGTGGCTGGCTTATCGGTTGTTGAGCTGTATGAACCCACTGAACTTATAAATTTATAAATGCTACAAGTATTAATGCTTGTGGCGTGTTTTATAGAATGTAATCAGCGTTTTAAGATAACGATAATATCGTTTGCATTATACTTTATTGAGCTCAGATAGAATTCTTGAATTGATTACTACATTTTTGTATAGAAATATGATCCTTGAGGAATCTTATGAGTAAAAACTTTAACAAGAAACTAAAATAAGAAAAAAATACTATCAAATCTACTTTATAACTTCTAGTAGGTATTCCAACAACAATACTATATCTTATAGCTGCCATAGGAACAATCGGTTGAAAAGGGAGTTTTTTTATGAAAAACTATGTTTCTTACTACAATATTTCCCTCAAGGAATCTTATTATTAAAAACTTTAACATCTATCTATTCTAACGACAAAACTATATCTTATAGCTGCCATAGGACCAATCAGTTGAAAAGGGAGTTATTTTTTTAGTACAATATTTCCCTCAAGGAATCTTATTAGTAAAAACTTTAACAAGAAATTAAAATAAGGAAAATTAGAGATTATCAAATCTACTTATTTATACCTTGTAGTTGGTAATCTAACGAAAATACTATATCTTATACCTGTTTTGATGTTTCTATATGTTTCGTACTAAAATACTTTCCCTTAGTTATATTATAAGGCTAATATAGTCTGATTAAAGTCTGTTCATATAGCAGCTATAGGAATATCAGGTCGAAAATGGAGTTGCAAAGTGAATATACTATGTATTCATCATACTACAGATCGCCCATCTATATTTTATTTATAAGATCAATTCATTCATTGTATGGCTAGTTTAGGATATCAATCTTTAATCAATTTAATTATTTATTTAATATTATTAAACCAAAGTCATATTATTTTCTGGTTAATTTAGACCTAATAGCTTAACATACTTAATTTTATAATTATTATAATGATATCAAGGAAACAAGTTAGAATATTAGAAAAATGGCTTTATAAGCAGTTCTTGAAACGATAGTTAGTATCGATAGTTAATAATACTGAATTAATAAGCAATCGATAGTATCGATATCGATACCATTGTTATTCAGTTCTAAAGTTTTTTGAGTGGTGCGGTTTATCAGTTCAAATTGGTGGTGCTTTGGTGAATTGTTAACCCAAAAGATGTTTCAACTGCAAACTTTGTGTGAACATCTGTTTTGGTTTGTTTTCATATTTAGTCACTGTTTGGTGTCGAAAACATTCTCCAAATGTGTGAAATGCTCAAAAAGTGCAACTGCCAAGCAAATTTGCATGATTCAGCGTCGCGTTCATTTGCCCCTGGCAAGACTGCAGCAGGGGTATTGGGAGGGGGAGGGTTGGGGCGTTGCAAAAAGTGTGTTGGGGTAGGGGGGTGTTTCTTTTTTTGTAATCGCACACATACATACATACATGCGCGTACGTTGTTTCAGTTGTTGTTATTGTTTCGCTGTATATATTAATAATTCTTCGTTTTTTTCGGCATATTTTGCTGTTGAACACAAAGAGAGACGAACTTCTGTTGCAGTTGTCGTTGTTGTTGTTGTTGTTGTTGCATCTGACGCTTGTTGATTTGTGTGCGTGACTCAGAAATGGCGACGACGCATTATAAAACCAGCAGCAGAAGAAGAAGCACATCGTTGACCAAAATTGGCATTTCAGGAAGCGCTGGCAATTTAAGAAGCACATATTTTATGTAGCCCCAATGCAGGGGGGTTGGGGTGGGTGAGGGGAGGGGAGTGACGTCTGTGTTAGCGAGCAAACAATATTTCATAATTTTGTCATACATACTACAACATGCTGCAATCACAGTGTGTTTGTTCAAACGACAGCTACCCATGTCCGTTCCACGTTCCCCGTTCCCCGTTCCCCATTCCACATTCCACATTCCATATTTCCCATTCCACGTTCCCCGTTTTCCATTTCACGTTACCCATAATGCCATTGATATGGGCGACACTGTTGCCAATTCAGCTTTTTTTCCGTCAAATCTGGCTTTTTTCAAAGCGGCGGGAACAATACGAAAACAGCCGACAGCGGAATTTCTGGATTTTAACGATATATTTTGATTGTTTCCCGCGTTATTTATTACCAGAAATATAAAAAAGTTAGATTTGCAGGCTTTAACATATTTTTGTACCCGTGACATCGATAAAACATAATGATTTATCGAATTTAACAAAAACACTTTGTGCAAATTTGCAATGTTACGATGTTACGGGTACAAAAATATGTTAAATCTGCAAATCCAACATTTTTTTTTTAAATAAATAAATTAAAATATATCGTAAAGAGCCAGAAATTCCGCTGGTCTTAAAGATGCTGAAGGAGATTTTTAAACAGTAACTTAATATATTTACAGACATGGACTGCGTAGATCAAATAAATGTTGCTCTCACTACCAACTGCCCCAAAAATATTTAAAATTAATTGAAAATTTGCAGTCATATGTAAAAGAAACCAATTTTAAAATGTTTGTTTAGCGACGTATAGGCTTGACGTCAACAATTCAGGGTGAATATAGAAAGATTGATATAAAAAGTATTGGCTGGCCATATAGCGCTATTTTATTGAAATAGACGAATTGATTGAATATTTGTAAGACTCTTTTGTTTATACTCTGTGGCCGAGGGAAATGTTGAGAAAGTTGAGATTCCTAACAGATCTGCATCCAAAAATATTTGCTACATCCCAACTCCTCTCCCGCCAATCGGCAAATGGTATCTCTAACTCCTACAGTTTAATAGCTAAAGTCACCAAATTTGGCATACAGACTAATGTTGACCCCCTGGACAAATCTGCATTATTAAATGACAGAAAACATCAGCTTTTTTGCTCGAAATTGCAGCTTTTTTTTCGGTATTTTTCCCGCCGAAAACCGCTTTTCATTGCTTCTAAAAAGTTGCCAACACGGTTAGGGGACATTTGGAGCGTTGCGCATTCGCCGCGTATTGCGTTCCGCACTCGATATTCAATATTATTTATTGCCATTGGCATTGGTAGCATTACATTTTTTCAATATAGTAGTTGCTGTTGTTGTTGTTGTCTGTATTTTAGTTGCAGCTGCTATTGTTATTGTTGCTGCTGTTGTTGTTGTCGCACCCGCTTGAACGCATTTCGTTTCAGTTTTCATGGCTTTTGTGTGCGCTTTGTTTGACTTATTGATTGAGTTATAACCGTAAATGGTGCGTCTCTGTTCCAGCAGATTAGGCATCCACACATACATATAAATATTAAATATATGTATAAACATATTCAATTATATAGCACCCGTTCGCATTGAACGGACCACCAACTGAAACAAAAAATATAACCAACGACTCCCTGATTATGTCTTGAGTCATAACGATTCCTTCGCCTATAGGCAATTGAACTGCAGCTGCCATGAGTCAAACGAATCACAGGGTGACTCACTGCCAACGGCCCATATCACAGTAGTATCGTTGAAATGATCAAATACTGTTCCAGTAGCAACGCAACAACTTGTCTCTGCCATTGAGCGATATTAAGTAAGTAACTAGTTACCTCAGCGAAACCGCAACAATTACTCGATACATACTACAATGCTCGATAAGATACGGATAGCAGTGTATCTATAGATACTTCTACTATCTACCCTTTATACCCTGTAGCAATTAAAAATTATCTAGCGGGGTGTAAAGCACTACTTGTTGAAATGCATGTGGCAGACAAAAAATATTCATTAACGATCCTCAACGATCATCACGATCATCAACGAATGACTCGCCATATCTATACTTCCAATTCGGTAATTCCAGCTGAAGTTTATCTCACATTTTGTAAAATATCTCGAAATCAAACAAAATGAATCATTTTTGAACGATTCATAAAATTCGATGACACTGGACTGAAGGATCTTTGAAAAAATATCATACATATATGAATTTGATAATGAGAATTGTACGATGTATAACTTGATAACGATCGCATTAAAAACCAAACTTGTTAAGTTTATTTTTGAGGTTAGGTTCTTAAAAAAAAGGATAATTTTTAGAAATTGCGAAACCTCTCTATACACTTTGTGTACCTATTAGAACGTTTTTCTCCGCCAGAGACAGAGAGAGAGACCTTAAAGTGTGATACTGCTGCGCACTGGAAATTGATATGCCTCGTTTGTGTATGGTGACCATGCCCACACACCAAGGGCTACCCTATGTCACCCCTCAGTTGAAATGCGTGCTGCATCCTCCCCCGCAAAATGTACGAATATTTTTACTTGTTTCTTTTATTCTTTCATTTCGTTGTCTGGCACCGGCTGAGGCTGCGGCTGTGGCTGTGGCTGGGCCCCTGGCCGTGGCCGGTTCTTGTGGAGTCACAGTTATTTAAAGTCCAACACTTAAACGCATACACACACACACACACACACACAGGCACACACTCGCAGCACACTTGACTTTGGGCTTGGGCTCCAACTTTAGCGAGGCTGACACAGCCTCGCTCTTCCCCTTCCTTTTGCTTGAAAACGCTCTCACGCTCACAGTTCTTACTCTCTTCCCAGTCTCTTTCAGTCTTTCAGTCTTTCAGTGTCGCAGCGGAGTTTCTTTGGCGTTGCCCTGTTGTGTCGCATCTTTTACGACTCTAATTCTTTATGCTGGTCTTTTGCCGCACTTAATATTTTCTTAAATCTTATGTATGTATGTATTCCCATATATATGTATGTATGTATGTATACATACAAAGTATCTAAGTATGTATGTGTTAAAGTATCTCTCACCCTCTTCGGCTTGCTCTCGACGATTTGTTCAACTTCAATGCCGTCTGACATGTTGCTCGCTGACTGGGCTGGGATGCTGTTCTTGTTGTTGCTGTGCTGCTGGGTCGCTCCTGCGCTGCTCTGGCTCTGCTCTGGCTCTGCGTCTGGCGGCTGTTGCTGCAACTCAAGTGAGTTCAATGAATTTTTTTGTGCCGCTTGGCTTTGGTGAATCTTATTGCTACTACAACAAAAAAATGCAACAATTTGAACACAACACGCAACGTCCGTAAGTTATTGTAAGAAGATGCTAAACAAGGCGACAACGAGAATGGCAAATATCACGGATAAACAACAACAAACAAAATAAAAAAAGCAAAGACAAAGGCTAAGGCAAAGGCAAAAGGCTAAGGCTTTAATCGGATAGTGTCCAAAATAGCCGACCGACTCCGTCCGACTCGCACGAACTGTTGCTCACGAATGCGGGCCGGCCGCGCGTGCAACTCCAACGAAGTGGCTGACGCAGAAGCAGCGCCAACCAGCACAAAGCATAACGACAAAAAAAAAGAACAACAACAACAACAAAAAAATACCAAACAAGCGGGCAGCGCTGCGCAGCCCGCAGTCCGCAGCAAGCAAGTGGGAGCACAAATACAATGAAAGAAAGAGATAGAGTTAGCGTGAAACGCCACCGCATTTGGTTTTATTTTCAGTTTCGTTTTTAGAGTTGAAAGTGCGCCGGCTGCGACGCCGACTGCGGCGTTGACAAAATATTTGCCACAGCTGCGTGTGTGTGTGTGTGTGTGTGTGTGTGTGTGTGTGTGTGTGTGGGGGCACGATTGAGAATGCAGCAGCGCTTCTCATCGATGACATCCCACATATCCATCAATAATACTTATAGGCCCTCTCAATATCGGATATAGTACTACGAGTATAGTCCCCATAATTTACTATCTACAAGTACATAGTAACTATGCAAGAGTCTCTTTGCATAGATAACGCTAAGGATTGCCACTGCTATCTACAATAGTAGCGGAATTACGGACTTATAACACTGAGATAGGAACATATCCGTACACCCAGAAAAATAAATGCCCTTGAATTCAGACAATCGCCATATAATAAAATTCACCCTAAAACCCAGAAAAAAGTTCTGTTTAATAGAAATAATTTCGAAATTTGAGATTCAGAATTCTTAGATTCAGATTTCTTAGATTAAAAAAAAAGTAAGGTTAACTGCCTTTGGCTACAAAAGTATGGCGATTTTCTACATTTAAGGGCATTTATTTTTCTAAGTGTACTCAATACACATATAATTTATAATTTTTCAGAAAATTAAAATAAAACAAGTAACATGCTCTAGCATATACCAAAAACCCAAAAACAAAACAACAAAAAAAAAAAAAACACACACAAACCCCAAAGAAAAGCCCCCCCCCGAGAGATGGTGAAAGGTACCGCGAAAGAAGACAGAAAAAGAGCGGAAAACCCCAACAAAAAAAAAAGGGGGGAAGTGGGGAAGGAAAAAAAACGGGGAAACACAAAAAATGGGATGGTGGGGCGGGGGGGGGACAGACAACACAAAAGAGAAAGAAAACAACAACAGACAAACGGGAAAAACAAAAAAAATAAAAAAAAAAATATATATATGGGCATAAAAAATGGGAGGGAAATACTTGTTTTTCGTTTAACTCGTGTACTCCTTGAATTGCTCTTGAATATTTTATCATTTTTCGTTCCACAAAGCCAAGTTATTATCGACTTACCTTACCTGTTTTTAATACCAATTTTTGTATCATCAATCTTTTCTTTAATCTTTTCATCTTTAAAATATCGCAAATATTTAAGGAGGGAATATAATATGAATCCCTATACTAACATAAAGTTTAAAAACCAAAAATACAAATAATAATCCTTAAAAAATGTACACTGTCTTTGAATTCATTATCAAAATTGAATTATAATAAAAAAACCTGAAACAATCAAAATTAATTTCCTTTGAACCAATAAATAAATTCCGATTTAATGAATATTATATAGATAAAATAGCTTAAATTCTTGTGTACACTTTAAAACATTTTATAAAGCAATTCACTATTTATTCTACCAAATATTTGCACTGCTTATTTGCGAGTACTATATCTTTTATCAAATAATAGGTTTGTGAGGACCTTAAGGACATGTGGGTATGGTGTTGTAAGTATATTTCTTGTACACTGTCTATAGCCTGGGGCCGGCAATCGTCAATCGCCAATCGACCGGTTGGTCAACAAATAGCAGCAGATTCAGGTGTAGGTTTAACGGAATCTTTGGCAAGCAATCAGTGCCCCATCATCAGCCTTGCCACAACCTTGACGAGACTGGCCTAGACCAGAGATGAGACTGAGACTGCGACAGCGACAGCGACTGCGATTGCGAATGAGACATAAACTGAGACTGGAACTGAAACCGTGCACGTTGCTCACGTACGCCGACAATGCCACATATGTATGTGTATATGCATGTGCGTGTATATGTGTGTGTATGTGTGTGTGTGTGTGTGAGTGTTTCTGCTATGCAATTCGGGTCGGACGGGCCGTGGGGGCTTTGGGGCTTATCCGGTGCAGGGCTTATCGTCGTCAGCGTCATCCACGTCGTTTTATCAGGCAGCGAGCACCAAGCAGCGCGATGTGTATTAAGCAATCCGTTTGCCTCCAAGCCCGTGGCTGGTGAAAAGGAATAATACTAAGAGAAGGAATAAGTGGAAAGAGACAAGCTAAAATGAGCAAGTCGGGCGTGTTCGACTAGCAGATATCCTATAGCTATGATTATATACACTTAAAGTGTTGGGGCTAGTAACACACATACATATCCTTTCCTATCTATCTCGGATATTTTTTTTCTTTAGAACAGATATTTCTTCACAGAATCTGGAATCACTGCTTGATTGGTTCTGTCTTGCTGCTTTTCAAGATAGAGGCAAATTTGAAATACAAACATATAAATGTTCTTAAAAGTGATACCTAAGATAGGATATTTTATTACCTTTCTATAAAAGTACAGATTTTTCGGATCAGCGACCGATTTCACTTAGAGGAACTACTGATGATAACAAAATGAAGTATTAAACTGGGGCCAGAGTATACCTTAGTCTGGTACTACCTAATTTCCACTCCTTTCCTTATGCACAAAGGACCCGCTCTATATAAAAGGAAGAACCCATCATATTCCACAACGATTTTACATACTGATGATAACAAAATGCAGTACTAAACTGGGGACAGAGTATACCTTAGTCTAGTACTACCTAATTTCCACTCCTTTCCTTATGCACAAAGGACCCGCTCTATATAAAAGGATGAACCCATCCTTGCTATTTACAACGCATCAATTCTATTTTTTTTCCCGCACAAATAGAATTTTCATTTGACAAATCGTTGCCAATGGCAATTATTGTTAATCTTTTCATTTCCTTCAGAGCCTTGAGAATTGTGTTGCCATTATTGTTTTGCTTTATTTAGCGATTTAGTTTTCTGCTGTCTGCTTTAACACTTCCAGGATGCTCGGTTTCTTGCTTAAGGACATATTTCTTTGCTCCGAGTGCGCCCATTGCCTATGACATGTTGCCTTCTCTCCTGATTTAGATCCCCCATTAAATATATGTGACAATTGTGCAATCTGTATTATCGTCGAACATCTTCTGGCTGACAAGTCTAAGGTCTTTAACTGGGTCATCCTGCGACAAGTTTTTCCACTTCAGTTTTCCCCTGTTTTTGGTCACAGATTGAAACCGGTTTTAAATCAGTTTTTTTCCTACTGTGAGGCGAACCGTGATCCAAACTAGTTGTATAAATAATATAAGTTCCTTAATCCATGGCGAACCGTTTTTATTTTAATGGGTTCAAGGATAGCTAAACCAGGTTCACGAATCAAAGCAAGATATGAGACATTGCTTTAAAACTTGCCCATGAACTTCAGCTATTCCAATTTAAATTCTCATACAATTTTTAAATCTATTAAAGCCTTTTTGGCCTGGCTTGTTTAATTTGCAAATAAAACATTTTTTGCTATTCGCCAGGCATGTACAAAGAGAAATATATACTGTTGAATATTTTAGTTGAAGTCACTTTTTCTCCTCTCTGATTTTGATTGTTATTGTGCATTTTGATACATATTTGTTTTATCACTCTGGGGCACACACAAGTTCACAAGCTTCGTTGGTTGCACGATGATAGACATTTATGCACAATACTTTGCTGTTAAATAATTTCTGATGACGAAGCTAGTCCATTAAATAACATTGTGCTCAAAAATGGACATTTATGGTATAAGTTTTCCATAGAATTCGACATTGTTATTGTTCGCTGGTTCCACAGGGAAAAATCGAGTAAATTTGCCTTGTGCCAATGTCAGACTGTCTGTTATATATCTCTTAGAAATCTATGCGGTCTAGTTATAGCCTTTTTCATAGATTCGGCCAAGAAATATTTTACATATATTCATAGTAGGTATGTAGTGCATACTATGTGTGCATAATCTAGTATCATTCTATATACAATGGCAAAAGCTGTTTTGAGTGTTATCAGAGCACGATAATGCAGATAATACACACTGTATTCGTATTTAAGCAGTCTGAACAAACAGTTGGCAAAATAATTGTAAAAAATCTGCTAACAATTCTAATGAAGAGCGAGTGCCAGACTAGGATATGCCCTGTAGCAAATGCTAGAGCCCTGTGAAATTACAAGTTATATATTAATTCCAATCATACAAACATTTTAACACATTGTCACACACAAGAAGATGTAAGTAAGTGCATACTGGAGCAATCAAAAGGGTCCCCACTTATCGATAGTATCGATAACAACATTAGTATAGGAAATAATACAGCATAAGATTTAGTTTATTATATACATGAGCATTTGTATATTTTGAAGAATAATTTTTCTTAAAAGTGGCATTATTACACATAATTTTGGCATATCCAATTATATCGATAGTATCGATAGTGAAAGAAACGTCGATAGTGCCCCAAATAATAGTGTGAAAGACTAATTTTACCCCGATCAGCATCAAACTCATTTTCAAAGCTATTCACATTAAATAATTCATTATCGATTTTAAAATGTTCATCACCACGGCCGTAAACTGGTGGAAAACTCTTTAAATTTGTAATTTATATGCGATTGGCTTCAAATTAATTAGGTACAGAGTTTCGCAAATTTCGATAATCGTGCCCAAGGGCTGCAAATTTCCGGAAAACTATTGTATGAAACTGTTTTGTTTTGACATCCAATCGGCTTCAAAGGCATTTTCAAAGAACTATATATGAGTATGCAAAAAATCATTAAGCGTGGGATTCAGCAATATAGGAAAATCCACCCCCACGAACGGGAATTGACGCAAGTGCGTAAATTAAACATACTCATAACTAATTAAAACTAAAATAATTTTGTGTCCAACGCAGTTATTTGTGTTTTATTTAAATTTAGCAATTTGCAAATATTTCGAGTCGGTATACAGAGCACTCATTTACTTGAGTATGAGTGTATTCATGCATATATTTACTTACATACTCACATGTATTTGTCGTGTTGAATTCATTTTCTTTGCGCTGGGATAGAATTGGTTGTTGAAACAGTTCTTTGGCTTAGACTTTTACTTATTCTTATTGTTGAGTCTCAATTGTGCACATTTTCAGACGATTACACTCAAATTGCTCTTCATCCTGGAGCATCTGTCTCGTACATTTTTAATTATCATACAGATACATACATACTATGTACGAGTACATTAATTTTTGTGTCGCAGCTGTTGTTGCTATTGCTTGTATTGTCGGAGGAACTCGAGCGTTAACTTGTCCAACAAGTCTGATTGGATGGTCTTACTAATACTACACACATTACTGCATTCATATAATGGCAATAGTATCGATGCTGTATCAATGAAGAGGCAGTTTTAATCAAACTGCAACCTATTAGATCTATTGTACTTCCTATTGTACTCCCTAAAGCCTTAAGCTCCCTCTCAGTATCTTATAACTTATATCCTGCACGGTTGCAAGGATTTTAGTTGGGTTGGGAGTTCCAATATTCACGGTACCTAAGATATGCTTTCCCAGAAGCCTATTCGTTTCTCTGGCCAGGTCAAGGCATTCGGTTGCTACGTGCATTGAGGATTCATTCTTAACTTCGGAGAACCTGCGTGTCCTGTTTCCAGTTTACTCAGATAAGTTTTCAGTTCAAAATAAGAGACCCATGAGTATTCTGAGTTGTACAGTTTGCCTGAACCTTTTCAGATTATAGTTTACTGGAAGTGACTTGGACTTTTTCAGAGCTGATGCTTTTCCCCAGCTTGACTGACTCATGTACTATCCTATTCTGAGTGCTAACGTATTGTCTCTTGGTCCTATTAGGAGCTTCTCAGCACCCATTCTTTGATAGGTAGCTAATTGGCAGCTTCGTTTCCGGGTATTTCCCCGTGTCCTGGAATCCATCTTCTGCTCAGGTGATCTACGAGTAATTTCTCGAAGCAGCTTAGGTTTCTTTTGCTGGCTGTTTTGATAGTTACTTTGGATTTTCAGTTCGACACACCTTCCTGCTTCCTCCTGGAACAATGCTGGTGTTTTTCTCAGGGATTCGTGGTATTTTAACCAAGGATCTAACACCCTCAGGTTGGTGAGTTGATTTGTTAGGGATGCGTCCGTTTACCATACCAATATCGTGGTTTTCCAAGGGTTACTTTAAACAATATATAAATATAATAAATTTTATGAATAGCCAAGAAGTGCAATTTGGATTCTCGCGGCTGCTGGTTAACCGGGTTAACTGATAAGATGATTAAATTAATTAAATGTGATGGTCGTGAGCAACCTTTAAGCAAAAAGTTGTCTAATTCGGTTGGTTAACTCGGCAATTAGCTGCTCCTCTGCTTCCTGGCAGAGGCACACTTGCAGCTGACGAATTGAATATTAACCGGAAGGAAGCCCACGCAATTTGCGCAACCATTTGGGCTTGCAACATGTTGTGTTGCCGCTTGTTGCTGGCGCTTGTTGCTGCCGCAACTGTGGTGAGTTTGCCGCACACGAAACGCAGGCGCCAGCACTTGCCCCATTGGGCCGGCCAGTTGCCAACGACGCGTTCAACGTAACGGTAAACAGGCAGAGCGTAGCGCGCCAACAAACGACGACGACGTTGTCGCTTGACGTCGGCGTCGTGGGCGTCGTGGTCGTCGTATACGTCTCCGACTCGAACTCGAACTCGAACTCGCACTCGCACTCGTACTCCGTGACCGTTAACAGTGCCACAAAGCGTGTCCTTGTCGGGACTTAACACGTTGCGCGCGCGCGACTCTCTTTGGAGTTGCACGCAGCTTATTGTGATTTTCTTTTCTTTCTTTTTGTTCGGTGATGAACTAGTACCAGTTAAAGAACTAGTAACAGTAATAGTAACCGAAACGTCAACGTAACCAGTTCCAAATCATTAATATCTGAGCCGATCAGCTGATCGCCCGGCCTCATGCAGAGTGCCAGCTCCGAGGATGCCGCCACGACGGCAATGGCCGCCGCGGCCGCCTACCAAGCGCTGCTCGACTATTATGCGAACGCGCGCAGAGCTGCCAGCCACATAGTGTCGCTGACGCTGTCGCCGCTGAACGTGACGCTGCCACAGGCCGTGGCAGCTGTAGGCAATGGCAGTGGCAGTGCCAATAGCAGTGTCAATTTTGATGATGATAATTTTGCATCGACCGGCAGCAATTTGAATGTGATCACCGAAGCGAATGCGGCAGGTGGAGGCGGAGGCGGAGGTGGAGGTGGTAGTGGTAGCAGCAGTGCCACCGAGATGCCCGCCTGGCTAATACCCAGCTATAGCGTGATCCTGCTCTGCGCCGTGCTAGGCAATCTTTTGGTCATCTCAACACTGGTCCAGAACCGTCGCATGCGCACAATTACCAATCTCTTCCTGCTCAATTTGGCCATCTCCGATATGCTGCTGGGCGTGCTCTGCATGCCCGTCACCCTTGTGGGAACGCTGCTGCGCAATTTCATCTTCGGCGAGTTCCTCTGCAAGCTCTTCCAGTTCTCCCAGGGTAAGTGGTGGGCGGGCCTCTGTGTCCCCTGATTATATCGTATATTACATACTTATTCCGAGTACAACAACAGTCATTGCTGTTTGGATTATTCGTGGCCAAAATGATGCGTTGCTGCGTGGGCGGGGGTGGGTGTGGGTGTGGGGCGTTGGGAGTTCGTCCCACTGGTAGGGGTAACACCCTTTGATGGGTGTGCCAAAAGTTTATTATTAATATTGTGTGCATTCATTAAACTAAGTAGCTCGGAGAAAACATTCAATGCGAAGACGCAAAGGCGCTCAACTTCACCGAATGTGACAAAGTTTTTGGCATGTTCTAATATCACAAAAAAAAAACCATATAAAAAAATATATATAAAAATATATACTCGTATATTTGTATGTATTTGTTATATTACAATTTGTATTGTGGCCAAATATTATTTTATATTTTTTTTTTAACTTTTCTACAAGTTTATAAATATTTTCAGTCAAGTCTTTCCACATCCGAATTTGCTAAAAACTTACGAAATTGGCATTGTTTGTTGTGTTTTCATGAAATGTCCTAGAATATGTATCTACATAGTACTAAACGAACTCTTTGGGGATCTAAAAAGTTTCGTCTTAGCCAAAGTTTAAAGAAAGAAATGGGAAAGTTCAGCATTTTAATTTAAACTAGATCAACCAAGTGGTTCAGTTCTTATATAGATGAATTCGATGAATATGTATCTATATATATACATGTATGTATGTATAGTTTGCTTAAAATTCCAGCTTCCATATATATATATATATAGTTTAGGAATACTCTTCCAAAATAATATATATATATAAATATTTTATTGATTATTTTTTGACTTTGCAAATAGTTAACAGTGATTATTTTGGAAGAGTATTCCTAAACTGAAAGTTATCCTATTTTACATATTACATATTATTATATTTCAATTTGAATTTAAGAAAATATCAAAGTGGATTTTCAAGTTAACTGATTGATTTTTATTTTAAAGCTAATTACAGCTTTAACCAGTTTAATTTATGGAACATATTTTAAAGCAATTTTTTCCCCTATCAGCGAGCTTTATGATAATTAGCTTTTTTTAAGTATTTTACAATTACATAAAAATATGTATTTACTTCGATAATCAGCAATATATTGTAATTGAATATAAATTGCTGTTGCAGACTTAACATTAAAAAAGATAAGTCGTCTCGGAGGTCAATGTGCATTTTCATCATTTTCCGAGAAACTTGCAGCTTAATAAAATTAAGAAGAATGAGAAATATTTTAGAATATTAAAAATGATTTTGATTCTCGATTATTACAGCTAATTTGATTATGTGCATAAGAAATCAACAATTTTTAATTAAACAAAGACTTCTTTATCTTAATCAAGCTGCAGGCAATTTAGGAACGATAAGATACTCAAAGATTCTAGGTTATGTTAACGCGTAAATTTTAAGGATTTTGGGCTTGTGAAGGTATATTTAGGATTTGCGCAAATTTATCACTAAAAATAATAACACACTGTGAAAATTTGTAGAAGTGCAGGCAAACTTAATGTTTCTAATAACTAAAAATTCAAGTTTGAGGAATTTTTATAAATTATTTCCTTTGGGGGAGACATTTTTTTTGGATTGGCTCATTTGAATAAATTATTCTATGATTTTGTACTTTGATTGTAGCATGGGCTTTCTTTTTATTTGTTTTCTTGGAAAACTAGAACGGAAACCTTTAAAAGTTCTCATTCAAAATATTGTATTTAATTTAAAATATTTCTTTGACATTGATTCCTGCATTACACACTTACAGCTCTGACATTTGAGGCTTTACATATAGTCAGGCAGGTGTCTCTGTGTGTGTGGGTGTGTGTGTGTGTGTGTAGGTGTGTGTGTGGGTGTGGGTGTGTGTAAGTGGATTTTTCAATACAAACAACGTTCTAATATACACTGGCAGCAGTCTAAATGTATCATTTTACTAAGCTACGGATGGTCTGGCATGTAATTGCGGAATTACACAGCTCGCTCCCTCCTGTTGTGCATGTCCTTGTCGCCAGTCTTGGTCCTCGTTCTGGTCCTGCTCCTGGTCCGTGTCACTGTCGCTATGGCTATGGCTATGGCTATGGCTATGGTTGTGCCTGTGGCTGTTGCTTGTCACATTCGCGAGTTCCATTAAAATTACTCGCATTAAATAACAATTTATATGTTACAATTTGCAGCTTGTTGCCTGTCCTTTTGAATGGCTTTGCAGAGTTTAAATGCTCAGCACTTTAATTGCGCTCACAAATTGTTATTCCTTGTTTTGCCGTAAGACTAATGATAGTCCATCCAGCTGATGGTATCGATAGTTTCTGTTCGCTCCATGGAAACTAATGTGAAGAAAGTGACGCACTTCAAGTTACGAGTTTGATAAATCCATCGCAACTTCCCGACTACATTATACGCTGTTTCCAGTCAGGGAGCGCAAGGACTGTGGCAAAGCCACGTCAAAATTTTGGTTCTACCTAAAATAGGTGTGGGAAGTATAGAGATATAGCGGGTGGAAGATTTAAAAATATGATGATATTAAGATATGATGATTTGTCAATATATCAATAAGGAGATCTGTTGAATTTAGTGACTGTAGCTTTAAGGCTGTCAAAATTATAAAGCTATAGTTTAAATGGTTTGGAATATACAGAAATTGCTCCTTTGGGGTGAAGGTGTTGGGGGTATCAAATATTTTTAGAGATCTTCACATCTTATCAGATGAGGGTATATAGTATTAACAAGGGTGTCGACAGTGCACAAACCCAATAGACTGTCCCACTTTGGGTATGAAATTCTTAAAGGCAATCCTGTTCATAATAAACCCAAACTATTCCAATAAGCATACATATGATTTATTTTGGTTTATTTTAATACCCTAACAGAGAGTTTTTTAATTTTGTCATGAATTGTGTAATGCACTGAAGAAGACGTTTCAGACCCAACAAAGTATATATATTCTGAATCAGCCTGAATAGTCGAGTCGATATAGCGATGTCCGTCTGTTTCTATGCAAACTAGAGTCTCAGTTTTAAAGCTATCGTGATGAAACTTGGCACAGACCTTTCTTTTTACTGCAGACAGTACATATATCGAAACCGGACTGGATCGGACCACTATAACATATAGCTGCCATAGGAATGATCGGTCGACAACTATGTTTTTGTATGAAAAACTTCTTTGGTTATGAAGATATCCTCACCAAACTCACCCAAACAAAGTCTCTGAATAGTTTATACACTCTGACTAAATTTGGTCAAAATTGGAATATTATATCACATAGTTGCCATAGGATCGGGTGAAAAAGAGTTTTTGTATAAAAATCTTTCTATTGATAGAAATATTCGATGCAAGCTAAGTGAGAGTTTTATTATACTTCAAATAGTTGCCAAATTTTTTATCAAAATCGGACCACATGGCTTCCATAGGAGCAATCAGACGAAAATGCAGTTTTATATAAAAATGTGTTCCTGCTAGGGTATTTAGCCTCGGAACTCCGAAGATATTCGTCCTTTCTTGTTTTTAGTAATTTTGGTTTAAGAGTCTACAAAATATTCCTTCTACATTTTCTTAGTGTTTGCTAACGAACTCTAAAAAAGTGCGTAACTGTCGTGATTGTAGATCGACAAATGGCGATAAATAAAAACTATCGAAATTATCGATTGTTTTCGCATTGCTGCTCTGTGCCTAATAGAATATAAAATTCGTGCTTAAAGCCTTTCGATTGAAGTTCCTCCATCGAAACCGTACAAGTTGATATAAAAAAGAAATACAGCAGCAGCTTTAAAGAATGAAATGTCCTTAAAGTTCAGAATACGTAATTCTATGCAGTATAGATAGATGATAATGAAGATGGGAAAATAACTTTCTCATACGAGATGACAGATTTGGGATGCTTCGCTTGCGGTATATTGCCTACTTTCTTATGCCTTTGTTTTTTAGACTTCCCCTAGTTGGCGATTCAGTGTGCCCCTTCTCAGCATTTTCCCGCTCCTTTGTCATGCAAATGAGAAGGCGCCACATAAGCAACATGTTACAAAATTCATATAGAATTGTGAATGAAAATGAAAACAAAAAGCAAGACGATAACGAAAATGAAAATGAAAACAATGGAAAATTAAAAAGAAAAAAATACCCTTAATATTGGTAGTGCCTGTGTCTAGTGTTCCGGGAAGCGTGACCGGTGTTTGGTACCCCCATACTGCCGTACCCCCATACCCCGTACCGTTGACCACGTCTTCTATGTATTGTGCCAAAATGCCTGCCGTATCCTGTATTCTTTATTCCATTTATAACATGCCCCCATAATTTGGCCCTAGATTAAATCTGGTCGCGTATTTTGTGCATTATTACTGGCGTGTGGCACAGCAACTTTACGAGATATGTAATAATTTTCGTTGCCACTTGGACTCATCATAATGCTGGGCATATTATGCCTACGGTTTCCTATACAAACTCTCATAGTGATCACATTTACATGCTACTTCCGCTTCCTGGTTACTTAAAGCATAATTATGAAAACATTCTTAGTTAATTTGTTTAAAAAAACCCAACCTTTTGAAGATATTTTCGTTTATAATAAACTATAAAGAAGCAAGGTAGAGTGGGAAAAATGTATTTTAATTAACTTTAAATTTTTCATTTAAGCAGTTGTTAATGTTTATTATTTTTCCCGAAATTGTAAAAGGGAAATAATAATATTTTAAATTGATACTTTTGTGCATAAACTTATTTAAATCAGTATTTAAACAGTTAAAGTTCTTAATAAATATATCTATGTGTATCTTGCAGCAGCTTTTTGAAACAATTTGTTTATCATTTGCAACATTTTCCTTAATTGTTATTAAAGCCTCAGCAATTGAAGCGTTTTGTTGTTATTCTCTGCAAATATTGGTTATTTTATAGTTGTGGCATTCAATTTATATTGGCTTTAATAGTTAACTATTGAATATATAAGAAAACATCCATTGTTCATCTATTTGTTTTTCATATTGATAGAGTTCGAGCTCTTTTGTGCGACATTTAATTAAAACTGAATATGTTTCGAAATCTTAACATATTTGAATTAATCAGAAAATCGTTTATAACACTACATTATAAGTTAGCTTTGAGTAACAGCAAAATGTAAAAATTTAGTTTTAAGGGTTGCTGAATTCTAAACTGTTAAATAAATATTATAAATATATAAAAAAATCTGAAAATCGTTATACAATAAAATTCATCTTAATAGCCCAGAAGATTTTTGTTGCTTAATAGAATTCACTTTTAAATTTGACAAATATATTTTTTAAGTTCAGAAAAATATAAGTTTAAGTGCCTTTGACTACAAGAGTATGGCGACATTCTACATTTAAGGGCATTTATTTTTCTGAGTGTACGCTTAAGCTAAATTCCAATATTGATATACATATGTACATCCCTGCAGTTCTGTGGGTTGACCCGTGACTAGCCATCTGACTAACCCAAACGAGCCACTACTGGCTCACGGGTCGACCCGTCTAAATGTAAAATCCTATCCCATTTTTACACACGATATCATTCGAACTGACGTTTCGGTCCGGCGTTGCAACAGCATGGGTTAGTCTATGGGTTGACCCAGGCGGACTAGTCTATGGCTTGACCCGCGTGGGCTAGTCAGTGGGCTAGCCTGGCGGGTCAGTGGTCCGCGTCAGAACTGCAGGGATGTTTAAAATGTGTTACCCCTGACACATACTTATATACATACATATATTTTTAAATGATGTTTAGAATTTCAGAAATGTACATGGCATACCTTTAGGATCGTCCACAAAATGGAAAGAAAAATTTTCATATATTTTTAGTAACTGAAAAAAAAAAAATTTTTTTTATTTATAAAATGGATTTTTTCTTTTTGAAATTTGTTATGCATTTAGAAAGTTGTTTGAATAAAATAGCTTCTAGTTCTGACTATGATCAACAAATCCTTTTGGTTTTCCCCTATATATAACTTGCTTAAGCTGGGACTATAGTTAGCAGAAAACTTGTTTAATAAATATGTACATTGATATTATATGATTGATATTATAATAGTTGTATTTAATGTATTATGATTACAATATAAAGTAAGGATAATGATGCTAAATAGTTCTGCTTTCAACTTTAAGTATTAAAATGTGGGAAGGTTTTAATTTAGGCCTACAACATACATACATGTATGTATGTACAAGTTAAAAATAAAAGAAAAAGTTAATTAATTTTCTGCTGCTCCGCCCAAAAGTATGCTACACAATTCTCTGTTGAATTGACTCGAAAGTGCAATTTTGAACGGACTCCATACAAAACTGCTGCTTCTTTCAACTCAGCAGAAACAAATCTAGGAACAATGATGTTTCTTAAGGATAACAACTAGTTCGGGTTTTTAATGAAATGTAAGTTTATAGGGTAACTCACAGTCGAGCAGAGTATAGTGCGGTAGTAGCATTGTTTTGTTCGTTGTTATGTTGTGGGCTTACATAAGTTTCTAAATAAAATTTGCCGCTGGGCCTTGCTGGCCACAGCAGCCAGGACTTACGCGTGTGTGTGTGGGTGTGTGGGTGTGTGTGTGTGTGTATTTGTTTGCTAATGCGCCTACAATATAATCATAAACATAAGCAAGAATGCGCAGCAAGCGAGAACCTAATTTCGCCTAATTATTTGGCCACCGCTGAAGAAGCTGGAGCCGAAGTCGAAGGTGGCCCCAATGTTGAGGCTGGACTCCCCATCTGAATTCCACTTTCATTTCCATTTCTTTGCACACTGCCGCTGCCCCGTCTGCAGTTGACAAAAGTGTGCACCGTCGAATTACTTTGCTGCCACACAGGACAATAACAATAACATTGGAACGCATAAGCGGGGGCGCCAGGAGCAACAAAGTCCTGTGGCAAATGTCTTTTTAATAGAATCAGACGGTGGCAGTTTTGTGTGTAGGCGCTGACAAGTGCTTGATTTGAAATTATTCGATGGCTATTTCGTCCTGCGGACACATGCCCATACACATACGTACCCATGCCTGTGTATTCTGTTTGTACATATATCTATAGTCCGGCTTAATGCCTCAAACACATGTCGAAGCCGACAGCAGCAGCAGGATAATAATGTCAGGAAACATTTAAAGTTATTTCATTACAACAGAACAAAAGTTACAAACGAAATTGTTTTTGTGGAGTGAGCAGCCAGCAAGTATCCTAAATATACATTTAATAATTTCGTATGATTTATGAAAGCTAAATTAATTGAAATAAATTTGAATTTCATTTATACCACAACAAATTCTAAATATATACTAAAGGTGCTCTAAGTATAGAATTTGCATACGTACGTGAACCTATATATCAAATTTAAAGACTCTGCGCTTGAAGTCTCTGATATCAAAGACGTTCAAATTTAGGAAAGATTCTATTATGTTTATTAAATCGATCGATGAATTATACCCAAAGACGTACAGGATAGTATTGAAAACTTCAGTGTTGCCTAATAGAATTTATATTTGTGAACCTAGATACGAAATTTAAAGACTTTAACATTTAAAGACTCTGAGTTTAATACGTTCATAAGATGGAATCTATCATATGTGTTAAGTTGATCGATAAATTTTACCCAAAAACGTACAGGATAGTATTGAAAACATCAGTGTTGCTTTGTATAAGTATAGAATTTATATAAGTGAACCCAGATACCAAATTTAAAGACTCTAGTGCTTAGAGTCTCTGAGATCAATACGTTTTTAAGAAGGAATCTATCATATATGTTAAATCGATCGATGAATTTTACCCAAAGACGTACAGGATAGGATTGATAACTTCAGTGTTGCTTAGTGATATATAAGTGAACCTAGATACCAAATTTAAAGACTCTAGCATTTAAAGACGCCGAGATCAATACGTTCATAAGAAGGATTATATCATAAATGTTAAATCGATGGATGAATTTTACCCAAAATAGTGATGAATAGTATTGAAAACCTCAGTGTTGCTTAGTATAACATATAGAATTTATATAAGTGAACCCAGATACCAAATTTAAAGACTCTAGCGTTTAAAGTCTTTGAGATCAATACGTTCATAAGATGGAATCTATCATATATGTTAAATCGATCGATGAATTTTACCCAAAGACGTACAGGATAGTATTGAAAACTTCAGTGTTGCTTAGTATAAGTATACAATTCATATTTGTAAACCTAGATACCAAATTTAAAGATTCTAGCACTTAAAGACTCTGAGTTTAATACGTTCATAAGAAGGAATCTATCATATATGTTAAGTCGATCGATGAATCAAACCCAAAATAAAGCTGGATAGTATTGAAAACCTCAGTGTTGCTTAGTATAAATATAGAATTTATATATGTGAGCCTAGATACCAAATTTAAAGACTCTAGCATTTAAAGTCTCTGAGATCAATACGTTCTTAAGAAGGAATCTATCATATATGTTAAATTTAACCCAAAAGAATGCAGAATAGTATTGAAAGCTTCAGTGTTGCTTAGTACAAGTATAGACATATATAAGTGAACCTCGATACGAAATATAAGATTCTAAACTTGATTTTAGTATAGGGAACAGCTTCTGAGAAGTTGAATTCGGTACAGTCCTGGCATATAATATAAGTATGGTATGGTTTTTATGTTCAGAGATGCCTCCTGTTGCCTCTTACATACAATCTTCTGCATATGGGCAACTTTAATAGTCCCATATTCAAGACCATACTACATGGCATACATATTATATATTCACATATAAAGTTAAAGTACATAAAAGGGATAGGAGTGGATTCCTAGTTTCCTTTTGGATGCATGCTTTTGTGTGTATCTTATGTGACCTACGTGTATCCTTGTTGCTGTTCTCAATGTTTGCGTTGTTGTTATTGTTATTGTTATTGTTGTAGTTGGAAGCTAGTCATCAAAAATGCAATTCGTGCCAGCAGAAGTCAATAAAACTACTATTCATACGCGATGATAATCATAAAAAAATTATTTTAATGTGTGCCCCACATATGTATGTACACATTCCAACACGAATACATGCACACTACGGCTATCACACGCAAATACATGTATACAAATTCAGGGCACAGGATATTTTAAGGATTTCCTACCTGGGGGCGTTGAGCTAATTTAATTGACCTAAAACATTTATGATTTATTTTTGGTTTCGTAAATAGGTATAGAAACTACTTCAATTTCAATATTTACCTGGTGTACTATCTTATTTACAAAAATTGGTACTTAGATAAAATATAATGTTTATTTATGATGTGTACAGGTCCAGCGACCATGTCTGAGGCCATAATACCTATAACAAGCTTGAAATGTTGATCGGATTATTGACTAAATTCAGAAAAGTATAAATATTTAGTCTCGCATCTTAAAATCTAAAATTCAGATATAGACTAAAATTTAAGTGATGTTTTACATTTAAATCAATAACGACAAATTCATACACTCATTTTATTAAAATGAGTAAACTATTTATTAGCATTATAATAATAATCCTAATCAACTTAATTAGACTTTATTAAGCATTTTAAATGATGTAAAGTTTATCATTTTATTTATAAAACTTTAGTCCAATCTGGCTTCAACTCATTTTCAAAGCTCTACACATTAAATAATTCGAAACATTCCTCACCGATTTTGGAAAATTCATCCACATTGTTTGAAAATAGGTGGAACACTCTGCAATTCAACATTTTCAATTTGCATGCCTTTGGATTTAAGCTCAGTTTCAAGACCTTACACAGAGTCTAATTCGCGCAGTGTCTTAAGATTTTAGTAAATCTATCCTTGCAGGCTAAAATTCGCGGAAAACTCTTGTATAAAACCTTTCCGATAATCGATAGGCTTCAAACTTATTAAATAAATCGATACTTTTCTCACCAATTTTTGAACACTTACCCCCACGGTTGGACAATTTGTGGAAACCATTGGAATTCCACATTTTTATTTTCATGCGATGGGCTTCAAACTCATTTTCAAGGTTCTGCTCAAAAATTTTGGAAAATCCACCCCCACGTTCGGGATAATCGTGGAGCTCTGACGAAAGTAGTCAAATCTAACACTGAAATATAAAAATTTTGCCGGGCAACGTTGGAGTTTTACCAGCTAGTATGTATATAGTATAGTAAGTACAGAATGCAACTTAAATATGAATTAAATTGAAGTGGCTTAATCAAAATGTTGGCTAAGCATTTAGATCTAATTGTAGGTGTTGGTTTTAATTATTGTGGAATCGACATTTCACATTAATGTGCATTTAGTTTTTATTTATTAGTGCCAACAGGCATCGCTTTGCTGTGGCCGTCATTGTTTCTAATGTTGGTACTCTAATTTCATTTCCCCAGCTGCCAAGGCGGCCTATTTGATTATTGTTAATGTGCGTTGTGGCACTTAAACTTAAGTTACCTACAAGCAGCCACCCAAAAAAACACACAAACACAAAAACAAACAAAAGCTACAGTCATAATCATAGCCAAAGCCCGAGCTATTGGGATGGAGTGTTTTTGCAAAGGTTTTGGCGCCCAATGTGGCCAGAACCGAAAAGCAAGCGGGTAAGAAGCTTAGGTGGAACAGAGATAGATATAGAGTGGGACAGAGAGTGAGTGAGAGGGAGAGCATCTGCGTTTTGCCCCTGGCCAAAAACTCATTAGGCAAATTGTGCAACCTGCCAAGGACTTGTTTAAACAACACACTTTAGCTGGCTCCTCGTTCTTTTTGGCCGGAACAAGCCGAGCGACAATAAAAACAACAATTGTCAAAAAGCAAACAAGGCACTGAGCATAATGCACTTGCCATATCCGGGCCGGGCTTAATCCAGCCATGGACCACAAAATGCTTCAAGTTTACTACTCTGCATATTACTAAGAACTAAGCAGAGAAGCGGGCTTAGGCTTCCATTTGATATAATATACTATATAGGATATACTATATATAGGTAGGTAGGATTGTCATATGTCCACTTTAACACACACTCTGTATGGGTGTGTGTGTGTGTGTGTGTGCATACTGTACGGCATTTATACAACACATTTTGCATTTTATATGAACGCTGGCAAGGCATTAAAACTTTTATTTAACACATGTTTTGCACAAGCAACAAAATTTAACACGAACAACAACATAAAATGTGCAACTAAATGGGTTTTTATGTTCCATATTAAAATTAGTTTAGTTTTGGCTTAACTCACATCTAACTTTCACCAAAGCATCCCCCCATCGCATCGAGTGGCTTTAAATCTAAAAAACATTTGCATTAATAAATAATTGCCTACCATGGCTTATAGAACGTGCAGCAAACACGAGAGAGTCCTTCAATCCTTTATAATGTAAGTTTATTCAAAGGCAGATTAAGCGGATAATAATATAATAAATTACCCTAATGCATTTAATTAAGAGCAGCTTGGGTTGTGAGCAGCATTTAATTGCTTAATTAAGTGCCTACAAGTGCAAAAGTATTAAGGGGCAGATGAATCCTTTCAAAATGCCACTTGAGCTCTTGAGCAGCGTTTACTTTAAGTATTTTATTTAAATATTGTTGCAATAATAATGTATTAGGCGCACAGAAATATTCGAAATGAGTTCTTGCATAAACTAATTACACTGGTAAAAATATCGCCTTACATCTTATTAACTTATTAATACTAACCGATTGTTTACAACAATGTTATTAGATTTGTGTTAAGTAAATGAATTTTCATCAAAAATTCTTTCCTAATGTCCATAATATATGTTATTTTCATTATTATTCATTTTGTGACATTTTGTGAATTTTCCTCAAAAAATCTTGCCTAATGTGCATAAAATATGTAATTTTCATTAAAAATTATAGTAACTTTATGAATTTTCCTCAAAAAATCTTTCCTAATGTGCATAAGATATGAAATTTTCTTCTAAAATTATAGTAACTTTATGAATTTTCCTCAAAAAATCTTTCCTAATGTGCATAAAATATGAAATTTTCATTAAAAAATAAAATAACTTTATCTCATTTTGGGATTATTTTTTAGATTTAGCAGCATTATTGAATATAATATAATTAAAATCATAAATAATATAACTTCTAACTTTGACTACTGAATTCGATGAAATGGATTATATATTTTTTATAATACTATATCAAGGAATTGAAAAATAACCCAACATTCGATTTTCTGAGAGAATTTCGTTAGAAATCTAGCTTGTTTAAAATAGGCAAATTTTGATGTAAAATTTTCACTTCAATGAAATTTTCTACTCAAAAGTTATATGTAATCGGTTGTTGAAATATTTTATTAACTTTTGAAAAGTAATCTGCTTGAATACAATCGAACTTGGAAGTTATTGACACTTATCTAACCCTATTTATTTTGAAAGTCGCAACACTAGCATTTCCGTTTAGCTCAAAAAAGGACCCCCGAGAAGGATGTTGTTGTATATTATATTTGAATTAGATGACCGAATTCATTTAACAGAGCGGCAGATGTTTGGGATACAAAATGTTGAAGCATGGTGTTACTGAGTCAATGCCAAACAGTTTTCTGCTTAATTTACATCTAATTAATCAAGCTTATGAACTACTTACTATATATGTATGCATGTAAGAAGAGAGAGGAAGTGGAGAGAATAAATTAAAGGCAGCAATCTTTAAGCCTGAATGCTTAATGCTCAATTTGCTTTGTATATATGCTCGTAACTAACTAATTGTTTTAGTAGCTTCCGTTTTCTCATGTCCTGGAACATGAACAACAACACTTTGTATGTTGTTTAAGTAAACGACGTCCTCTGCATATCGAGAAGGCAGGTAATCAACATGTTGCATATTTGACAGCTGGAATGTTTACATTGCACAGGGCTGACAAGCAAATATGTTAATTAACATGCAAACAAATGGTAAAGTTCATTCGAACCAAACTAATTTGAGCTGTTATGCTGAAAGTAATCGATTATATTACAGGTATTTTTGATTAATTATTGCTTGGAGCTGCGTTAGAAATATTGTTTAAGGTAACATCGTTATTATAAATCTATATTTAGTTTTCCCTAACTGATGTCTGTTAATGTTTACTCACACAGAGCTGTTATAGTTAAGGGGGTCCGTTATGTTACAGGGCTCTGATAAGAATTGCCCCTCTCTTATGTAGTTATTGTAATAACAGTTTGCGTTTATGAGATAAGCTTTAATTAATTTAGTTTCTTAACCTTAAGATACAAGTTTGAATATAGTGAATGAGAAAGCGAACCGCTATAAATCGTTACTTATCATACGCATATAAGAATAAGAGCTGAATTTCTATGCAACATTTGTGATCTTTATGTTAGTTCAGCCATTGTTTAAAACATTACAGAAAACTGAAAGTTGAAAAAGATTTTATTCAACGTTGGTTCTTATTTTGTTCCTCTTCTAAAAGTGCCCGTATACGAGTAGTTTTCACTTGGGCAAGCATTATGCTGGCTAATGATTCCACAGGGCCCAAAGCGTTCTGTTCTGGCCAGATTGCTATCACTGTATTCCTTCCTAACGTTTGTTCGGCAAAAGTTGCTGCCATTGGGACTTGTTTAGAGCGAAGTTTTTTAATGAATGCACATTTGGTGCAGGCTTCTGCAAACAACTTTAGCTCGTCTATGTGTGTGTGTATTTGTGTGTGTGTGTTTGTGTGTGTGTATTTGTGTGATTGCGTGTGCACCTGAAATACGCAACGACACAAACAGCAAACACCAAACTCTATCAAATATTACTTCGTAAACTCCAGGCCTCTATAGAGACCTGAGTTCAGCCTACAGCTTTGCCTGGCTAAGTCAAGCGGTTAATACACATACACACACACACACACACACACACACACACACACACACACACACACACACACACACACACACACACACACACACACTCACTAGAGATGAGCAATAATGTTATTTGCAGCAACATAAAATATGACAACATTTCGCTTAAAATTTTTCTTATATTCATAAAACTTGCGGCTAATAAATAGACATGGCCTGTAACTATTAATATCGATATTGATTTGTTAATAATTATGGAACTGACTGTTAATTAATTACTAGTTATTAAAGATTAGGCATTGCACAGCTCCGTTATACTCTGTTAATGAATCAGATACTTTTGTGACGTCAGACTAGACCTCAACATTGTGGTTTTGTGTGTGCATTTAAATGGAAGTATGTATCCTTGAAATTGGCTCATAAATAATGTTTAAATTAAGAAGATGTTTCTACGAAATATCAACTATCATCTTCAGTTGTAATTTGCACACACATACATATGTATGTAGGTATATAATAATAAATAATATTAATAAGATTAAATATTTGTATTTTACAACAAAATTTCCGAAACTGATTAATGACTCTTAAGCACTCCTGATATACTGAATTTAACATCACAAATTGCGAACAAATTGTCAACACTTAGAAACATAAATGCTCTAAGCTGCAGAAAGTCGACATACTTTAGTAGCTATAGGCAGCCTTAATATTTTTCTGACTTAAAGAAATATTTTTCTTAAATTTAGAAATTATTTATTCTAAACAGTAATTATTTCTAGGTTTTTAGGCTGACCTTTATTACATGGGGATTTTCTGATTTCCATGGCATTTATTGTTCTAAGTGTAGTCTCTGGCTTCTACCATTCGTAAGGTCTGTTAATATCATCGAGACTGTTACTGTTGTTGGCACTTCTACTGTTATCGAGACTGTAACTGTTACTAGCAGAATTGCGACTGTTATCGAGGCTGTGACTGTTAATATCTGGCATGTGACTGTTACGAGGCTGCGACTGTTAATATCAGGCATGTGACTGTTATCGAGGCTGCGACTGTTACTGCAAATGCAACTGTTATCGTGACTTTGACTGTTAATATGTGGACTGTGACTGTAACATGGAGTGTAACTGTTATCGAGGCTGTCACTGTTAATATCTTTCATGTGACTGTTACGAGACAGCCACTGTTAATATCAGGCATGTGACTGTTATCGAGGCTGCGACTGTTACTGCAAATGCAACTGTTATCGTGACTTTGACTGTTAATATGTGGACTGTCACTGTAACATGGAGTGTGACTGTTATTGAGGTTGTGACTGTTAATATATGGCATGTGACTGTTACGAGACAGCCACTGTTAATATCAGGCATGTGACTGTTATCCAGGCTGCGATTGTTACATCGGCTGTTATCGTGACTTTGACTGTTAATATGTGGGCTGTGACTGTTACCACGAACACAATGTTAATATCAAAACTGCGACTGAGTACCTGTTTTTCTCACAGTGTGACACAATATTTGGCAGTCACGTCGACTCAGTTACAGTTACTCAGGTCTAACATGCACACACACACCCACACATATAAGCATACTTATAGAATTTCTTGGCTGCCAATTGCGTCTACGTAGACAGTTTAAAAGACTTACTTAATTTGGAAAAAGCGGGCGCTGAGCACTTGGCCAAGTTTGTTTCACTTTTGAGTTAAATAGAATTTGGGCGTGCCAAGAGTTGGTTTTCGGCTTGGGCCAAAGTTTTTTTGGTTACAGCCCTCGGCCCCGCCTCAGTCCTCTACAATCGCTGTGATTGTGGCGTTTAAATGCCGGCATTTATGTGTTAAGTCCATTGAAATTCAACAAAATTGCCAGCTTGTTGTTGCTGCACAAAAGTTTGAAATACAGCATTAAAATTAACCTAGCATGAGCCTGTAGATTTAAAAATAATGCAATGAAAAATATAAAAGCAATTTCTTCGTTTTTTTTTTTCCTTTATTTTTGTTTGAACTTTTACGTTGAGCGAGTAATTGAATGAACATGGACACTCTCAAAGTGTTGAAGACTTTTTGGTTAAAACTGCCAAACAGCTGATATTCAGCTCTGTTCCTAATTGATTGATGCTCTGAATTTTAATTCACAAAAACAAACTTTCGCGTTAATGTCTCACATGAATTATGTTCAGATGTTTTCTGATATCTCACACACAATTTAAACACCTCGCTGCTCATTTCTACCATTTGAAAATGTATCTTAGACAGCCTTTCCCATTAGATAAACTGTTTCAAAGTTATTTGAATATTTATAAGGCTGTCTAGTTGCAGGATTATTTTAATTTATTTATGTATTTCTTATTGCTTGTATTATTTGTTCTTCTTATTTGTGTTTCTCTTATCTATATAGTACATAATATAGCTTGCCCTGACAGACTGATTCATAAACAACGCTTGAGCTAGAACGCTCCACACTAAGACGGGACTCTAGAGAATTGCCTCCGAAAATGCGGATGGCTGTTGAATGAAACTTTTTTGTTTACCATCGCATCGTTTACAAATGTGTTTTCAAAGAACTACGCATGAAATGATCCAGAGGATAACGGTTCGAGTAAATTGTGGTATATTTTGGCAGTTTTGTTATTTTGCAAATTAAACATCATTAATTTTAATATAAATACTTTGCCGGGCAGCGCTGGGTCTAGCTGCTTATAATTTAGGTCACTAGTCATATCCTAGTCGAGTTTTTCTTTATCATCTTCCATGCCCTGAGTGATTCCAACCCTTAGAAAGGTCACAAAAAACAAAAAAAAAAGGCTTAGGGCACATTAATGGTCTGTTTGCCCCTCATTTTGATAGCACATCGGCCATTTTGTTGGCAGCGTGACCCTCATTTCCACAGTTAAGGTGTACAAATGATATTACACCCACTTCTCCACTTCTTTTATATATTTTGTTTTTTAATTTTACAAAAGTTCAAATTGACTATAAACGAGCAAAGTGTGCAACATTTTTGCTACAATTGCTTCCTTGACGAGCTTGGAAGTTCCGTTCGAATGTCCATATATGTTTATCAATCCAACTAAATGTCTCATACTTAACTTTAGTTATGATACGCTTTAATATTCACATTGCCAACATTTATCATCGTTTTGGAGGCCAGTTTTGTTAGCCAGCCTCGCAGCATTTGAGACGTGTCGTTTATCATACTGTGGTCACCATGTTGCGTGTGTAACTTTCTGTAGCACAGCTCTTAGAGCGCCGGGACGTGCCGGGCACTCGAATTGGGAGATTGAGAGAGAGAGAGAGAGAGAGGAGCGATTTCTATTTCTGTTTTTGGTATCAACAGCTGCATTCAGTTGAATATCCTTGGACAGCAGGCATTGACGCAGCGGATGGTAATGAATGAAAATCAGTTAAGAGCAAACTTTGCTGCGTCGAAAATGTCAAAGGCAAAAGTTTTTCAAGCCATGCGCAAGTTTATAATCTCGATTATATAATAATCTGAAGCATGCACAAGATGTCGCTCGTTGCATTGTTTGCCGACAACTAGAGAAAAACACCCGCTTAACCAGAAGACCGACAGCTGGCTAAAACAACTTGTGTACTAAAGTTGTTAACGCTTTTAGCGCTCGTTAGACAAGCCAAAACTTGCATGCAAAAATTGCGTTAATCTGTCCAAATCTTAAGTGGCAAACATATCATTTATTACTGCTATACTTTACAGCATTTACGCCAAATGTTGCTAATTGCGTGAAATTATTGCACGAAAAATTGCGTGCTAGGTGAGTTTGAGTTTACAAGTAAAGTTGCACGATTAAGCGAATAACATCTTTAAGAATGCTTTAATTTTTTGGGCTGGCACTTAAATTGTACAACAAAACAGCTGAAAAATAATCGATAACACTATCGATAGATTTTATTAACCTTCGAACTCGCCTGAACAAACCTCATTGATTGTATGATTGTATCATGTAGCTGTGTTAATAATAATATGTATAATCAATTGATTGATAACCATGTTAGGCTTATACAAATAAATCCAGTTCTATTTCTAAAAATAGCCCAATGATAATTTTAAATTTCACATTGATCAAGTCACTATACTTATATATATACTTGTCCTTGAAATATTTCTCAAGGAAGCAATAAATTTACAGTACATCTACTCATCTGCTCCATCTTAGTAACAATTGTGTGAGCTTCACACCTCTTAAACTCTCATTGATTGTTTAAGAGCATATTAAATACTCATCATTTTATATTGCAAAATTTGTTAATTACTGGAGCTAAGCCCCTAAATCAAGTTTAGTCGCGTATAGCTTCCAGTTATCTAGGTATAAGTTAACATATAAGCCGAACATTTAAAGGTTTTTTTCCACATTTTCCTTTTTAATCTATATTAATTATTTTTAAACTTAATAAATTCATTAAGTAAACTAAAGAAATGTTACTGTTGAAAAGCAATCGCTAAGACTCGAAAAAATACTACAAATTACAATTTAGTTTTAAATAAAACATTGTACTTAAGAGGGGAAATAAGAGCAAATTAAAATACAAATACAAATACTTTGTGACTCACAGTAACGAAATGTAAAAATTTAGATTAAAGGTTTTTCTGAATTCTAAACTGTAGAATAATATTAATAAATGATGTATATATCTAAAAAAAATGTCCTTAATAGTATTACAACTTTTCCACTCAGTGTTAATTGAACTGTATTTGTTATGATATTAAATATTGTCTCTTTTATATTATTTTGGTTGGCAGTCTTTACAGTTCTTGTAAAACATTTTAATTCTTATTATGAAAATCATTAAAACATAACGTACATGCAAGAATTTTAATGTCTTAACATGAATGAAATTAATTAGGCGCATATAGCCTTTAATCCGCCAAGTTGCTAATTTCATTCTGCCTGTTTGAAATCCAAAAGATGCTGAAACATTTACATAAGTAGACAAGGTCAAATGTTTTGCGGGTGAGAAGTAAATGCATATATGTATATGTAAACGGGTGTATGAGAAAGGGCGACGTTATCGAGTATCAGTTCGGTGGTGGAAGTCGATATCAGCAGAAGTATCGATAAGCAGTTGGAAAAGCAGTCGGAGTGGATCGTCAGCAGAAGCAGTTGTTTGTCAGCAGAAGCAGTTCGTTCGTCGGTGATAATTCGGGGGTCGTCGTCAGTCGAAAGCAGAGCAGTTATTCAAACTTATTATTGTACGCTGTATTTAGCAAATAATCATACCATTAAACATAATAAAGTGTTGGTTAATATATATCCAACCTTACATATATTTTTTGAGGGGCTCCCAAAAGCGTGCAACACATGCGAGTGTTGCCTAAAGAAAGCTGCATACTTTTCGACAGCACTGTTGATGTTCTGCTATTGGAAATTGGCTGTCGCCGAAAAGTTTTTTGAGCCTGAAATATGCCGAAAAGGCTAATAAACAACTATAAATAACATATTCCCTAGTGTATGCGAGTGTGTGTGTGTGTGTGTGTGTTTGAGTGTGTGTTTAGAAGTGTTTGCTGTTTAACTTTGGCCCGGGAGCTCAACAGTTTGATTGATTCGCCAAAAGTGCCATGACAACTAAATCATTTTAAAATACAAACACAATTTGTAAGCGCCTTAGTGTGTGTGCGTGTGTGTGTGTGTGTGTGTGTGTGTGTGTGTGTGGGCGTGTATGTACATGAGTGTGCGTGTGTAATTCAATTGGCAAATGCAAAACTGACAGCAAATAGGTTGACGGCAAAAAGACGAATAAACATTGAACACAAATTCAATTTCATGTTTTCTTTATTTACTTATTTATTTTACTTTTTTATATATTATTTTTGTTCCTGTTGTTGTTGTTGTTGTTGATTGAATTTGATTTGTGCAGAAAGCGCACGCAGCATCTTTAAGACATCCAAGCACGCCCAGGAATACCAGATTTAGATTCCGATTCCGATTCCGATTGAGGCCTGGATTGTGATTTGGATTTTGGATATGGATTCAGATAGAGATTGTGGTGGAGCTGCAGCTACAGCTTCGTCTGTTGGCTCAGATTGGGATTCGGCCCCTAATCCGACGTGTTAAGCATATTACGTATACGACATACAGAGCCCAAAGCCCAGAACATAAATATGCACAGCGAGACGCTGTGACAGGCCTAAATTTATAAGCGTCAGTTGGGCGATAAAATTTGATTGCCGCAAATAAAAGGGGCGTGGGCTTGGGGCATGCCCATGACAGCGCCAAACAAGCGCCAGGCACCAACCACATAAAGACCACAAAATTTGTTTAGCCAGCCAAAAATACAAACGAACACGATTATAAACGGCACACGGCAACGGCCATGGTAACAACAACAGCAACAACAACAACAACAAAGGCAAAAGGTCCAATCCCGATGACATATGGCCAAAATGAGTGCGTGCTGTTCAAGTTAAGGCCCTTTCCGTTTCTGTGATTACAGCTTTAAGCAGGCGATCCTTCATTCCTCCCCCCACCTCCCCTCCCCTCTCCTTCTCCATTCTCCTATAGCCCTGCCCTGTTCCTCACCATTCCTGCTAAAGCATTTTATGTCTTTGCTCATATGTCAGGAATTTTGTATACCAAGGCAATTGCCATGTTTTAATTTCATCCATTTTACAGTAATTTGTACGAATTAGGAATTCCTCCTCAGCATATCCTTGACTATTTATTTGGGTAATAAGCAGCAAACGACTGTACATGAGGCTGCTTTTATGCAAACATTTTATTATTATTATTTGACTTTGCTAGTTCCGCTTTCATGAGAAATACAGTTTTACATCAAGTCAAAGTTTGTACACAGAAAGAAAAATAAAAAAAATTTTAAATTTTTTTTATTTTTTTCTAATATATACTATATTATATATTATATTATATTTTATTTTATTTTTTTAATATATTATATTATATTATATTATATTATATTATATTATATTATATTATATTATATTATATTATATTATATTATAATATATTATATTATATTATATTATATAATATAATATAATATAATATAATATAATATAATATATTATATTATATTATATTATATTATATTATAATATACTATATTATATTATATTATACAATATAATATAATATAATATAATATAATATAATATAATATAATATAATATACTATACTATACTATACTATACTATACTATACTATACTATACTATACTATACTATACTATACTATACTATACTATACTATACTATACTATACTATACTATACTATACTATACTATACTATACTATACTATACTATACTATACTATACTATACTATACTATACTATACTATACTATACTATACTATACTATACTATACTATACTATACTATACTATACTATACTATACTATACTATACTATACTATATAATATACTATACTATATTATACTATACTGTATTATAGTTGGACACTATACTATACTATAGTATACTATGACTATTCTATACTATACTGTTGAATTATGACTATACTATACTATACTATACTATACTAAAATCTTAAACAAAAACTCAGTTTTTCAGCAGGTCGCTCCCCTGCCTATGCCTAAGATCCGATATTTATAAAACTTTGCCAACATCTGAAAAGCATTTCGAAACTTGGGATTAGTGACTATGGTTGCCATATCTTGAATAACAAAAAAGTATTTCAAACAACAACACATGATATGGTAAATCTATGCCAAGTTTCATCACCATAGCTCTAAGCCTGAGATTCATGTCTAAAATTGATTTTAAATAATATCTGCTAAGCTTGAAACTAATATAATAAAAATTGATTTAGCTTAAGTAGTATTAAGTTCACTTTTGTTAGGATATTAAATAAACTCAATAATGAGCTTTGCTTTGAAATATGTATATACAATAATATTTTGTACGAATATTAGAAATAATAAGAATATAAGAAATACACTAAAAAGAGGCCAAATGATATTTATAAACATGTTAGTTTTTGGACAACTAGTGGGTAACAAAATGTAAGGACTTTCTCGTAGTTTTTGTTAAAACATTAAATTTACCATTTCATGCATAACTTAGAAATCAGGCAAACTTATCTCTAAGTCAATTGCGGAGATTTCCAAAAGCCTTCCAGCTAAAATAAGGATTTACGAGGAAAACACTTAACAAACTAAAAATATTTATAAAATGATGGATGAGACTTATGCTACTACTATAAATTATCTTAAGACATTTGTTAGACAATGCAACTTTTGCTTTTTACGGAACACTTCAAACACGCTATTTTCCGTGTAATGATTTTGAGCTACTTGAAAACATTTTTGTTCGTTGCAATAAATCGAGCTACTTTTTTGTATGAGCTTATTACATTTCTTGGAAGGGCAAATAAATTGCTTGATCTAGATTTTGATAGATGCACGCAATTGTTTTGCACGAAATAAATGTATTGTTTAACAAGCAGCTAACTACCTTGATATTAATATATAGTATGTGGTTTAACTGAAGTTAAAGGTTCACATCTTAGAAAGTACAGTTGCGTCATTTCTCATAGAAAGAAAAAGGCAGATGAAGACATCTATATACCTATAAAATGTATATCCAGATCGACTCGCTTATTGATACTTTCTCTTAGATAGAAAGGCAGATGAAGACATCTATATACCTATAAAATGTATATATTCTAGATCAGTATCAATAACCGAGTCGATATGGGCTTGTTCGTCTGTCTGACCGTCCGTTCCCTCCAATGCTTTATGATTTGTTGTATAAAAATCTAACAAACACTTTCTCTCCTACCTTACGGCTATTCTTGTCCATTTTGATGGGCGGCAGTAGATTTTTCAAGTTTCATACAACATTTTTCCGCCCGTGGGGGCAGATTTTGTCGCGGACTTTTTCGTCAGAATCTAAACTGATTTTATTTAAATTTTTCCCTATACACGTGTTCTGTATGTTTGAAACTATTGATGTAATTTTTCTCGTGATCCTCGGTATATTATGAATGTCACAATTTGATTCGTAAAATCCTAGAATCGAGCTGTATCTTGTGACTAAAATTTGAACTCAATCGGTGCAGATTTTTTCGAGTTTTTGACATTGGACCAAACGTACATAACATTGTTATATATATAGATTGTGCTGCCTTGTTAGTGGCATCATACTTTTAATTAATTGTAAGCTAAAGAAAATTAAACTTAATTAATGTTGAATTTTGTGCCTCTCTGCTTTTGCAGCGGCTTCAGTGGCCGTCTCATCCTGGACTTTGGTGGCCATCAGTTGTGAGCGGTATTACGCTATTTGTCATCCCTTGCGTTCGAGATCCTGGCAGACAATAAGCCATGCTTATAAGATAATCGGCTTCATATGGCTGGGTGGGATTTTGTGCATGACGCCAATTGCTGTATTCAGTCAATTGATACCGACTAGTCGGCCAGGTGAGTAAAGGGGGCTGAGAATGTCCTGCGCTTTGCATGTTTATTGATATGCATCCCTGGGCTGTAGGATATTGCAAGTGCCGCGAGCACTGGCCCGACCAGGGTTACGAGCGCTTCTATAACATCATGCTGGACCTAATACTGCTCGTCCTGCCGCTGTTGGTGCTCTGTGCTGCGTATATACTCATTACACGCACCCTTTACGTGGGCATGACCGTTGGCAAGGATTCGAGGACAACGCCGCAGAGTGGCAGCGGCAGCGGGCAGCCGGCGGCAACAGCGGCGACTGCGGCCACGTCAGGCAGCAGCAGCTGTGTCCTGGTGTTGAATACCACCGCTGAGTACAATGGTAAGTCACGCCCACTTACACGTCCGCCCCCCAATTGGATTTATCGCATTGTTCACAGAGAGCAGCAATAACAACAATGGGGCAACAACAACATCAGCAGCAGCAGCAGCAGCAGCAGCAGCAACAACAACACAATCAGTAACAGCAATAGCAACAACGACGCTAACAACGACAACAACAACTACAACAACAACAACGACATTGACAACGGTGACGCTGGCCAAGAGTTCAACTTCCTCGCCAAGTTTGCGGATACACGATGCCGCCCTGCGTAGGTAAGCTAAGATGACCTATGACCCGTGACCTTAAAGCAGCAGCATTTGCCACCCGATTTCCTTAATGTGTTCCTTTAAATGTTGAATGGCCAATGAGTGCCGGCCTCATCTCAGCCACAATCTCATGTATATATACAAACGAACTGATGCGGATATAATATGTATGTATAAAGCTTTTAATGAACTCTGCATAATATGATTACACACAAACTTGCTTAAGCTCAATTGTTCAAACTAATCTATAAGTTCATTATTAATTTAAAAAAAAAAAAGAAAAGAATAATCCTCAATTAATTACAATTTGCCACTCTCAAGGTTCAATTAGGAAAGTGCTTTTACTTTTTAATCCCCTAGGGGGTTTTTTTCATGTACAAAATCATTTTATATGACTGTGTTATGAATAAGTTAGGTGCAGCCAACTTTAATCCGGACTTTTCATAATAAATTAGCCTGGCCAGCTTTTAATTAGCTAAATGAACCAATCAGCAGTTACATTGCATAAGCCTAATAAGAACTTCTACATAGCACTATGAGTATAATTACTTTCTTATCAATTACCATTACTCAAGTAATTGTTCACTCTCGGTTACAAATTTCCAAAGTCTGAGGAGCCTTGGAAAGTATTCATTCAGATTTCTGTCGAATGTTCATATTATAAGACGCTGTTCCCAAAGGGATATAGAGTATATTAGGTTAGGGAGAAAGGATAAATTTGTATGTGTAAAGTTAACAGAGTAGGCTGCAGTCGGTTGCTTCCGACGGCAATGGTCTTAATTGTGAATTCAAATGCTAACATTAAAATATCTTCTTTTTTTCAAATATTTCTTAGTCATTAGACCATGAAATGTTGAGGAAGAAGGGGTACGAGTATCGCGGCAGGAAGACCGCATATGGGAGAGGAAAATCGATGGAGAAATTTTAATGGTTTCGCTATTAATTACTTTCACAGATCCAATGAGGCCAAGACCCTGGAGAGCAAGAAGCGTGTGGTGAAGATGCTCTTTGTTCTGGTGCTGGAGTTCTTCATCTGCTGGACTCCACTGTATGTGATTAACACGCTGAGCATGTTTATTGGACAGGCACTGTATGAGTATATTGACTATACATCGATCAGCTTTCTTCAGCTGCTGGCCTACTCGTCCAGCTGCTGCAATCCCATAACCTATTGCTTCATGAACGCCAGTTTCCGGCGCGCCTTTGTGGACACCTTTAAGGGTTTGCCATGGCATCGCAGCAGCGGCGCTGCCGCCGGCGGCCTCTCGGCCAGCCAGGCGGGTTTACCCAACGTCGCCCTATCCAATCCTGGCATGGGCATGGACACTTGGCGCTCCCGATCCCGTCACGAACAACTACTCAACTCCGTGGTATATACGAACAGTGCCGCGGCCGCCGATAGTCCTCAGCTATAAAGTAGACAAGGTCCTAATAGTCCCAACGTGTAAATATGTAAATGTTGCAAATTTTTTTTTTTATAGTTTTTTTTACTTAACAAATTTAAACATAAGCAACTCTTTTGATGTTTCAATTAACATTCCTTTGTTGTCACATAAAAATAAACGGTATTAACATAACTCATCAGTTTTTCCTTAACGTTATTGATCTTTGTGTGGGACCAGCAGTAGAAGCGCTGCTTCCAAATATTCAGTATGCGCTTAGTGTCAAGCTGAATAAGGTCATCATGGGCTCGCTCCTGTTCAAATCGTCGATACTCATATTCATATTGCATTTGTTCCATTTTGGATACCCTCTTACTTTCCAAAGTCTGCGCCGCATCCAGCTGCTCAATGAGATCCTTGCGGATACAGACGCAACTCACTCGCACCATCCCGTGCTCGAAGAAGATCGGCTCCTTGTGGTAACTGAGAGCCTTAAAGACGTTGTCCGACGTGTAGTAGTGTAGAAAGAGGGTCACGCTATCGTAGGATCGCATACTGGCCAGCCTGCCCTTGTCGGTGAAGAACTGATAGACCGCATGGTACTGGTACGGCGGTATGCCCTGGATGCACACCCATGGGATGGTGTAGTCCCCACGTATTGCTGCCTGATAGATGGTCTCTCTGGTGTAGTCAATTGAGTATAGTTTCACCTTCGATGGGCCCACGATAGCATAGTTAGCATAGCTTGTATTTGGACCTTGAACGCGAGTCTTCTGTACAGGAGCCCTGGGTGTAGCCAGCAGATCATCATTTCTTGGAGTTAGAGGAATGTATTTGTGTATGTTTCTAGGCTTTGAGTACTTCATGAAGATATCGTCGATTGGACCACCAATATAGGGTGGCAAGTAAAAATCATGCGAACGCTCGCGACGCAAGCGGACTTGAGGTAAATTACCATTCATTATAACTATACTATTTGTTACTCTTTTTTAAACAATGCGAAAAATTTTATTTGTTGAATTTAGTTATTTTTTGTTAGCTTGTTGTTGCTCTGCTTATAAGTAAACTTATACTGAGCTAAGGCTATACCAGCTGTTTCCAATACGATGAAAGGCCTACTTTTACTATATACTTACAATCAACTAAGTAAACTAACTGAGTTTTCATGTCAAATCCGATTTCCTTTAGATTTTCTTTGCTTAACACAGTTCAATAATTTACATACCAGACTTAATTACATTCAAATTAATCAAAATACAGCAAACAGTCAGAGCTACTGTCTGTAGTATATTCAAGAAATTGTTATTTTTCCATCGGTTTAGAGTTTAGAGAACTGCCAGGTTAATTGTTGGGAAATGTTATAGTACAAGAACAAACGCTCAACTGAAGATTATAAAAGTAAGTTAATGTAAAAGGCCTGTAAGCTTTTGATGTTGGTATTCAGCAAATGAATGCCCTTTTAAAGTAAACAAATTTAATGGGCTTCTAACATTCGTGGGGGTAATTAGGTAAGAGGTAAGTAGAGTCATGCTGGCAATGGATAGTGTTGACAGACGTCCTTGTCCTGTCGGGGGCTTCTTTCGACGGCTGTTACTTAAAATGTAATCATTTTTGACACAGCCCGAAGCCGTATCACAGCTTTGTTGCTGTGGCTTTTAATTGTCGCCACAGTTGCTACTCGACGAGGCGACCAGCCGAGGCAGCTAACGAGCCCTATGCCCCCCGGCCAAATGTGGACCCACTGCCTCCCACTGCCACCCACTGCCACCCACTGCCAGCCACTACTGCTGGCTCTTCACAGAATCTGGTAACCCTGTGCTACCCTGCAGAAACCCATTGACCCTTGTCCGGAGCATAAGCGGCTTGGAATTGACGGACACTTTTGTTGCTGTGTCGTTGAGCTTGCAATTAAAATGTCCTGTTCAACTGCATCAATAATAAATGCGAGCCGGAGATAAATACAGCGTGGCTTGCACTCAAATTTGACACTTAGCTAAGAGCTTAAAGTGCGATTTAAGCTCTCTGCACACTGGGCCGGCAGAGAGTACGATTCTGTAGTTACCAATTGATTATTTTCCTAAGTTACATTTAATATATGTGTATTCCACAATTCCAATTAGTTTAGACTTTTGAAAAGTGTTTCTTAAAATCATTAAGAAGTCAGAAAAGCTCATTTGCTTTCGGCTGTCTACAGGATGAAGTCACAATTAATCGACAGGATAATACTATGTGAAACATTATTATATTAATTACATCTTATGTTAATCAGCTGTGCTGTCAATGTCGAAATCGCAAAATTTGTAAATAGGCGCTACGGAAATCGCAAAATTTTGCCGATTTAAGCTCGGGTGCAGTTGTCGTATAAGCAAGCTACTGGCCTAAGCTTAAAATTTTCAAAATAAGGAATAATAACAATAGCAATAAGAAGGGAGTCCCATTCACAGGAAAAAATGGGGGATTGTCCCTATAGGGACGAAAGTTTCTCTACCTCTCTTTAGAAGCAGAAAAGGTCACTTGTCGGGACATTCTTTATGAGCTCAGGGATCATATACTTCCTAGGTAGATGTCTCCGTCTAGTCCAAATATTGTCGGGACAGTCGTCCTCCCTACAGTGTAATCCTAAATCAAAATCAATCAATATCAATGTTGAGATTTATGTTATGTTATGTTATGTTATGTTATGTTATGTTATGTTATGTTATGTTATGTTATGTTATGTTATGTTATGTTATGTTATGTTATGTTATGTTATGTTATGTTATGTTATGTTATGTTATGTTATGTTATGTTATGTTATGTTATGTTATGTTATGTTATGTTATGTTATGTTATGTTATGTTATGTTATGTTATGTTATGTTATGTTATGTTATGTTATGTTATGTTATGTTATGTTATGTTATGTTATGTTATGTTATGTTATGTTATGTTATGTTATGTTATGTTATGTTATGTTATGTTATGTTATGTTATGTTATGTTATGTTATGTTATGTTATGTTATGTTATGTTATGTTATGTTATGTTATGTTATATTATGTTATGTTATGTTATGTTATGTTATGTTATGTTATGTTATGTTATGTTATGTTATGTTATGTTATGTTATGTTATGTTATGTTATGTTATGTTATGTTATGTTATGTTATGTTATGTTATGTTATGTTATGTTATATTATGTTATGTTATGTTATGTTATATTATGTTATGTTATGTTATGTTATGTTATGTTATGTTATGTTATGTTATGTTATGTTATATTATGTTATGTTATGTTATGTTATGTTATGTTATGTTATGTTATGTTATGTTATGTTATGTTATGTTATGTTATATTATGTTATATTATGTTATATTATGTTATGTTATATTATGTTATGTTATGTTATGTTATGTTATGTTATATTATGTTATGTTATGTTATGTTATGTTATATTATGTTATGTTATGTTATATTATGTTATGTTATGTTATGTTATGTTATGTTATATTATGTTATGTTATGTTATGTTATATTATATTATGTTATGTTATGTTATGTTATGTTATGTTATGTTATGTTATATTATGTTATATTATGTTATATTATGTTATGTTATATTATGTTATGTTATGTTATGTTATGTTATGTTATGTTATGTTATGTTATATTATGTTATGTTATGTTATGTTATGTTATGTTATGTTATGTTATGTTATGTTATGTTATGTTATGTTATGTTATGTTATGTTATGTTATGTTATGTTATGTTATGTTATGTTATGTTATGTTATGTTATGTTATGTTATGTTATGTTATTTTATGTTATGTTATGTTATGTTATGTTATGTTATGTTATGTTATGTTATGTTATGTTATGTTATATTATGTTATGTTATGTTATGTTATGTTATGTTATGTTATGTTATGTTATGTTATGTTATGTTATGTTATGTTATGTTATGTTATGTTATGTTATGTTATGTTATGTTATGTTATGTTATGTTATGTTATGTTATGTTATGTTATGTTATGTTATGTTATGTTATGTTATGTTATGTTATGTTATGTTATGTTATGTTATGTTATGTTATGTTATGTTATGTTATGTTATGTTATGTTATGTTATGTTATGTTATGTTATGTTATGTTATGTTATGTTATGTTATGTTATGTTATGTTATGTTATGTTATGTTATGTTATGTTATAGTGGTGTTATGTTATGCATTATGTTATAGTGTGTTGGGTGTTACAATGAATAGTATAGTCTAGTATTAATGGCTTGTAAGTCTATCAAAAATTTGAAGTTCGTGACATTAATTAGATTCTTTGAGTATTTTTTCTAGGATCTCATTTCAACCAAATGGAAATAGTTCCTAATAAACCCAGCGAGACAGATTCAATCTCTTACAATCGTGTAGACCTTATGTTTTTTCATTAACCCAATAATCCCCTAAATCCCCTATCCACTTCACTACATGTTATGCTATGTTTTGTTAAGCAGCTGTTTGTAGCAGTTGTATGTTGCGTTTAACAGCCTTTGATAAATTTAAATGTAACAATTATGTAGTTGTACATATGGTGTTGATAGTTAGTATGTACGTGCCAGTTGGCAAAACGATGGCTGCTCTGGTCCCAGTGTGCAATGGTTTCATTTGCATGCAGATGGTGTGGAAAGGCTTCGAGTATTTGATTACATCTTGATACCTCTTCATGTGAAGCACTCGACAATGTGGCCGCTTAAGTATCTTGAGCTTTGAAAGTGATTTGGAATGCCAGGACATATGCGAAATAAGTAACTGAGTGTTGCTAACAGTACTTTGACTATTTTAATAATATAAATGTTTCTTATAATCAATAAGGAATTAGTGTGTAAAGAGCAGAACTTAAAATTAATTATTAAGTGTGGACAAGCAGGAAGGCTAAGCTTTGAGAAGATAATTTAACTTTGCAAATGTTGTAATTTGCATAGTTGTGCGTCAAGCGTAATCATTTAGCTGACCTTCCTCCCTCTCCCTACCTATGATTACGTAATCATCCAAAAAAAAATTTTTCAGAGATGAAAATATACATTTTGCACACGTTTACCTACTTTTGTAAAGATTCTTTAGAAGAATTATCACTTGTAATTAAAGTATAATAAATCTTCTTCTTCGAGAGAGTTCTAAGTGTCACACGGTCGAGAAGTATCTTATTGTTTATGCGTGCGAAATATTTTAAAAATGAATATGTTGAACGAAGGCATTTTAGATAGATAAGATAGAATTTTTGCCAAGGACCCTCCCCCCAGGTAATCAAGCAAAATCATATGGTTGACTACCACCCACTCCCTTGATGATTGACCCCTAAGAAAGTTTTTCAAGGCTTCTTCTGAGGAAGCTAAGTTTAAATTACTTGGCATTTTAATTGTATTCATATTCGAAACTACAATTTTTAAGATATTTTTTTTGAGATTTTGAATATCATTTGAAAACAGCAGAATTTTAAAACTTAAGATTTGAGACCGGTTATTTTGTGAGTCCAAATTCATGCTTGACATTAGAAAACTATCTCGAAATCGGTCTGACACTTCCAGTTCCTATAACATTTGTGAGGTTATTGCGACTGCGGACCTGTTGCTAACGATATACGTTAACAGTGTGACGTAATATTTGGCAGTCACTGCGAACTCAGTCACAGTTAGGTCGATATAGCTCAAAGGACTTCATTGCTCTGCGTAACAGACTTAATCCTACATTTTTGTGTTAGCAGTCAATTTGCAACAATAACTGTTTATGAAGCATTCAATGGAGCAAACACACATTTTCTGCTTTGGAGCTGCGCTCGATTTGGTGGATTTCAATCTGTTGTGGCAGCCACCAATTGCTCTTGCATGCCTCAGTGAATGCCAAATGCCATCAGCAGCTGCATCATTAGCTCCACAATCGGCAAACTCCATTACAATCTGCACGCCACCCAATTTGTCAAGTCGCCAGTCCAGGCAAGGACTCAAGCTCCTAAGCTCCCAAGTTGCAACGGCAAGAGGTTGTGGAGATGAAGTGTAAGTATGTGAGAAGCAGTGAGAAAGAGAGAGTGAGTGAGTTAGAGAGAGAAGGAGAGAGTAAATGCAATTTGTTTTATTCAAGCAAATAACTTTGTTGTTTTGCAACACAGTAGCGAAGGGCACAGAGGTAGAGAGGTAGAGAGACTCCTGTCTCAAACTTACTAGCCAGGATACAGAAGTGAACCAACTCCTTTTCGGTCTCTCCACACGTAAGTTGCATGGCCCTAAGCAAACTGTTGTTAGTTTTTGCACCGCATTTCCTTTCGCTTTAAGTAATTTCATTTATGAGTTTTTTACATACAGTTACAAAAGAAAAGCTACACACTGTTGCAGCCAAGGTTAAAAAATTTGACATAAGTAAAATGTTATAATAACAAGTAAGAATGCTATAGTTGAGTATACCCAACTACAAAACTCCCTGTACCCAGGTCAAAAATTTCCGATCGCATCTTCGTTAACTTCAAATACAGCGCGATAAAAATCACAAATCGAAACGTTTCCCTGAAGACACCTTGTTGACAGACCAAACAAATGAGGCGAAACAAACTGGCAGGACCCAAGGAGTGAAGTATGATCGACTATGGCATACTCTGTACAAACTTCGCGAATTATATTTTAGAGTAACAAATAAATACTCACAGCAATGTGACCAGAGTTGAATGTCCTTGTAGATAATTATTTCCATACAAAATTTGTTTTCGACCGATAGTTTCTATTATTTCTATATGATATAGTTGTCCGATTTGGGTAATATTTTAACACAAATTTAGTAGCACAACAACACTTCAAACCCGAAAGTTTGGCACAGATAGCTTGGAAAACAAAAAATTTGAATATCGTGAAATTAAACACAAAGGCGGTGCCACGCCCATTTTTCCATGCCACTTGATATTATATGTTCTTGAGTTATTAATTAATACCCGAAAAAAGTATCCACTTTAACTAAAATGCACTGATCAAGCACCCGTTTCATTATTGGTAAACTAGAACAATTTGGGAATTATAAGGTGCACCTGCTGTAAAATTCACTTTGAAGCTGCGCTTTGCAGCCATATCGAGATATTCACTTCTCATCTGTCTGATCCACTTTCCCCCCGGGATGCAGTACTGAAACTTGTTTGTTGAATAACTTCCGTGTTTATTATCCGATCAACTTGAAATTTACACAGTAGATTAAGGATGACTAAAGTATTATACATCCCAAGTCCCAACGCTATATCTTGAAAATTGTTACTGTAAAACGTTTTTATTGAATAGCGGGGGAATATCTCGGATCCAAAATAAACTTGACCTGCGCCTGCTATACACGAACCTACATTCCAAATTTGGTGTCTCTAGCTCCTATGGTTGCTGAGATCCTTGCGTTCATACATACGGACGGACAGACGGACGGACGGACAGACGAACAGACAGACGGACATGGCCAAATCGAAAACTCTTTTGATGCTGATCAAGAATATATATACTTTATAGGGTCGAGATGTCTCCAATACCCCCTTTTTACCCATTTTATGGGTACAGGGAGTAAAAATGGAATAAGTAAGTAAAGCTATATACAGGATGCCCAAGATTGAATACCCTTGAATATGTTACTTTTTCAATGTAGAATGGCTGAATTTAAGGCAAAATTTGAACATATTTTGCCATGGGGCTGGATTTTCCTGAATCGGAAAAATGTGTTTCGAGGCATCAGATTCAGATCTTAGAAAAAGAGTATAAAGCCGGTTTACTGGCAAGCAAAAAGGTTTAATAAAACAGTCTTTCGCGAATTTCCACGATTACGGACAGAATTTACGGAAAAATTATTTCAGATTGAAGATGAAGCTACTATAAAATGACAGATATATAGCTTCTACCGTTTGGCCAATCAGTCAGTCAGTCAGGTTAAAGAGTTCTATACATAAAGATATATTTTATATACATAGCTCATTTCGTCACAAAACTAAAATACCTTATGTAAGGGTATCAATAAGCATGGCCATTTGCCGGCCAAATCTTAGCAATGACAGGATTGATTGTCAACTTTATGTTGTTGTTGCTTTCTTCTCCATTCTTCAAATTCTGACTGCCTTTGGAGTGCCTGTCCCTAAGCCTTACCCCTATGCTGTCCCAACGTACTAAGTATGCGGGAGGATATCTTTAATGCTGGGTTTGGACCTCGTGTTGCCTTATTCGTAGCAATTTGTGCGGCGTTGTCAAAAGGACTAAATGAAAATGCTCTAGTCGGGAGTGCTTGACTAGGAGATACCCTGTGCCAGGTCTGAATTATCGTTATTTGTATACCCTGTGTCACATTTCAAATTGTGTGGTATGAGAATCTTTTGTGGTTAAGTCGATATCCGCTTATTTTTAAGCTTTTATGTGTTATTAATTTTATATACGGTTGGATGAAAACTATCTCTGTATTAATGGCTTCTACAATATATAATAAAATGTATATTAAAAAGGGAATTTTTAAAACTATGACATTATTTCATCACTTAATCAATCTTTGCACCGAACGGCTCATATCTTAAACCTACTATTGGAACAATCGGTTGATAAAGAATAATATATAGCTTCGGCATATATGGAATCTGTTATAGCTCGTAGTTAGGTAACTATGCCACCCCTTAACTGCTTTTACACTGCCACTACTTTAGTATACCCTACTTAATGCCTGTCATGTTTACAGGGTATTGCGAAAAGAGAAATGCTGAGCTCATGGCGTAAAAGTACACTCTGCGGTTTGGTCTAGGGTTTGAATTTGGGTTTGTGTCTAGCAGCCAGAGCTGCTGAATTCAACAAAATTGGATTCAGCTGAAGTGCGAAAATAACTGAAAGTGGCTAAAAATATTTGAGTTATATGCTTTATGGGTTTGACTTCTGGCACGCTGCAGTAAAACACTTGTAATATTCCATATACTATTCATGCCACAGTTGCGGCCTGATGGAATCTGGCCCAAAGGCAAATTCATCAGCATTAGTAGCTGCAAGTCTAAACAGTCTGCATACGGCCCGAGGTGTCAAGGACGACGGCACATTGCCAGCTTAACGAGGCTATTTGTTGGCAACAGGTCACATTATTCATGAGGTTTTTGCCAGAGACTAACCGCCCAAGGGCCCATTCTTGTTAGCCTTGTTAGTTGGCATTCTAGCATGGCAAAATGCAATATAAATAAATTCAATGAGAATTGATCTTTTGGGTAAGTTGCTCTCAGTCTTTAACCAAAACATAAATGATTTATGTTAACAATGTTATAAATCTTATGTGTAATCCTACAATTCAACTGCTAAGATATATGGAAATGAGACACAAGCCGATAACTGAGAACTTACATATGTTTGACGCGATTTCACTCTTAGATACTATTGTTAGTCAAATTGGGTATTTCACAAGGACAACACAACATCTGCTGGAAGCACTTGCTGTCATAATTTGACATATTGTTGACACACTTATGCAAAATAATATTGATAATAATTAATAATATTCATCTGAAATGCAAACAATGCAATTTGATTAGAGCAAAATGACGACTTTAAGATACATACTTGTAATTGTGGCTCAATTCGGCATCCAAATGAACACAAAATGAAACTGAGACTTTAATCAAATGCAAATACATATTCAGGACACGTGCTTGATTTGACTCACAGGATATCTAGAGCCAGTGAATCACAGGCGGAGCCCCCTAGTGGGTGGCCCAATTGGGGTCAAGTGGACGGAGAGGGTGCATATGGACCACGAAGTTGGCTGCCATACATCCGGCATAGGCATCAGCTCCCCGCGGTCAATCGTTAAATAAACAAACGTCGAAGATGGAGCCACTTGAACTCTGGACAAGGGAAGGACTGCAGATGATGACGATGGTGAAAATGATGAAGATGAAGGCGACGATGAGGATGATGTGCAGGATACGAACGGACGGACGGACAGACGCAGCCTCAAGCGAAGCTCACATTATCCTCCCGAGTAGGCGTAAGTGTGTATTAAAGGGTGTTGTTTGGACATCGCTCTTGGGAAGTGTTGGAACTTAATTTCGATTGGAAAGTGTTACCAAAGGCCCACAAGGCGAAGCTCCAGTCCGCCACGAGTCGGGCAGGGAGTCAGCCTCGAAGTTACTCATAGGAAACATAGGAAGTTGAGCTGCTGAAGCACTAAATTTGTGTGTCCTGTTCGTATCCTGGTGATTTGCCGTGCGCTGTTCGCTGTTCGCTGGCAAACATGACTGGCCAGATTACAACTAATGTGAGTGCATATGAATGAGTGTGAATGTTAATTTCTTGCCTTTGTCGAGCTAATTGTGCGTGAGTAATGAGTGGATTTACTCTGTATTCCCAACGAGTTGGCCAGCTAACCTTTTAGGATTGTCAGCATAAAGTTAAGATTGATTATTCATAACCACTGAATGGAATGCATTTGTATTAGCCCCGACCAGTGGTCCGACCTGTGGGCCTCCCGTGGGCTCGTGGACTGCGTGACATCGTGACAAATGGTTAGGCCGCCAGGACACGTACATCCTGTGGCAGTTCGTAAATCGATGGATTTGTCATCGATGTGATGATGGCGACATGAAACGCGTGCTCATCACCCCCACCCCCTCACTCCTTTCAGGACCACCTCTGCGGCTATTCTCTTCTACTCCCGTCAAGTAAACGGCTGAGCCCAGCTCATTTTCTTTGTCCGCCCTCTTATGAATATTTTCCATTTTCCTCGATGTTGTCTAAGATTCCACGCTCATCAAGGTCCTTGCTTATTCCCGGCATATATCTAATTTATTTTTATCGCACCTTCTATGCTCCACTGCTAAATGTCAACTGTCACACTCCGGATACTGGATAGACCCCTCCTCAATGACCTTGCGACTCCAGCCAGCCTTGGGGTACCTCCTACGCAGTACTCGTCTGTAATTTGATTGTTCCGGACGTCGTTCTCGTTGGCGTCTGCTGTTTATGACACTGCGACGTGTACCCCATGCCCATCCCCGTCTCCCCGTCTCCGTTATCATCCTGCACAGCGATCCTCTGGCAGCCACAGTTGGCAGCACTTGACGGCGCCCTCCAACCCCCCTCTAGACCTAGACAGGGGTGGATTATGCTGGGCAAATGCCCAAGTAATGCGGTATAATCTCCTCCTCGATACACGACAATTGTTGGATCATTATTCCTGTGGCAACGCCTGTGGGCATAGGCTTTATATCTCACACTCCCTCGATGATTTCGTGTGTCAGTTCGGAATGCCAAATAGAATAAATGCAATCAAATATAACTGAATAGTTTCAATATTCGGGCAGCAGATGGGAAATGGGTTGCCATTAAATTGAACTCAAAGGAGCGGCAGGATGTAGGAGTAACTAAATGGGGACGGTGAGGTTCTGGACTGTTTGTGTGTCCTTCCCAGCGACTCTTTACTGACCTACTAATACCGAGTAGGGTTTCGTTTCTCTCCTCCTTGACAGGGGAATTAGATCGACCTTGTGACAGTTTAACTCCAGACTGGCGGCGATTAAATGGTGGCTGCAAGACGCTTACATCGTTTTGGGAAACAGGCAGGGGAATATGGCAGGTGGGTGGTGGTGACAAGTGCAACTGACGACAGCCTAGACAGTTGCAATTTGAATGCCAAGGACGTCGTCTAATCAGAAGAAGAAGGATAGACAAAGCCAATAACAGGGATACAATCGGGTGTCGCGGGCATGGGAGAATGGTTTTCGTTTAGAATTGTCTGCTGGCTGCTGGCCAAGGACGACATTAAGAGTGCAGACTGCAGGACGCAGAACTGCAGCCACATATTGCTGTCACTCGCTGGAGCGGGCGGTGTGGGGAGTCACTTTTTAAGTGTGGGGGCCACTTTTTAATCGCCAGGCACTCAACTCCACTGAACTGAACAGACTTTCATGGGTACTTTGACCTTTTGGTAGCTGTTAATTGTTTTTACACTGACCGCAGTAATTCAGGGTATTATTCAGTGCTGCGAGTCATTGGACTGCGGCTTTTACCCCGTCGGGGCTCGACTGGTTGCAAGCAGCTTGTTCGTTTGCTGAAAGACGGGTCTGACTGGGACATCGACAGCCAATCGAGTTGATTCGCATTTTTGATTATGGCCTAGACGTTGGCATGGCCAAAACTTCCACTTGGGCGCGTCGCTTGGCCATAACAGTTGACGAGGCCATTGACCGGGCAAGGTGAATGAGGATGACAACGGTCACAGTAAAGGGAAGGGAACTGAGGTTGAAAACAGAGACGAAGGCGGAGACGGAGCCAAACAAGGAGATGACATATTTTGGTAATTTGGGAATGCATGCAATTTGGGACAGAAAGTTTAGGCCATAAACTACAAAGTTGCATAACCGGGCTAGATATAATTTCCAATTAAAGTTTTCCCTATGCTGTTTGCCAAGTCATATGCAGAAGCTGAATAATGAATAGTTTGCAGTTGGGCCAGAGACAATGGTAAAATGTCTTGTTAAATTGTCCAAATACTTACTCGTATTCAAAGTTGCACAGTCACTGCTTTGTGCAAACATTGAAAACCTTGTCAAATAGTTAAGCTGGCCACAAAGTCAAAAGTAACTGTATGAAATACCAGCCAAGGCACACATTTTGTGGAACAAACTAAGCTGATGCTGAACGAAGTCTTGCCCCATTTAAAGGCATGCATCGAAAACAATTTTCGCTTTGGCAGTTTGCAGTTGAAAACCGCCACAAACAAGGCCAAGACCACAGTCACAACCACAGCCAAAACCACTTAGCGCCGCCGGCCAGTTGACCAGTTGACCAGTTTTCTAGCTTTCCAGTGCAATAGACAACTCTTGGAGACATTGTGCATTCAGGATAACAAAGAGAACCAGCCAGGCTCTTGTCCACTGGCCTCTGATTGCAACGTGACTATGCATTGATTGCACATTCAGCTAACAGCAGTTCTTGTTTAGTGTATTTGGCCATGGCTTAGTCCGTGCCCATGGCCTCTGCGCATTGCTGCACTTATTAGTGCTCGGCTTCAAAGCAAAATGGCCAACAGGCTTCGGCGTCACGTAAATTGCAGTTTTGATTTTAAATGATTGCCGTCTGTGGTATGAGCCCATACTCGTAAATGAGTATCCGGATGTGTGAGTGTGTGAGTGTGTGTGTGGGCGAGTGAGTGAGTGTCCTGCCTGGGGAGGGTTGAAGCCATTGAAATTGTCTCCGCGATTGCAACTGATTGCAATTTCCCCGACAAATACCATCTGAATGTTGCAATGCTTCACTACGCAATACTTAAGCTCGTGTTTCCTGTTGGGGCTGCGGACTCCTTTGCACACCCTGTATCCATAGCACGGATAAAAGGTAGTACCAAACTGTGTAGCATCAAGAAATGCAATTAAAAGTTATGCGGCTGAACAAAATCAAGGCGAAAAGTTTAGCCAATATGAATATAAAAAGCTCCACACATCCTTTTTCATGGACTATTCAAAAAAGATCAATTTTTTGTATTTTGTAATTCATTTAAAATAAATTAATTTTCAAACCTATTTTATTAGCCAAAAATAAAAATTATGAATTTATAATGAAATTTCAATTCTTATATAAAAATCAAAGCTCATATACCAATATAAAGGTATTGAGACTGCGATCATACATATATATATATATATATATATATATATATAACAACTTCTATTATACATAGATTGGTTCAAGAGTTATTCAAAATCTGTTTCTATATTCAACCTTTAAAATAAAAATAACTTTTATTATCAACTTTTAATTTAAAAATTTTAAAAATAAAATAAAATAAAAGTTGAAAAACATTTTCGGCTGAAAAGAGTTTTTTTTAAGAATTATGTAGGAATTATTATGTAATTAAGAATTATTTAAGAATTATGTAATTATGTAATGGTCTAGCTCCCTGTACCCAGATCTACAGTTTCCAATTTTAAGTTGTGGCTGCGCTGCTTCTTCCCCACGCTCTGTAGCACTGAATCTTGTTTGTTGAATAACTTAAGAGTTTTTTGTCTGATCGACTTGAAATTTGGACAGTAGATTAAGAATGACTAAGGTATTATATATGCTAAATTTTAAAACTATATCTTTAAAATTGTTGACGTAAAACGTTTTTAAAGAATTGCGCGGGTGTGGGGAGGGCTATCTCGGATGCAAAATAAACTTGACCTGCCAATGGTAACAGGAACCTACATTCCAGATTTGGCGACTCTAACTTGCATAGTTGATGAAATCGTCAGACGGACAAAGCCAAATCGAAATCTCTTTTGATACTGATCAAGAATATATATACTTTATAGGATCGGAGATGTCTTCTTCCGCCTCTTACACACATTTTCACAGATTTAGTACCCCCATTTGATGGGTACAGGAAGTAAAATGATATTTGCGTTATTATTTTCCTTAACCTTAACCATATTGAACAAAAATGTGTTTAGAATGTGTGTTTTAGCGACGTGTAATTTTGTAAATGAAATATTTAACAGGCTCGACGTCAACAATTCAGGGTGAATATAGAAAGTTAGATATGAAAAGTATTGGCTGGTCATATAGCGCTATTTTGGATGCTGCCAAGCATCCTCATCAGTGACCTTTATCATTAGAAATTGTTGTCCAAACTTGTCCGTATATGAGTAGTAGTCGGCTAGATTCGAACCCGAGTGCTCCCGTCTGTAAGGCGGATGCCTTAACCTCTGACCCACTTGCTGTCCGATCCCGGCTTGAACTAATTACTGTCATCAACAGGTCCATTTGAAATCCTAAGTCCGCACCAAAGCTTAATCCCCTAATCTAAGTTTCTAACCCTTACAGTTCTATTTATTATTATTAGAACCAATTGTTTTGAACTTTTCTTATCAGTTTTGTAAAAGCTTCGCTTTCTGTGTTTAGTTAGTTTGAATCTCAGTTAAATAAACAAATTGAACTAATAATTTGCTAGAATATCATAGATATAATTTGTAGCATATGAATTGCTCAGTCAAATGCACTTATTCCGATTATTGCTGGATAAACGTTTATATTTAAGTACACTTAAGCATGAAAAGTATAATAAATCCACTTGAATCACGTGGAAAGAATTGGCAAACAATTGCATTACGAGCATTAGTCATTAGTGCATAATTAATGAACAAACTTATTGCATCATAAATAAGTGTGTACTTCAATTCAGTAATATAATAGCACTCGAACGTTGAGTATAAATAAAACTCCCAAACAATGCCGAGTAATCATCAATAAACCTCACATTAACTAAATGTATTTATGTACGGGGAGAGTGCTCTCTAACTCTTAAAACAGAGTATCCTCAGGTAGGATGGAGTATTGATTGAATTAGTTGAATGTTTTGGGTAGCTCTTAGCTGGTATAATCCATCTCACTTATGGATGAAAGCAACCAATAATCGACAAAGTTTTATACTAATTAATTTAAATTGGCATGACTGTTGCTTTTGTGTCCACTTGGGTCAGCCCAATTAGATGAGTCGTAAGTAAGGATATAAAGGAATGAGTGATTATCTCAAGTGTCCTTTCGACAGCTCTGCCATTATACGAGTGCGCGTACTTAACGTATCCTTTGGATGTTCAATGACCACAATTACGAGCTACGAGTATTTTCCCATTCAACAAATAACAGACAGCATCTATTAATATACCCTTTGAAGGGATACTTTAACTTTATTACATTGAATTGGACATTCCAAGCATATATACCACAAAGTATTGTATTCTTCATCAGCCGAGTTAATCTATTCATTTTTTCTGTTTTTTATTTCAACTACTCTTTCTGAATAGTTTCGCGGGCATTACATATGTTTGATTTGGCTGGATTCAATCACTATCAATATCATACTATATATGTCATTCTAACAATCAGTTCAAAAGTTGTGCTCTTGTATGAAAAACTTCTCTGTTTACAAAGATATCCTGACCAAACTCCATAAAACCAAACCTAAACAAGCTGACTAAATTCAAAGTTGGCCAATAGCTGACTCTTTAATTCTAAGTTAAACGCTTCAGATGTTTTCATAGTTTGCTAAGTTTGGATTACAATAATATCTTAATAATAATAATATCTTATGTATACTATAACATACAATATATTATTGATTTCTACTCCATAGAGTATACAGTTGTCAAAGGAAACTTCGCAGAAAAATAACTAATTTCTTAAGAAAATCAAATATTGTCGTCGAGGGTATATCTATTCGGCAACCGATTTTGTTTATTTTAGCTTTTGCCACGTTGCAAAAATTGTAAACATTTAGTTTATAGGCCTGGTCGGTTTCGTTAGCCGCCACTTGCCAGTTGGAGCTCACTTTGTTTTACAACATTTTTATGCGATTCTGTCCGCAAATATTTCACACAGCCGAGCCCAGTGACGCGGAAACGGAAACGGCAACGGCAACGGCAACGGCAATGGCCGGGCAGCAACATACCCCAACCAAACATACCAAACCAAGCAATGCCAGCCCCAATGCCGAATCGGCAATGCCTAAAGCTGCCACCGGCCAAATTGTCGACGCTGCCACTTTGGTCGATTCTTACAGCCCAGTGATTTCTTTGTGGCAATGCATCAACATCAGCATCAACATCAACATCAACTTTAAACATTTCAAGCAACGCACAATGGTCACAAGGACACATCTCTTTGACATAAAGTCGGGATATAAATAAACCGGGTTGAAGTTGGCCTCTTTGATATTTATGTCAAGTATGTAGTAAAAACTGGACGAACATTTGACAACGCCCACTCTCATCGCCTCCGAGCCCAAGTCCTTTGGGTTGCTCTATCAACCGACTTTCTGTTTAATTTACAACTAATATAAAAATAATCTATGCAAACTTTCCTCTTAGTTTCCAAGCTACATTGATGAAACTTGGCAGAGTTGAAAAACTTTTTGTTCATCGAATTAAGAAAATTTATTGGCGCCCTCATTGCCAGCTTATGCTCTATATGAAACTTTAAGAAATTTTATATATATATATCATAATATCAATATCCTTTTTCATTTTATACCCTTGTAGGGAGTTTTATAACCTTGTCTCGAAATGTGCATAGGAACAATCGGCAGACAATTTTGTTGTTCTATTCAGAACTCTTTTATTTATGAAGATATTCTGACCAAACTCTCCGCATCGGAGTCTTTATATGGCCTATACAATTCTATTCACCTTATTTTTGAACAAACCTCTTACTTTCTTGCCGGTGCCCTGGGCCACCGCCTACCCCCGTTTAGACCACTTCCCCAAATAAACATTTACTCAAAATAGAACATTTAGATATTTATGCCAAACAGACCAGGTTTTTTGGCCATAGTAGTGCGTCCAACCCCGAAATTATAGTCACAATATTATTGTCATTTCGATCCCAGCTAGGTTCCGGGGACCGTTTTATTTTTCTGTTAAGACATCGCTTAAAGCGCTTTCATTTACCCGCTTTAAGTTACTTCCTTAAAGTAACTTCCTTAAAGTGATACCCCGGGCTGTGTATAGGTCCAGCTACCTTTTGGTTCGTTACTATTTAAATAGCATTCAGTTGGCCGATGGCAACTGTGCGTAAATGTTTTATATGCGACTAAATTTATTAAATTTGTAATAAAATCATGGCGCACAAGGACGAAAGCCAGGCATTCACCACAGGCTCCATCCGGTGGACTGTTCGCAATTTATAGAGCTGAAAGTCGTTGTATTTCGGACTGAATATCTTTCATACTCAAATGGGGGCAAGCGACAAAAAATCCCCAAATATAAGCTATATTTCGTTTGATGATTACTCAAATATATTCTGAAATCGAGGGAGAACAGTTAAATCGTAAAGACAATTTGTTCAGGTTAGTTTGCAGAACGTTAAAGTTTTTACATTGTAGAATAAATTGTCGACTCAACGAGCCTGTTGTAACTATATGTTATAGTAATCTGATTCTTGTACTTAGACTTTGATGCTGATCAAGAATATAACTTTATACTTTGTCAGCTAACAAAATTATTATACTCATTGAAAGGTTATAACAACGAATTTAGAATAATGCTATGATTATTGGAATATGTATATCTTAGCATGTCGAGGCCAGAATATCTCCTCGTCGAGTACTCTTTTCACGGCATAAAGCTGAACCAAGTCCAATTTAGGTCTGGCCTTAGATTAAATTCTATTTGCACTTTACTAATCACTGAATGCCTTAAGTCAAGGTTCAATTTGTGCTTGAATAATCACAATTGAGGTCATAATTCCCTTGACTGATGTCCAACTGTCAAAATGCAAGCTTGTGATTAAGTAAATCATAAATTGTGCTCAACAATTTTCTCCGTGTGCTGTTTACTTGCATTAAGGAAATTCTGTGGTTGAACTTTTGCGTTAACATAAATTGTGTTTATATATAATTCACGTATACAAAATATATACACAGTACCAAGCAGCCAAGTAGCTTGGATTATAGCTTTTGCCAATGGAACTATGCAAATTGCACTTAGACTCATTTCTTTAGGGGGAGCCCGCCAAAGATGAATGCAGTTTGTCATGCAAATATTTTTGTAACAGCACCTGAATGTCTTTTAATTGCCAGTTGACGATGATGGCAGCTCCCCGCCGCCCCTGCCATCTAGTGTCTGTTCAGCCCAGATCCGGGCCAGCTCAACTGCTGTGTGGCTTTTATAGTCCTTGGCATTCTGTTTTGCTTAGCTGGGCACGTTGCGTATACGCCGAGCAGGACATACAAGGAACAGCATGTATCTAAGTATAAAAGAGGACTATGTACGCATTAGAGGTGGCCAAATGAGGATGTGGGTGAGCTAGGTAAGATTTAATCTAGCTTAAATAAATACATATATAAAATATATATAAAAAAAATTTAATTTAATTTTAAATTTGCTGCATAGTAGAAATTAAATTTGATTAATATCAATTAAAAACTTAAGACAGATAATAAAATTTCTGGATTGAAACAAGTAAGAGTGCTATAGTCGAGCATAGCGAGTATACTTAATATTCTTTTGCGAATATCTTGAAGTTTGGACAGTATATTGAGAGTAAATTAAGTATTGTCGATGCCAAAGCTATATCTTGAAAATTCTTGCTGCAAAACGGTGTTCATCGAATTGCGGGGAATCGGGGGGAGATATCTGAATCGGCGTATGTTATACAGGAACCTACTTTCCAATTTTGGTGTCTCTAGCTCAGAGATAGGGACAATATTGATTTTGCAATACCACCAAAAGGCAATGTGATTTTTAAGCGCTATCTGATACTTTATCTTGCCCAAGTGACCTCCCAAGTGAGAGAATCCTCCAGTAATGTACATAGTATTATTATTATAACCATTATTTTTTAATTAAATGAGTTTTCTGCTACCTAGCGTGGCAGTTTGAGCAAGTTGTGTATTATTATTAATATTGAGAAAACATGCTTCAGTGTAAAATTAAGTGATTTAGTGAGGAGAATGCCATCGATGGTCTGCCACCTCTAGTCACTTATCTGGCAAGCTGAGCGCACCCTGTGTGCGATAAGTGCCACAATTCGGTGTCCTTGCAACGTGGCCATGCAGAAACAGGTTCCATTCAATGTGAGGATGTGAGGCAAGGTGAAAATACTTAAGGTAAGCAAAAAAAGAAGCGAAAAATGAGCCTACAGCTGCTCAATTACGCTGACTGGGCTGTTTAGGATGTGGGCTCTTTAGCCATCGATTGGGGCTAGCCAATATTTGCAAGAAATCTGTAAGCTAGCACAAGGTAACTACATGTTATATAATATGACAGTACTTGCCAAATAACAGTCCTACTTACTCACCTTAAACAATTAATTAATGTGTATAAACCTGGCGTGATATATCAATTTCAACAATTGCTGCTCTTAAGCCCCAAGCCAAACCCACAAACATATGTTATGGGAATAAATTGCTTTAATATTCGTGTAGTATTTTGTACTCATCGGTGCACTTGAGCTCCCGGGGGAGCAGTCGCTTTGATTTTGGGGACAATGCTTACAAAGACTTTGCTATTTATTATGTTTACAATTTAATAAATATTTTGTGGCCAGTTTCCTTAGCACAGAAGCAACCTTCTGCATTCCGATATAAAAATCACTCAAAAGAAACTTCAAAATAGAAAGAAAAATAATAAAAACTCAACTAAAAAGTCAGCAGTCGTATGTGCCGACTGCAATATACTCTGTTTGCTTATTTGTGGCGGCGGTAGGGGCATGGCAAAAACATTCGTTTTAATGTTAAATTTGGTGACTCTAGTTATAAAGTTGTGGCAGTTATAACTTTGCCTCCTTTTGCGGGGTAGGGGGTAGTGTTTATATACAACAAGTCAGCTAGGAATGTCAACAGTAGTCTATAAGTCAAATTAAAAATTAAAATAAAAAAATATATTCTAGCTATAAATGGATTCCGGAAGTGCACCACTTGGTTCAAAAGATATATACATTCAATTTAAATTTTCAATTTTTGAAATTAAAATGGAATAAGTAACTTTTATTTTTGATTTTTATATTCAAAAATGATAAGTGTTCTATGATGATTTTTGAAAACTAATTGAAATCTTCTTATTCAGGCCTGTTCCCAATTCCACTTTCACTCGAAAGTGGCTTTTTATATATATATATTATTATTTTTACTTGAAATAGCTGTATATATATATATGTAAATCAAACGGTATTTAAACATTTTCTTGCAAACTATTGTTAACATATTCAAATTTGTGCGGTTTTGTTTTGAGCCGTCTGGCAGCTCTGGTCATTTTTCGATGTTTACCAACACTTAAAGCTATCAATTATCGTGTCGATAAACACATATCGGTCAATTTTTAATTGCATTTATTTTATTATTGCGGCAATAAAGTCTTGCTCCGCCGCCGGAATTTGCTTTCTTATTTTCAGACGCGTCGTTAGAGACTAATATTATTCATTTTGATGCAGTATTTATGTGGGGCCCCTGAACTTTTGAATTCGTTGTGAAACAGCTGATGCTACCGATTACTTATTGCTATCGAAACTCGGTTTCAAACTGGATTGCAAATGAGAACAGAACCTCGCAAGACGAGCGGAATTAATTCGTTTTTACTTTTTAAAAACGAGTGAAATTCGGAACAGGCCTGATTATTTCATAAAATGATTTCATTGATTTTATCATCTAATTTTTATTTTTTTTCTATTTTGACGGTCTCTGTGTCGAACAGACGCACATTCCACAATCCCAGTATATTCAGTTGCCAAATATATTTTGTTGGAAACAGAGTATAAAAAAGGACAGATGGGAAAATCCTACTGATGGAATGTTTATTGCGTTGTTTGGCTAACCGCAAGCTCGTTTAACAATTCGGCTCAGCTGTCATTTAATTTGGTTTGAAATTGAATTAAAACTGCCTATGTCCTGGAGGCATCAGATAGTTAATACGATTATGAATTGGATTAGCAGCCGAAGCTTAAATTGATATTAAATCAATGTACAAATTGCATTGATTGCAATACATCAAAACTAAATTGAATATGAAATGAGTTGAATCGATTGGCAACTGTCTACAATTAAATCAAATGTAAATCAATTAAAATCGAATTGAATTGAATGAAATTTTTATTGTCTGTCTGGCTCTTAAATAATTGAATTGTTTAATCAAACTTCAATCGAGAAATTTCTATGAACGTGAGAATTTTGTGAATTTATAAAATTCTTTAAAGCTATATCTGGCTTAAATCAAATACTCGTAGACAAATAGTCTCTAGACGAACGTGCTCAAAGATCACGAAACAGCATAATTCTACTAAAAAGTTTATTTGCCAACCTACTTAATATTCACAAAATGTATTTACCTGGCTAAATTCAGTATTTTGCGTACAAAATTTACGTTCTTCTTATCGGTGTTATGAAAAAACATTAAAGCATCAACAGCATTTTAAGCTGATATCATTTTTGCCAAGGTTAGCAACAATTTTAAATTAAATCAAGAAAGTGCAGCTGTCTTCGGGTTGCCGAACATTGTATTTATATATCCTTGCGGGAAGTTTGTTTTCATACAAAAAGTCAATTTACCACAGACATTTTCTTTTTTGTGACTTAGACGTAATCAAATTTAGCAAAACTTTATAAAGTTACTGTCTAAAATAGCTCGCAATTGCTGAGATTGGTTTGTCTGGTTAAGCAGTCATAGAAACACAAATATGCCAACTTGGCTAGTTAGATTTGGCTATCGAAACTGATTCAGAATATGTATATATATATATAAATATATATATACTTAGTGGTGTCTTCAAGGCGTTACACATTTCGTTAAAAAATTTATTACTATTATTGTTATGCATAGCTTACTAATTATGTAAAATTATACATACATTTGAAGCTATGAATACTAAGACTTTGAATTAGTTTTATATTGTGTAGGAGCTGTGGTAAATTCCTATTCCTTATACCCTTGCAGAGGGTGTTACGCATTGAAGGCGACGTTTCCGATTCCAAAAAATTATATATATTTTTGATCTGCATCAATTGCCGAGTCGATATAGCGATGTCCCTCTGTTTCTACGCAAACTGGTTTCTCAGCTTTAAAGCTATTATAATGAAACTTGGCACAGGCCACTATATTATATAGCTGTCATAGGAATGATTGGACGAAAAGCATGTTCTTGTATACTGACTGTACAGAGTATAAGGAACATTGCTGCAAGGGTATATACATAGTTTCGGCACCTTGAAGATATCCGTTCTTTCATATTAAATACTAAGATAATACCTTATGCTGGGGTACGAAAAGCATTTGAAAACATTCCCATATCCTTTAACTGCAATCAATGAAACATTCAACCCACAGGATCGAATACACTGTTTATATTTATCGATTGTGTATGAAATTGGTCTATCAAAATATTATAATTACTAATTTTAGTATTATTCGGATTGAAGGAAGGTCAGACGAGTAGTTACAAGCTAACACCCTAACTTTATTTTATAGCACTGGCTATTATGAACCTCGGCCAGGACATCATCCATGCCCTCCCTCACTTTGGGATTCGGGCCCACATCTCGTTGCTTGGCAGCTTTAATGACTGGGCTCCTATATTAATAATATTAATATTAATATGCAAACGTATTAAATTAATTTGTGCACACATACACACACATAAATATCAGCTTGTACACAACGTGAATTCACAAGATTTGAAAAATTTGAAAGTATTCTTAATCTGGCTTGGCATGCGGGACCTCACCAAATGCTGGCTCAGATCTTGATAGGGTTTGAAGGTTCTCGGAAAAGGCTCACCTGCAACTTGAGGCATAAGGATAAACGAGTGTCGGTGATAAATTTAGGGCCAACTTAATTAGATAGGCGAGAAGAGGCGGTCTTTAGCAACAGACATCAGTGTGTCATTTTCCGTTGGCACGCGGAGCATCTGGCATTTGGCAGCACGTGTTTGGGTTCCCAGTCTGCCGCAGTCGGCCCTCCACTCCCCTGCGGGTTGAACTTTAGGCTCCCCAAGCCTGGGGATAAAAATATGCCAGTTTGATTTTAATAAAAACGAGTAACAACTGCGGTATCAGCAACAGCGGAATGAGTAGCCCAAAAAGTGGAATCAAATGTACATCGGTAGTCAACTTTCACCCAGAGTTAACCTACAGAGCCAATTTCCTTGGCTGCCCTGCCTCCCCTCCTGGCTGGCGTTGGAAGGGGGTGGGGCTGATGGGAGGGGGCAATTATGCTGAAATTACAAACTTGTTATCTCATTTATGGCGTCAGCTGTGTGTGTACCCGAATTTTTGATTTCCTGCCATGATTTTTGCACACTTCCTCCCCAAAAACACCCAGAGCTCGGCAGGTGTGTGTGCATGCGTGTATCCAAAATTTTTAATTAAAAGTTCAGTTACGAGTTCAAGCAAACTACTTATGTACGAGTACTTATTATCTGCACAATATCAATAACCGTGTGTAACACGTGCCACAAATGGCCGCCTCATTTTGCGTCGCGTATACGCATAGGTGCGGCCAGAGGTATGTATATTAAGCATACGCACTGTTGCCATTGCTTCTGCCGTCGAGTGTTAGCATTGCCGGTTGTCCTGCCCGATGAGCTGATGCTGATGGGAATAAGTATTCATTCCATATTTATTACATGGCCAATATAAGAGGCTATAAATAGAATTTTAATGTTACTTACATACTCACTTATACATGCATACACAAGTGGGCTTACACTGACAGAAACGATCACGCAAGTGACAGATTTAACTCTCAATGTATTGATCAAATGTAGACATCATATTTACAGCAGGTATTCAACTGGCTGCTCTGACCATATGTCTTAAAAAAGGAATTACCTAATCACATCCTAGATCATCTCTTTATCACATCACTTATTATCTCAGTATACCGAAAATAAACTGTGATGTTGGTACAGAAAATTATATATAAGGTTCAGAGAGAAAACCTATACGAAAATCTACTAAAGGCAGAAATTTGGCCATAGTTCCGGGCTGCACACAATGTGTTCCAATGTAAAATATCCTGCCAACCCAATAATTTAATAGCGATACATTCCTTCTATGTCAATCAGGTTGCAACTTTCACGATTTTGCGCAAGTGAATTAATCTATATATATAAAAGAGTTCGTGCTGACTGACTGACTGACTGACTGATTGGCAATCATCGCACAGCCCAAACCATAAGAGCTAGGATGCTGAAATTTTCACAGTAGGTTCCATCTATAATGAAAGTGCACACTAAGACGGGATTTTGGAAAATTCCACCCACAAGCGTGGAAAATCGCGGAAAACTGTTGTATGAAACTTTTTTGTTTACCATCCAATCAGCTTCAAACTCATTTTCAGAGATCTACACAAAAATTAATTTGACACATATTTCATCGATTTTGGAAAATCCACCCCCATGGGTGGAAAATGGGGGTCTCAAGGTTGTATAGGCGAAAGTCTAATTTTAGTCCGATCACCTTCAAATTCATTTTCAAAGCTCTTCACGTAAAATAATTCGACACGTGTATCAGCGATTTTGGGAAATTCGACCACATGGTCGGAAAATCGGTGGAAAATTCTGGCATTCGACATTTTTAAATTTCATGCGATTGGCTTGAAACTCATTTTCAAGGTTCTATGGGCAGAAATATTAGGCGCGGTGGTCAAAGATCTTGGAAAATCTAACCCCAAAGTCGGAAAATTCGTGGAAAACTGTTGTATGAAACATTTTTGATTATCGTCCGATTGCCTTCAAACTCTTTTGAAGCTCTTTACATAAAATAATTCGACACGTGTATCAGCGATTTTGGGAAATTCGACTACATGGTCGAAAAATCGGTGGAAAAGTCTGGCATTCGACATTTTAATTTTCATGCGATTGGCTTCAAACTCATTTTCAAGGTTCTATGGGCAAAAATAATAGGCGCGGTGGACAAAGATATTGGAAAATCTACCCCCAAAATTCGTGGAAAACTGTTGTATGAAACTTTTTTGATTATTGTCCAATTGACTTGAAACTCATTTTCAAACTTCTGTTTATCATTCAATCATTTTGAAACATTAAATAATTCGTCACATGTGCTACCGGTTTTGAAAAATACACGTGGCTTTATACTAATTTCCAAATATAAATACAAAAACCTCGGGCGGAAAACAGTTGGAAAGATTTAATTTAGATTCTTAGTATTTTGTTGGCTTAATATGCCAAATGATTTTGGAAAATCTACTCCGTGCCGCCACGGGCGGGAAATGGAAGTCAAGGACAAATGAGTGGGACATTTTTTTGTTCTTTTTTTTTCAAAGACATTTTCTAGCCCTACACTGAAAACATTAATCACGTGGCTCAACTATTTGGTTGTATTTCTTACGGTTGCCGAAAGTAGTCAAATTCAAGAAAAGAAATGCATTTTCATCAAATTATTTCCCCGGGCAAGGCCGGGATATTACCTGCTAGTAAATAAATAAATAAATAAAACTCAAATCAGTATTATAGTATAATGCTGCATTATTATTTTGTATTGAGATCAAAAAAATATCAGAAATTTTTGAAAATTCTGTAGAACACTTTAATTTAGTATCTTTTTAAGTATTTTTCAGATGCGAAAAATATGAAAAGTGCCAAATTCAGTATTTTTCTGAAACTCATAGAGTACTAAAAGTTAAAAAAAAAAAAAAAAAATCCCAAAAAATACCAAAAATACCAAGAAAGGTCAGTAGTTTTGTAAATGCCAAACATACTGAACTTGGGATTTTTTCGGTATTTTTCGCATCTTGAAAATACTTAAATTGATACTAAATAAAAAAGTTCTTCAGAATTTTCCAAAAATTTTTGATATTTTTTAGCCCAATACTTTAAATAATACAAAATAAAAGTGCAGTATTAATTAAATACATGAAAATAATATAGGATTCAAGAAGTAAGTTTTATTTTTATTCAAAATATAAAACTCAAGAAAATCATTATATTTATTCGAAATATAAAATCAATAAACTAATTTTTATTTGTGAGCGAAGGAATATATTTGTAAAATTAGTTTACATTTTGAAGGAATAAGACTTAGACTGAAATATAAGTTTTATTTCTTGAGTAATAATTGAATTTAAGAGATAATGCTTGAAAGGTAATTTAAGTAAATAGTACTTATAACAGTCACGTTTCCTGGAATTATCCTTAAATGTTCACGTTTGATAAAAGATGACAATTTCAGCTGCCATTTGCAGCCTGCACAGCTCTGAATATGTTCTTTAATAACAACTTTGTTATTCTTTGATTTGTAAGTGGGCTTTTTCTTGCGGTTATAGGTTTATCAGGCATGCCAAATAACGTAATATGTATTGTTAAAGTGTACCATCTGCGAATTGTGTGGTTCATACATAAATGAGCAAATTATGAAGCTTTGCTTTATATGCGGACTAGTCTAAAGCACATCAAATGTGTGCATTGCTTTGAGATTTCAATTTATTTTAAAGCATTTATCGATTACTGCTGGCAAAATGTGCTGCCTTTGATATGGACTAATTGCTCACTCGTTCATTCAACATTCTAGAAAATCAAAAAAAAAAAAAAAAATAGTATTGGTTTGCTTTTATTCCATTTTGATTTAAGCTGCGTTTCGAGCTGTTGAATATTCTGAACACATTCTGTTATTTATTTACATTTTCCCATACAGATTTGAACAATAAATGTTGTCGCTAAGCCTGCTGCTGCTGTCCCTCCGTACCTCCCCGACCCATGGGCAAATGTCTGCTCTTTAATCTGTTCACACTCAGACATTGGTGACCGTTAGTGGCGGCTGTGGGCGGTGGGTGTCGGGTGTCGGGTGCCGGGTGCCGGTTGCCAGGGGGGACAGGGCAGCCAAGTGCAACTGCAGCGTTGGTACATCGGTCTACCCGCGCCCTCCCCAGTCTGTTGCTGGCTGTGCAAAGAGCGTTGAGAATAAATTCAATTTCCGTTTTGCAAACACAATACACACACAGACGCAGAAACACACACACTCACACACACACACACACACACACACAAGCACACACAGACTCAGCCTGTTTGTTTGATTGTTGACTCAAATTGATTTCTTTGTGCTGGCTCTTGGCCATTTGTACTACAATATTTATATGCTGAACTTGTTGGCAACCGGAAACTGTTCGCCGAGTCGCCGACTTCTCTGTGGCCTGTGGCCTCCTTCGTCCTTGTCTAGGTCTTGGCACAACACCTGTGAAATGCCACAGCTCTGCGTTTGTGAATGAAATCCGAGCACAATACGAAACCAGGGCATATCGTCGAATGGGGACAGCGCGGCGATTTGAACGCGGAACAATTGATTTGGCAGTGTAATACACTTGCCTGCAAATAGCATCACAGCATCTAAATTGAACCAAATAAGTGCTCAAAATAAATTCACCCTCAGGCTACAGGCAGAAGTCAATGTAATCTTGGCACCCTGGCCGTGGCCGCAGCCTCAGTTCAATGGCCCTTTATGCGGCAAGGATGTGCAGAAATCGGGGAACGCTGACACTGAATAATGCCTTGGGTCGTTAAGTAGTTACTGCGGTCATTGTAAAAACCATTAATAGCTAGCAAAAGGTCAAAGTACCCATGAAAGTCTGTTCAGTTCAGTTGAGTTGAGTGCTTGGCGATTAAAAAGTGGCCCCAACCAAACCGACTACCCACACCGCCCACCCCTGCGAGTGACAGAAATATGCGGCTGCAGTTCTGCCCTGCGTCCTGCAGTCTGCACTCTAAATGTCGTCCTTGGCCAGCAGCCAGCAGACAATTCTAAAAGAAAACCATTCTCTCACTCCCGCGACACCCGATTGTATCCCTGTTATTGGCTCTGTTTATCCTTCTTCTTCTGATTGGACGACGTCCTTGGCATTCTAATTGCAACTGTCTAGGCTGTCGTCAGTTGCACTTGTCACCACCCACCTCACGACCCATGACACCACTTTCCCAGAACGGTGTAAATGCCTCGAAGCCATCATGTAAGCGCCGCCAGTATGGAGTTAAACTGTCGCAAGGTCGATCTAATTGCCCTTTCAATAGGCAGGAAGTAGGACTAGTGGGTCAGTAGAGAGTCGCTGGAAAGGCCAAACAAACAGTCCAGAACCCTCAGTCCCCTCCCAGTTACCCCTACATCCTGCCGCTCCTTTGAGTTCAATTTAATGGCAACCCATTTCCCATCTGCTGGCCGAATATTGAAACTATTCAGTTATATTTGATTGCATTTATTCTATTTGGCATTCCGAACTGACACACGAAATCATCGAGGGAGAGTGAGATAGAGAGCCTATGCCCACAGGCGTTGCCACTGGAATAATGATCCAACAATTGTCGTGTATCGAGGAGGAGATTATACCGCATTACTTGGGCATTTGCCCAGCATAATCCACCCCTGTCTAGGTCTAGAGGGGGGTTGGAGGGCGCCGTCAAGTGCTGCCAACTGTGGCTGCCAGAGGATCGCTGTGCAGGATGATAACGGAGACGGGGAGACGGGGATGGGGATGGGGTACACGTCGCAGTGTCATAAACAGCAGACGCCAACGAGAACGACGTCCGGAACAATCAAATTACAGACGAGTACTGCGTAGGAGGAGCCCCAAGGCTGGCTGGAGTCACAAGGTCATTGAGGAGGGGTCTATCCAGTATCCGGAGTGTGACAGTTGACATTTAGCGGTGGAGCATAGAAGGTGCGATAAAAATAAATTAGATATATGCCGGGAATAAGCAAGGACCTTGATGAGCGTGGAATCTTAGACAACATCGAGGAAAATGGAAAATATTCATAAGAGGGCGGACAAAGAAAATGAGCTGGGCTCAGCCGTTTACTTGACGGGAGTAGAAGAGAATAGCCGCAGAGGTGGTCCTGAAAGGAGTGAGGGGGTGGGGGTGATGAGCACGCGTTTCATGTCGCCATCATTACATCGATGACAAATCCATCGATTTACGAACTGCCACAGGATGTACGTGTCCTGGCGGCCTAACCATTTGTCACGATGTCACGCAGACCACGAGCCCACGGGAGGCCCACAGGTCGGCCCACTGGTCGGGGCTAATACAAATGCATTCCATTCAGTGGTTATGAATAATCAATCTTAACTTTATGCTGACAATCCTAAAAGGTTAGCTGGCCAACTCGTTGGGAATACAGAGGAAATCCACTCATTACTCACGCACAATTAGCTCGACAAAGGCAAGAAATTAACATTCACACTCATTCATATGCACTCACATTAGTTGTAATCTGGCCAGTCATGTTTGCCAGCGAACAGCGCACGGGAAACGGCAAACCACCAGGATACGAACAGGACACACAAATTTAGTGACTTCAGCAGCTCAACTTCCTATGTGTCCTATGTTTCCTATGAGTAACTTCGAGGCTGACTCCCTGCCCGACTCGTGGCGGACTGGAGTTTCGCCTTGTGGGCCTTTGGTAACACTTTCCAATCGAAATTAAGTTCCAACACTTCCCAAGAGCGATGTCCAAACAACACCCTTTAATACACACTTACGCCTACTCGGGAGGATAATGTGAGCTTCGCTTGAGGCTGCGTCTGTCCGTCCGTCCGTTCGTTCGTATCCTGCACATCATCCTCATCGTCGCCTTCATCTTCATCATTCTCACCATCGTCATCATCTGTGTTAGTATTTGGCCTTCCTTCCCCTTAGCCCAGACTTGAAGTGGCTTCATCTTCGACATTTGTTTGTTTTACGATTGACCGCGGGGAGCTGCTGCCTATGCCGGATGTACGGTAGCCAAGCTCGTGGTCTATATGCACCCCCTCCAACTTCATAGCCGCAATCGCCTTCCCTCTCTGCCTTTCATATGCATAGTAGTCAACGTCAAGTACCGACAAAGTCTGGCCCACGCCTTGAACATTTATTTGCATTTAATTAGAGGCATAGGCTCAGCACCGTTGGAGGCTTAGATTCAGGTTGCGGTCGAAAAGTAAATGCACAGGTGAGTGCTGAGCAGATGAAATAAGTTGTGATAACCTCAGGCAGCTGGAATTATAAATATGGTATATTGGGGGGAAATATTTCAAAGTGGAGCTTGCGGGTTTGTCAGGCTGCTCTGAAACTGCCCAACATCTGTTTATCTGGACTCTTATTGAATTTGATGCGCCAAATCTCAAATAAAGTGGCACATGAATCACATGAATAATTTTGCCCTGTGGCGCGAAATGGCCATCGCTTAGGCTTGGCTTAGATTGTCGTTATTATCAGTTTGTGATGCCTTCGATGGGATCTTCATTTGCATGAGGCACAGATGTCGTCGCCAGAAGGCAGCTGTTGTCTATCCGCAGTAGAATCGAGGTCCATCAAATCTCAATTACATTGGGTCCGGACGGGGCTCCAGACGGAGCCCGTGTCGGGTCGGGCTGGGCGGTGCTGGGCTGGGCTCTGCCTTGGCGTCAAGTTTATTAATTTTTTGTATAAGTCCTTCAAACAACGGACATGGCAACTGCGGCACCTGGCGGCCAAATTGTCAACAAAACTTGCAGCTGACAAGGCGTTAAAAAATCGCAAAATGGAAAACATTTGTTGAACGAATGCGGGGCAAGGCCGCGTGTTAAAAAAAGCCCCAAATTGCTTTGCAACACTTATTTTTATATACATTATTTTTTCTATCGTGTCTCTCTTGCGATGTTTTTCTGCTTCTGGCCATGGCCAAAACCATAAGCGGCCTGCTGTTGTTGATGGTTATTTGTAGTTTGCACAGCAATCCAGCAGAGAGAGCAGGAAAAGCCTCTGCGAGGCTACTCGACTAGCGCATACCTTGAACCAAGTTCGATAATACCTTAACACAATACTCGTAATAAATATAAAGGAGTTTCAATTGAAGATATTAAGGGGCAGAGTCCATACATATTGATGGTAATGTGTATGTATATTAAAACCTTTATATATTATATTTTCCAGGTCTTTTCCCGAGTTCCGCCTGAATTCCAACACTATTCTTACTATTTTCTTTTTTCTAATCATTTACAGTCTTTTAAAGTATTTTTAATGAGAGAAAATACTACTATGCCCTGATTTAGATTCATATATAAATCTTAACAAAACCTTAAGCTTGAACAATTTGTCAATTTTAAATTTCCGTCATTTGTTTTCGCCTGCATATTTTTCAGCCCGCCCTACTAAGCTGAAGACCTTTATGCGATTAGTAAGTTGTCATTACCTTATGGTTATTATTTGAAGGTTATATTGATATACATATTTAAGTTTGTCATTGAATTTGTTTTTATTTCGTTTTGTGCCTATAATTCCCAAATGGTTTAAGCATTTTTATAATGAAGTGCCCGATGTTTGACATACATTTTATAGAAATTGTTGTTTGTTTGTTTGTGCTTATAATTCTCAAACGGTTTAAGCATTTTTATAATGAAGTGCCTGATGTAAAAAAAAAAAAAAGTAAATCAAAATTCAGAATTACATTCGTAATGCAAAAATTAAATTCCACTTAAATACTAATGTAGAATAAAGGGAACATAAATTATTATTATACCATAAACTATAACATACTTTATAGGGTCGTTGATGCTATATTTATTTGATCATCTTTTCATTCGTATTTAATGGGAAAACGGGGTATTAAAGCGGAGAACAATCTCTCCACAGCTTCCTAAGATTTTCAGAACGAAATATTCTATTTAACATTTGCACATAATGTTTCCATTGATATGCTAAAATATATTTGGAACTTTCAGTGCCATACAGTCAACCCCTATACATTTTTGAAACACGCGGTATACCAGCTGAAAATGGCACGCAGGAAAGGAGTGGGTCCTGCCATAAGGATGAGGTAGCGTTTAAGCAGAGGGAAACCCGCACCTGTTTCTGATTTTGTTATTGTGGCCATTTTATAGCCTGGTATTTGAAATCCTTTGCAGGCAGCTTAAAAAAAACTCTTTTATAGAACCTAATTCTGCGTAGCAAAGGTTTCGCTAAATTTGCCGTTCAAATTTAATTTGTTTCTAAAAGTTTAAATCTGCTTTTGTTATTTGCTGGAAATTGTACATTAAATTGATATACGCTTGCAGAATCATTCCTCTATAACCTATAGCTGTCATTGGAACGATTGGTCTACAAATATGTTTCTCCTTTCCTTCCATTCCATCTTTTTACTCCCTGTACCCATAAAATGGGTAAAATGGGGGTATTGGATTTGTGCAAGTGTATGTAACAGGCAGAAGAAGATATCTTCAACCCTATAAAGTATATATATTTTTGATCAGTATCAAAAGAGATTTCGATTTGGCCATGTCTGTCTGTCTGTCCGGATGAACGCGTCGATCTCAGCAACTATAAGAGCTAGAGACACCAAATTTGGAATGTAGGTTCCTGTATACCATACGCAGATCAAGTTTTTTTGTATCCGAGTTATTACCCCTCCATCCCCCGCATTTCGAAAAAAACGTTTTATACTAACAATTTCAAAGATATAGCTTTAGGATATGGCATGTACAATACTTTAGTCGCTTTAAATCTACTGTCCGAATTTCAAGTCGATCGGATAATAAACAAGAAAGTTATTGAACAAACAAGATTCAGTACTGCATCGTGGTGGGAAGAAGAAGCACAGCCACCACCACTTAAAATGCCTTGCTTGCGCTGTCGCTTGTGCTGTCGCTTGTGTGTGTGCGTTTTTGTGTAAGTGTGTGTGCATGTGTGAGTGCACGAAGATGCGATCGGTAATTATTGACTGGGTACAGGGAGTTTTGTAGTCTGGTCTACTCGACTATAGCATTCTTGCTTGTCAAATATGCATTTCCAATGAATATTTCTTTGTCTACGTTCGAGTACATAGTATATTCATTCATTAATTAGTGCATAACAAGAAACTATCTTTCAATGTTTCCCCAGTGTCATATTTCTTCAGATTTGCATATTGTATTGATTTTATGAGACTCCTTTTGAATAAATTCGATTGACTTCTCCCCGAATATGTTATTGGGACTGCAAAATTACAGGCAAGACTCTCAAGTTTCGCATCATTGATTTGCATATTTCAGCGCCGTACAATAGATGTGCAATGTTTCAACATAAGATGGGCAAACTAATTGCTGCCAAGTATTTTGCTTTGTTTTTGGCCAAATGTTGTGAAATTTCCTCGAATTTCTCGTTAGGTAATGTGCAATTTGCCTTTTACGGTCTGCAATCTGAGTGCAAGAATTAGAAGTATTTAATTAAATTCTGTATTGTTATATTGTTATTGCCGTTGCAGCCGTTGTTGTTATTGTTGATGCTGCAGCTGCTGACGTGTGATAAGCCGACTGGTTGTTAGTTGTTGTTACCACATCCATACGATTGGCTCTAAAGGGTATAACAAATTCCCATATTTAAGTGAAATATTGCTTGCTTTCAGTTACTGCTGAATGAAGTCAAACATTCGGTTAACAATAATCACAATTTGAATGATTTCGCCGCTTACAATATTTGTGCATCGGCATCAGTAATCAAGGCATTCAGAAGGTAAAATCATGTTTCATATCTCGAATATTATTGACCAAAATTCCTTTCTGATTGCGTTAAATATCTCGGTTTGTATATAATTGAATTAAATGTGATATTCCTTATTATTATTGTTTTCTGACAGAAAATAAAGGCGCTATCATTTGGAAAATCACCCTAAAAACTAAAAATATTTTCTATTTTATAGAAATAATTTTAAAAATCAAGAAACTTATTTCTTAAAAGTGGAAATGCAGGCCCTAAATCGTTAATGCCAAAAACGTAATTCTTATTTCCTATTTTCAGAAATATATTCTATTTTTAGCAAATATATTTCCTAATTTTTCAAATTTAAACTCTAATATTTAAAAAATTTATTGAATCTAGGAAACTCTGCACTCAAATTAAGAAATGATGACCTTAGTTTTTAGAAAAAACAGTCCATGTTATTTAGAAAATCAACTTTCTGAAAAATAAGGCGAGCTGCCCTTCAAAAGTATGGCGATTTACTGAAATCTAGATCACTTTTTTAACTGAGTGTATATATCTATATTTTGGATCAGCATCAAACCCAAAGTCGATCTAGTCGAGTCATGTACACTTTTACCGTCTCCATTCCTATGGTTAAGAGCTGCAGACCCTATAGACTTGAAGTTAGCTTCAGATATTGCCTAGGCGTATTCCAGACGTGAATGCAGAGTATCGATAACAGCGATCTGATGGGTAATATTTCCATAAATGCTTCAGGACGCAGGCTTGAGGGTATCTAATGTCATGCTCGAGTGATTTGTGAGCACGTATATTGAGTATAGGGTATATCCTGTTCTATCACTCTTGAGCGCAACCTGCATACATTCTGTAACCATACTCTTTGTTGTCTGCAACTGATGGAATTGTGCTTTGTACTTGTAGAATTGTCTGTCCGTTGTAGGACGAGCACAGCCGGCGGCATTTGCTTTGTTTAGTAGCCATCATTCATTTGACAGCCAAGTAGCCAGATAGTCAAAGAGTCAGTTAGTCAGTTAGTCCTTTAGTCATTTGGTCAGTTTACAAGTTGGTCGGACATTGAGACAGTCAAACGGCTCAAACATTTCCGGAACAATGCGGGCTCAAATCCTTTCAGTCTTTGGCGGACTCAGGCGACACTTGAAGGATGCTTAAAGGCAGCGCAGCTGTTGTCCTCGTCCGGCGACAAGTGCAATAAATGAATAGCGACGTCTACGGAAATGTGAACGAAACAACAGCACAAATACTTAGCAGCCGCCACAAGCTCCGGAAGACACAATAATGAACGACGAACGACGAAGGACGAAGGACGAAGGATGCGTACAAGGGTGCATGGCAAAACGACTGTCACGGGTGCCAAGTGCAACTGTTTTTTGCTTTGCTCATCCGCCTTCAAAGTGCTCCTTCGCCACGCCTCCTGACAAGTTGCATGGCATTCCCAGCATGCAATCCACTCACAATGGTTGTGGGGCGTGTGGTGGAAACAGGATTCCACAAGCCGGTCACACTTAGGGACCATTCCAAGCCAAAATATTTATTTACGAGCATTTGGTTGACATTAAGTCCAAGTTGCAGTTCCTAAGAATAAAGTTTATTCTTAGTTTTCACCCTAGACGATTCCATGACATTAACATTAGCGGGCTGCCTGCTTGCATATTTATGAGGTGGTTAGACCGTGTGCTGGGGGGAATGCAGTTGGTTACAGGATGTGGAGCTTATTGGCTTCGGTAACTTTAATGAGCTTTTAAAACTATTCCCAACAGTCTTCGGCACAGCCCAGACTACCTGGAAACTTCCATATATATTTCATTTATAAAGTAAACTAAATAATATATAATACACTACTTTATATAATGTCCTGCAACCAAGATCTGGAGTATATTGTTGTCCTATTTTGTTATTTTCTTCGTGGCGTATTAATACAAGTACCTAAGATGCAATTATAATGATGAGGCAACTGAATAATCATGGCTGTCTCTTTGAGAATATAGCTGTATATGAACGTACATACATATCGTATCTGGTCACATCCAAAAGTCAGTATACAGATTTTTATAGAAATAGTTCCGACTAAAATTAAGTTGTTTTATGCACAAGCTCATCGATTATTTTCAAAGATTAAACTAAATACAATAGATTTATGTAAATTTTATTGAACAAATGAATGATCGAACATAATTCTACAGAAGTAGGGAACAGTGAACTAGTTCACATATCTCCGCTAGGTCCAGCATCTAGCTAATATCGGAAGAGTTCAGAAGTTCACTTGACTGTTCAGAATTACGATTCTTTATATTCTATACGATACTTCAACAGACACTGGCTCGCATCACTAGAAGAGGCGGCCAGACACGAATTCTACAGGATCAACAAACCTCCTATCGACCTTCAGTAGCCGGCGACTCTAAGGACCTGCTCGGTCCTTGTGGGACCACATTGTGGTGGTCAATCGGTTCTACCTTAACTAACCTATATTTTATACAGTTTGACTGCTTTAAGTCTGATTATATAGGTGACGATCGCTTGTAATCTCTATAAAGTTAAAACACATACTTCTTTCAACTATTTGGCAAGATTTTTCTTATACATAAGTTTAATAAATTTTGATGCCGCAAGTTGAGTAAATTTCTGTTACCACGAAGCTATCACAATCTGTTTTAATTGTTTGCAATTCATTCGCATATTTTCCATTGGATCGGCAGCTGTTATCAATGAAATTAATTAGCTGCATGAGATTTTAATCAATTTTAATGATTATAATGTCATAAAAACCATACTCGTTAAAAGCGTATCCATATAATTTTAGCCACAATATGCACAAAAAATGGCGTGCATTAAATGTGCATTAAAATTCACTGCTTGTTATAATAATGCTATTATACTCCACTCTCTTTGGAGAGGAGTATGTTGGATGTATGTATGTTGGAAAGTGTTCAGGTCTTCCCCCAGTTTGCTATTTTAGGCAAATTTGACTACTGTTCTTGCCACACATTATAGACTGGAAACAGAGTATACTGCAGTGGGTAACTTTCGACAGGCAAGCTTTTGTTTGTTTTTGCTCAACGTTATCGCGGATATTGCTGCAAATAATTGTTTCATTGTCAGTTTAAATTGGAATTAATTGACAAGGGGTCCAGGAAAAGCGGGCCAATTCAATGCCACTTAGTCAAATGCGAGTACTCATAGAATTGTGGTCAAGCAATGGATCGAGTTGTTGGCCGGCTGCCCAGCCCCAAAATCTCACACTAATCTGTAACTTTGGCAGCGCTGCCGTCGCCCAACAAACCATAAAAACATTAATTACTTTTTGTGTTCGGAAGCTGTCAACGGCATTGGCAATCAACTGGCAAATTATTGGCAGGCTCGCACTTCTTTGGCCACCAGCTGGAGGCCCACGGCCTGGAAGCCTCTGCGATTAGATGAGCTAATATACAATAAATACTTTTGCTGATTTATGCCAGGGTCCTGGACCAGCAGCAGCAGCATCCTGCGACAACGCCCACCGACCACACCGCCGCCCCATCCATCATAAAAGGCATTTTATGAGCACATAAAATACCAAATTACTGAGCCTCAATATTTGTGAGTAGCTGTTGCTTCCCCAGCTGCTCCAGCTCCCTCTAATAGAGCCCATTCAATTAGTGTTTGTGCTTTTGCATAAGGATCAGTTATGAAATCTATAGCACGTTGAAATATGTATGCCTTGTGTCAAGTGCGTTTTATACCCTGTACCAGAGCCTCAGCAAATGGGTGTCACAGTCGTCAGCAGTCACTATCCTAGACCCTCTGAAGAGTGTATATAATTTCCTTAACTCAAGTATTGTAGTATTATTTAAAGTGTACTTTGAACACACCAACAAAATTCTGAAATATCGTAGTACCGGATATTATTAGAATTTTCTTATAATGCTAAATAAACAAAATAAAAAAAAATAAAAAAAAAATACTGCAAATTTTTTTTATGTAAAAAAATACCAAAAAAATATTAGAATCGCTGTGTATTCAGCTTTTAAAATAAATTTTAAAAAATACTGAAATACTTAAGTCGGTATTTTTTATTAAAAAAAATACCAAAAAAATACTGAAAGACTGACTGTTTAGAATAACTTCAATAAGAGTTATTTAATACTTTCTTACATTTTGAAAATTTGAATATACTATGCTATATTATTATTATTATAAATATTATACCATATTACAGCTATATACCATCAAAGACCTAATCTATTGTAATATTATGCAACACTCATCATAATAATGATTTTCGTTGAGAAGTGTTGGAGTGATCATATGCGGCATAGAGCACACTCCCTTAGTTTAAATTGCAACAGTTCTCTTTATCGAGCACGCACTGTACATCGAGTGTCTGTCGTTGGTATATACTATATATACTATCTATTTATTCAGCGCTTATATCGAATCGTATCCCAAACAAGAATCACCCGCTGTCGATAACAGACACCCAGAAAACAACTGCCCGAGGCCGCAAAGTTTAACAAACTCGAAGTCTGATGGTGGCAAGCGCTTGATTTTAAATATTAATCCTTTGAAATATTCACGCTGGCAAGGCCGTACACCAATTACCGCTAATTACCAAGTTCATCAGTCAAATATTGCGCTGCGAAGTGTATACTCCGATGGCCACCATCCATCATCCATCATCCTGCATGTCTGATGTCGGATGTCGTAGTACCATTTGTGCATAATTAATAGCAATTGGGTCGATTGAATTTGCAGCCCAATCAAAATAAATTGAGCCATATGCCCTGTTAATGCTATTAAAAGCGCTAACTTAGGCGCATCGGTTATAAATTACTATTTGTCGTATTTGTCTGACATTGTTAGATGCCTGAATATATTGGAAACTTTAAGCTGTTAGCTGAAACTTACTGTGCCATTCAAGATATACATATATTTTACTCGTGAAATGGAGACCTATGTGGTGTATGTGTCAAGCTGTTAAACAATATACTTATAAATATACCCTCACAGCAGTTAAGGACACTAATACTACTACAATACATAAAACAAGAAATAAATTCCCATAAAAAACAAAAATTTGTATAAGTTTCTTATATTAAACCTTAATTTTCCTACTGCTTGTATAGCAGCTTAAGACTTTTACTATCTATTATATTAAGTACAATAAAAGGAATAATTTCTGAGTTTGCGTGAAAAGAAAAAGTTATTTCATACAAAAACTTACATTTCCTCCGATTTTTCCCATAGCAGCGTAATGGTATTATTTTAGAATTCCAAATCAAATTTCGGCCAGATCTTAAAAGTATAACGAAACGTAAAATAGTTAAATTTGGGTGAATCCTCCAAAATCATTAAAAAATTAAGATCACCTCTTTGAAAATGGTCGTGATAATTAAGTAACATCGATTTGCGGCGGTAAGGGCAGACCTATGCAAAATTCTTTATAAGCTACAATTTTGTTTCCTTACCTCTTAGGGGTCATCCACATATTACGTAATCACGTTTTTGGCCTTTTTTGATACTTTGATACCTTTTGGCTGACCTTCCTCCTTTGATTACGTAATCACTCAAAATAAATTTCTTCCGAAATTTGAAAACAATATTGGTGAATGAAGGCTTTAAGATAGATTACGTAATCATATGCCAAGGACCCTCCCCCTATGTAATCAAGCGTAATCTTTTGGCTGACCTCCCACCCCTCCCCCTTTATGATTACGTAATATGTGGACGACCCCTTAGTTCATACATTCGGAGGAGTCGACGGTTAGACGGCTAGTGCCAGAGCGATTGGACTATTGCTGCTGATAAAAATTAATACGCTTTATAGGATCGGAGATGCCCCCTTCTCTCTTTACGTAGCCTTGCACAACTGTCTAACCCATTTTTCCCATTTAAAGGATGTAAAAATAACAAAATATAATACAAATCCCTCTAGCAAAGAATCAAATGAATTTTAAAGAAAAACCATTCACTTTAAAGAAATTTGTCATTATGACTTGAGCTCTTTATAAAAAGTTTCAATTGACCCACTAACAAGGGTGATAAGTTAAAATAAATATACGAGAATATTTTTGCTTTTGTTCTCTACGTAAAAAAGTAATCGCAAACTATAAACTTGAGTCTTACACAGTGAAGGGCGCATAAGTTGTGCATTGGCTTAGGGATTTGTCTCCCTTTAAAGTTAAGCGTAAAAGTGAGTTTGACATTTGGCCGTTTTCCACTAAAAGTATCACATTTTGCGCATTTTGAGAATTTGAGACAACTAAATGGCTTGTGTGCATAATTTACACTTGCCTGAACCCAAGGAAACTGCTTACTTACTATTGTTCGTGTTGATGATGAACTTGGGCATAGGAGCTCTCTGCTCCGCATTTTGCAATTCAATTTCAATTTAACTCCGCTGGGGGCAACAGAGCAGCAAACGGCAACAATTCCCCGGATACTCGCACAGTTGACGTTTGCCTCTTGCATATTTTTTATGCACTTCCTTTTACAAAATATGGTTATGACTTTGCTAAACTCTGAGCTGCTGGCCACCTCCACCCCCACAGTTAGTCGCCCTTGCCGCATTACACTCTCCACACCCCATTACCCTTCTATTGCTGTCTGGTCTGGCTGTCTTAGCTGTACAGAGTTTCCTTTCGTTTCGTTTTATTAAAATGATTCAGCTTCTGTTTCTGCTGCTCCTGTATCAGGATCTACGTGCAAACTATGCGACTTGCAAGTTTGTTTTATGGCCTCTGAGCTGTCCCTGCTGCCAGAGCAAGTGATGCGACTCCCCACAAATCTAGGTGACGGACACGCCCAGCAAGCTGCTAATGCATCTTTGAGTAATGTGAGACATTCCCACTGTCTTTCTGTAAAAGGACTAGAATGCCTGGCTTAAAGACAAACTGCCGACCCATTTCTGTCCTCCTTAAAGTATTCAATGGGTTGACAGGTGGGACATCTGCTTTTTCAGTTCCGGCTGTGACTTGTTTCTTTTCGATTTAAGCCAACTCAATGGAAGAGCCTACATACCAAGTTTGCTGGCTGTAACTCTTATATTATACAAAACAGGACATCGTTTGATCAAGGAATAAACAAACCCTTGTTCCCAATTCCACTTTGAAATAAATTACAGAAAATATGTTATTTCAAAGTTATTGTATCGCATGAGAATTAACTATGCAGACATTGTTAATATTTACACATTTCAATTATCGATCTGAGCAACTATTAGAGCTAGAGACACCAAATTTGGAATGAGCATCGGGTATAGCAGCCGCAGGTTAAGTTTATTTATTTAATTTTATTCCGAAATATTTCCCCCCACACCCCAGCTAATCAATAAAAACCATTTTACAGTAACAATTTTCAATTAATAGTTTTAGGATTTGGCATGTATAATGCTTTAGTCACTCTTAATTTACTGTCCAAATTTCAATTCGATCGGATAATATACACGGAAGTTATTCAACAAGCAACATCCAGTACTGCAGAGCGGGGGATGACAAAGATGCCTCGCTTTCATTGTCGCTTGTGTATGTGTAAGTGGACGAAAGAAGGAAGGAGTTTCGCTGTCGGGTATGATTAGAGCATTCTCAGTTGTTTGAGTGTACATTTGTGAAAATTCAATTTTTGAAAGGGAACCCATATTATAATCTGACACTTGTGAAACAAGGAATAATATGTCTGTACAGATATACACTTTGAGAGATTTGGGAGAATATATCTAGCACATAGTCATTGCCTTTCCACTGGATTTGGGGCTCGGAGCACTTTGGCCAAATGGAAGCGCGGCGTGTTGATCGGCAGCGCCGCGAATCGGCCAAGAGCAGCGCTGCAACAACGCTGCCATCGACACAGGATAAGGAATTCAATATCCGGCTGATCGAGTTATATGAAAAGCACACCTGCCTGTGGAATACGTCGCTGAGCGATTACGAGGATGCGGAGCTGAAGCGCGAAGCCTGGGAGGACATTAGCAGCCAACTGGGCGCCCATCTGACGCCCTCCTTTGTGCGCAGCCGCATCAGTAGCCTGCGTTATCGTGTTAATGTCTATAAGCTGCAAATGATCGAGTACAAGATGAGCCCCGCCAGCGGCAAGCAGCCGGAGAAGCTCTACTATATCGACAAATTTGACTTCCTAGAAGAAATAAATACGCCTAAGCAACATGAGGAACGTCCCTCAGATGACGATCTGTCGGAATATAGCAAGAAGTCCAGTCTAAGCATTGCCAGCATATTCAAGCAGCGCATGCTTCAGCAGCAGCAGCTGGATCAACTGGAGCAGCTGCCGCACGTGCTGGAGCGGCTGAGCACCACGCAGCGTGGCAAGCAGCCAGCGCACAGCCACTCCAGCCTAGATGACTACCCGGAGATGGCCAGTGTGGTGAAGAAGCGTTTATTGCAGCAACCACCGCTCCAGAAGCAGGATCTGCAGAGGAGCCCCTTCAAAGGTCTGCCCAAGTTTCCGGACTCGCTGCTGAGTGCACGCCGCCAGCTGCTGCAGCAGCAGCGAGAGCGGGAGCGGCCAGTTGGGCTGAATGATAGCTCGGCAATGAAGAAGCAGACCAGCCTGGCGGACGTGGACAGCATGCTGAAGCAGCGCATGCATCGCTTGAGCCTCGTCGAGCAGGGCAAGGAGTCGACGCTTGGCAGCCTGGATAGCTTCTCGGATATTCGGAGAGAGCGCATGAACATACCCAGTGTTGTGAAGAAGCGCATACGCCAACAACTGCCGCTTGGCATGCCGCGTGTCATGGGCCTGGGCGCTAGGAGCAGCTCCCAATTGCCTGGGTCTCTGCTCGGCCAAGCCACGACAACGCTGCGCGCCCTCCCAGGCGACTCAGTATCCAAGACGAAAATGGACAAGTACTTGGGTCATCCCAAGCCAGCGGACTCTGAAGACTCGCAACACCATTCAGATGATGATGATCTCTATCGTCTCCATTGGAGCGTGCGCCAGCAGCAGCGCTCCCGCCGACCCACCGCCACCGGGCTCAGCCACGATCTGCATGCGCAACCGATGCCCCCTCTGCTGCTAGGCATGCACTCCACTCCCAGTTCCCAGATGGAAAGCTCACAGGACAAAACCTAAACACACCCACATACACATGCATAGATACAGACACAGACAGCTCATGCCACGCATTAGCCATTATTAAAGACCATCGTCGTTACCAGTACCATCAGATCCAGTTGTACTCTCCTCTCTTCAGAGACGACACTTAAATTGCCTACATGTGATACATTTGATATTGTGGTGTACGTTTTGCCTGATCGACTGAGTGAATATTGAATAAGTCATTTAGCCAGGCCACATGCTTAAATTAATAAATAATTGGACAAGTGCAATATGCCTTGGGCACGACATCCTTTGTTTCATAATCATTCGACAGGTATACATTGGAATTTGATGATCTGATCAAAAAACCCCAATTTAACTTACTTCAGCTTATTAAATAACTTTATATTTTCATGGATTACAAGAAATGTATGATTAAGAACAACTCAAAAGAGTTCAAGTGTTCCTAAAATAAGATTCCCAATCACGATTACCAAGTTATCCTGACGAAGTGTTGGCTTATAAGTTTCATCAGTTCCAGAGTATGCTTGATTCTCTTGATTGTACTCGCATGATAGCCCTATGTAGATGACATTATTTCCGCATCCAGGATTATAATATGGTCAATCTGTGCTATACGTTGCTCAACTGTATAATCTAGTGGAATTTTAAGCAATTTCTTAAGTAAAAGACAAGCCTTTCGAAACATTAAAGCTGCTGTAACTGTATCCTTAACCAAATCAAAGGGCACAGCTTCTCTTACAAGATAAATTTAATTTGCCATGTGGCACGGTCATAACATTGCCCCCCTGTCAGTTGCAACTCGCCCTTCGTCCTTGTCGCAATCTGTGTCACGCTCTGGCTGCAATTTGCCATCTCTGTTGCAGGCATAAATTGGCCAAATTTTAATTTTCCACTAGATTTGCGCGATTTTTTTTGCTTTTCATCTGTTTGCTCTGTGTCCTCCGGTTTGCTTTGATTTTGACACACAGCACTGCGGCTGTGTAGGTCTGTGTGATATGTCTTGTATGTGTGCTGTCTTGCTGTACACGCACACACAGGATGTAGTCGTATAATCAGCATCTGTTAAAGCATTCTCTTGTCTTTGGTATTTTCATACCCTATACCCAAATAATGGGTAGGGAAGGGCGCTCAATCAGACAGAAGTCGACAGCCCGGACTGTATAGAGATATTATGAGCTACAAAGAGTAAATTTGGACTGTGGATTTTCGTATATCACACGTTCATCAAACTCTATGTGTTCCAAACTCTTAAGGACTCTTGCTAGCTGGATGATTTTTTCAGAAGTAGACAGCCCCGACTGTATAGAGATATTATGAGCTACAAAGAGTAAATTTGGACTCTATGTGTTCCAAACTCTTAAGGACTCTTGCTAGCTGGAATATTATTTTTAAATAATTGTAATAAACACATACATGATTTGGGTTTTAGGGTTCTTCAGAACTGAGTGGAGAGTATCTTGTGGTGAAGCACTCTCGATTGTTGCTATTCCCAAAGTGTACATTCTGCATGCGTTCTGATCGACATTGGCTTCCTGTCTGCAATGGGCCAAGTTTCAATTTTCCCAAGTGGAATCAGCAACGGTTTTGTCGACTTTTGCTTGGTTGGCATTTCCCTTTGTTCAGCGATGGCATGATGAGTTTCTCTGGCCGCTTTGAGTGCCGACGGAGCAAAAAATGATAGACGATGGACAATAGTTGGCAGTTGGTAGGACAATGATATAAAATTGACTGGGAAGACTACGCTACTGTTGTTGTTGTTGTTGCTGTTCTTGTTGTGGCAATCGATGGCCAAATGAGGTGTCATTGTTCTATAACAACCGCAGCGGGCAGCGGGCAGCAGGCAGTCTGGAAATGCTATTAAATTGTTTTATCATTTGCATTTAACATATTTTCTTCTCTTCATTTTTCACCCACCTAGCAGATTGCAGAGAAATTTTTAAATCATTGCAAATGAGCGAAGAAAGCGGCTTATACACACTCAACAATTTCCCTTTTGAAATATTTTATTTTTCTCCTTGTAGCGTCCGCAACGGCACTTAACGCTTAATTACATCGTTAAACAGATAAAATCAATTTTTGATGGCACTTGAAAGAGCTACTTACTACTTTCAGTGAGTTGAAAGTAAGTATTTTAAGTAGCGCCTTAACTGAATCAAGAAATTCCCGCACGAATGTAACGTCCGCAACGCTCCATATATACTATATAGTATATCTGATATTCCAGATTATGGTAGGGTAGTGTATGTGGTGCATGTGGACTTGTACTGACTTTTATTACTCTTCGACACAGTCACATGGTGTGAAAAAGTTGCTGCTCATTCGTAATTTGAGCAGGCTACGTGCTCATTTTCGATTTGATTAATTCCAGTCCTCTGGTAAATGAAATGGAAGGCTACCTCGATTGATGGGTAAGGAGCTGTTCGCAACTTGGTCATGATTTATGAATGAGATAAAAATTCTCAATGGCAAAACTTTTGCCGTATCCCCAGCGACAAAGCCGCCGTCGTCGTCACCATCGCCATCGCCAATGCAGCCAAGAGCCACAGCAGTCAAATTATTTTTAGTCCTGCCAACAGACTGTTTAGCGGGAGAATGGTGGCAAAGAGCAGGAGTGCGAGCAAGGAGCAGCAGCCGACTGCGGGTTGGCTAAAATAAATTACAGTTGCCGCTTGAAAATGATATGCGTCCAAAGCGTTAGCCAAAGTTAAGGCGCTGAGTCGGTAGACGCTCAGCCAAATGTTAAATGGGCTCATTAGAAGCAGCAAAATCAAATGAAATTGCCATTGGCAGGATCAGGTGGCAGCTGGAGCTGGAGCTGTTGCCAAAGTTAAACTTAAAGCTGAAATTGAAGCTCAGGCCTCCTCAGGCTTGGGCTCTGCGTACACTTAGAAAATCAAGGAATTCAAGGAATATACTGTTTCATAAATTTAGAAAGTATTTCTGGCTGATGAGGATGACCTCTTAAAGATGATTTTCTAAATGCAGCTCGTTTTTTGACTACTAGCGAACTTTCAAGTTTGTTTGTCACGAGAATAACAATTCGACAACTGAGGAGAGCAAGGATAATCATTTAATACGGAACTCAACAATTTGAATGCCATTTTTGGCATGGGCGTGTCAGTGTGTGTTGGGCATCATTCTATTTGATCCTCTCATTCACGGTCAAGGGCACGCAGCTGCTCCTCGACACAATCGCTACAGGCCTCGTCCAATTCGGTGGCCTGTATGTACTTCTGTACACCAATGAGCTCCTTCTTCAGTGCAGCATAGGAGCTGGAGTAGAGCATCTTGTCCTTGATCTTGGCCTGCGTGGGGCACCAAAGCATTAAAAATAGTTTCTCCTTCAGGCAAGGCGCGGTGGCGCCTTGACACTGATGGTTATAAGCATAGTCAAAGACCGCATAGCGGCAACTTTCTGGCCCCCCCATACGTAAATCCTCCAGGAAGTTCTCATAACCGGCATCACGGTCACCAACAGCCTCCACGCAAATCTCACGCTCCTCCTTTATAGAATAGATCACATATCGGTGTTGCTTGAGCTTGAGTATCTCCTCGAAGACACCCTTGCAGTCTTTTGCAACCGCAATGCCAGAAGTCATGTTTCTACAGATAAGTCAGCGTCTACAGTGATAGAGGTTGCCCATGGGAATATTCGCAAGATACTTTCTGAAACTTACCTGCAACAATTCTGAAGAAATAATGTTTGTTTTAAAAGTTTGTGTTTGTGCGATATTCCTTGAAATTTCGACTAACTGTGAGTTGTCAAAGCTATTGCTTCTAGGTTCTAAATTGACAATAAACTTCGTGCTACACTTACGAGTTTGAAATCCAAAGCCTGCTTGTGGGTATTCTACATTTGCCATTTTTGACTTCTGGAAAACACCAAAGGTATACCAAATTTTTAGGATTTTTTGGTGTATTTTTTACTTTTGAAAAATACCAATACGATACTGCATAAAAATGTGCTACAGAATTTTCCAAGATGTTTGATATTTTTGAACTGTTGAATACAAAATACTTCAAATAATACATAGCAGAAATGCAATTTTTAACAAATTTTTAATTTTTTTTTTAGGAAATAAAACTCAAGAAAGGTTTTCTAAATTAAAACAAGTAAGAACGTTGCAGTCGGCGGTGGCGTCCGACGGCGGACGCACCCGACTGCAGAATACTATGTTCCAGTCCTATGTATATAATATGGTTATTTGTGAGTTCGGAAAGAAACACGATATTGCTCCTTTGGGTGCGTGGGGGTGGGGGGGGGTCAAAAATTTTTGATGCAGTTTTATCCAGGGGGCCAACATTAGTCTCTATGCCAAATTTGGTGACTCTAGCTCTACTGGTGTGGGAGATATAGGTTTTGCTCCATTGGGGGGTGGGGGTTTGGGGGTCAAAATTTTTGATGCAGTTTTATCTAGGGGGCCAACATTAGTCTGTCTGCCAAATTTGGTGACTCTAGCTTTACTGGTGTGGGAGATAGAGGTTGTGCTCCATTGGGGGGTGGGGGTGGTGGGGTCCAAAAATTTTTGATGCAGTTTTATCCAGGAGGTCAACATTAGTCTGTCTGCCAAATTTGGTGACTCTAGCTCTACTGGTGTGGGAGATATAGGTTTTGCTCCAATGGGGGGTGGGGGTGGTGGGTCCAAAAATTTTTGATGCAGATCTGTCAGGATCTCAACTTTATGTGTATGCCAATTTGGTAACTCTGCTTTAAAATGTGGAGATACAGGTTTTCCCCAAATGGGGGGGGGGGGGGTGGGGGGCTGATCTTACACTTTCGACGATTCCCAACATTCCGGCCACCAAAGATAAAGGCAAGCGTTCTCGCAGACGGACAGACGGACAGACGGACACGCACCCAATACTATTTTTCCCCGGGAACATAGTATAAAAATAAAATTCTTAAATATATAACTCAAGAGCTGATTTTTTTCTGAGCGAAAAATATATTCAATAAGTATTGTTTTAAGGAAAGAATTAAGTCCCAGGAAAAGGTTTAATTCTTATGTTATGTTATTACAATACGATCCCTGATATATATAAATATTTCTGTATAGGTCTTCCCTGGTCTAGTTCATTATTAAGTGCTGCTTTCTTTCAAACTAAAATAAACTCATTCTTATTTCGGCATGTGTTTAATTACAATTGGATAATATATATCAGTCTGCTTTAATATTTAGGTATTCTAGAAATCTTTCGTTGGCCCTTAGCGAGTATTGATGGGCGGCTGTTTGAGCAGGATGTGCCCTGATTGACACCTACTTTGAACAAGGACTGTGCGGTAAATAGCACACATTTGTCGAGGTAAGCTTATGTATGCATATGTATTTGCCTGCTGGCATTGATGGTGTTATCCTTTTATCCTGACAGGTGTTGCTAGCTGCGAAAAGCCAACAGATTCGACGGCAACTTTCAGATTCCGAATGCGCTTCCGAATTGAGATTCAATTTACAAATAGTCAAACGCTGCATAATAAATGGGTTTATACATTTTATATTCGACTAGTTTTGCGACGTGGCTGCGCCGGCATATCCTTAAATGACTTGCTGACACAATCTGCCATCCTGCTAAGGATAACGACGGAATTGCCTTTGAGCATGCCGAAATAGGTGAATACCAAAAGATGCCACCATTTTTAATGAAACTTTAAGCTGCAGTTGTCGTCGGCGTTATATCAATATATTCACAAGTAAATATATGATATATATTAATAGATATTCGCACATATATGCTTGGGTGGTTGAGTGGTTGATTGGTTGAGTGGGTATTCCCTTTCGTATGAAAATAATACTGAATCGAGTAGCAAATGCAAAGTACACTGTCTAAGAGTGAGTGTGTTTACAATGCGTGTGTTTGGAGAGTCTACCTTCAAGGTAGACCTGGACCTGGACATACCTTGCAACCATATTTAAGACATTTTTAAAAATTAAAAACACAATTAACATTTCAATATTGTTATAAGTGGTATGGTGTCTAGCTTAATTGCCGGGCTTGTAGTTTTTATGCAAAAACATCATTTATATGAACATACGCAAATAATATCAATTGAAAGGAATTCACTCAGGATACTCACTGGCGCCTTAACGGTAGATTATTAATTGAAAAGTCACCTGAAGAAATTAGGAATTATCAGCAGCAGGACATGCGATACTGCGATTTCGAGGAGAAACACTCACATACTCACAGAATACACTGCCCAGATTAGAAAATGATATAGGCTTCTGGGGAGCATATCTTCCAAAAAGTGCTTATATATATAAGAGCTCGCCACCCGACGAAAATCCTTGCATTTGTGCAGGATATCGAGCTGATGAGCACGCTGAAATGTTGGCAACAAAAACAAACATCATTTTATCGATCTGGCAGCGATATTCTTGGCAGCAGACTTAAAAGTGGGTAATAAACACACATTGAATGGAGCCAGGCACATTTGAGAATTAATAAATATTGTAATTGTGATTTGTATTATGAAGAAAATGTAAAATGTTAGCTTTGCTCAAAGATAATTTAAGATTAACAAATTTAATGAATGCTGCGCCTTGAGCTGAAGTCGCGGCTTGAGGGGTGTTCCCTGAACGGATAACATAAATACTTGGGTGCGAAATTGTAGTTTGGGTCAGCAGGACTCAGCACGATGCCCATTAAATTCAATATGCTCTTCTGTCCTGCATATTTCAGCGCCTGCCCTCACACACAGTCAGCATGCATGGGCTTGAACTCACATTGCGCGGGAATACCATTACCATTCGCACCAATTTGCCAGCGCGAGTAACGGGATTCTCAGGAGGCGGCTGAGCAAGGATGGAACAGCAATGTGGTCGTAAATTAAATACAAAATAAAGTAAAATACACTTGAGGCGGCAACCCGAAGCGTTGTACGGCAAGTGCCACATCAGGACACGGCCAGGAGAGCGACAGGAACAGCATGAAAATAACAACAAAACGACGAAGAAAACACAGGATGAATAACAACATGAAGAGCAAGTGAAAGGAGCAGGAGCATGTGCGTGTGGGGTGGCATCCCAACCTCAGGATACTCTGTAGGCGTATTATATTCCAAGATCAATTCTCAAAAGCCAATCGAGCATCTAACTTAAGTTTCTACTCCCGCCACTAATTTATTCAAATGAGTTTGTCAAACTTTTGCTTAAGACGCCAAATATATTTAATCCGATTGTAAGCCGAGTATAGCTCGCAGTTGTGGCTGTATAAGTGCGTTACAGGGTATATACAGGGTATGTCAGCCGGGATAATAACAACAAAATATGGGCATTAAGGACCGCGAGCTGCAAAGCCGCCCTGCGGCCAATGTTCAGCGGAGATTTCGTTTTTATTACGCGTAAATGAAAGACATTTGTTGTCGAATGTCGTGCAGGCTGCTAAAAACTGTAACTGGGGGGGTGTCTGGGTGCTGTTAATGGGTCCGGGATTGGGATTGGGATAGGGATTGGGATTGGGGAATGGGTATTCAAAATGGGTAATGAGGCTGGAGTTTTTCAGCGTGAAACTTGGCCCGCTGTGTGCCCAATGTCTTGCATTAAACTTGGCGATTAAAATCGCTTTTACGGCCGCCTGGCGTCCATCCTTGGCAACAGGGCTAACAGACACTCAAATACACAGCGTGGTAGGGAGGGAGGGAGGTAGGGGGAGAGCTGTCGAATTGTGGGACTGGTTATGAAATGCCATTCGAAATTTAAATGCGAATGATTAACAAGCAATCGAAGAGCCCACAGGGACAAGCAAGGACGCGAGGGCTCAAAACAAATGTTGGGTCGAGAGGGTGTGTGTGTGTGTGCGTGGGGGGTGTAGTTCATTGGTAAATGTTCAATTAATTACACTGGCATTATTCATGCGTCTTTTGCCAATGAACCCAGCCGCGCAGGACATCGTGCCCGCCCAGCTCGACCCATTCCAAATTGGCGAAAGTTCACTTGAGTTTAATTGATTTGTGCCATTTGTTTTAAACAACAAGAAAACAGATCGCAACAATGGAAACACTCAGCAACAACTGGAACAACAATCACAATGCGACCACCAATGAAACGTACACAAAATGGAGCGTAGGCGTCGACGTGGACGTGGGCGTGGCATTGATGGCTGCTCTGGTTTAAATACGCCTTCCGTTCTGCTTCAGCTGCTTGCCAACTGAGTAAATAATGTGCACTAGTGCTGGAAGAAGGGCGATAGTGTCGCCACTCGATAATATCGATTGCCACAGACCAAGCTATCGATAACATACGATGCAGTTCCTGCTCGCCTCACGGGCAACTTTTATCGTCAACACGAGCCGAACCGTGCAAACTCTGCAGGCATTTAGTATAAATAAATATAAGTGTATGTATATAAATTGTGAGTACAACTTCTTAGAGCATTCTCCTATTCGGGAGGTTCGTTGAGTTCATCGAGATGCCTTTCAAGCTTCTCTTCCGGGGTTTTCTCTTCAATCTACTGGCTACAGATTTAGGATGGAACGGTGTAAGAAATCGACCAACATTTGCCTCGAGTATTGTAAAATATGTTTAAGATTCTCACAGATGCTAAATACTTACCATTCAAATTGGGAAATAAGATCATTTTTACACATCTGTAGATGGTCTTTATTTCTATAAGCAAGTCTCAAATTTAGCTAAAAGATTTCAGTTCCTTGAATACAAGTTGATAAAGAACTTTGTGGCTTAATGGCAGGGAGAGAAAATCTCGATCTGGTTTAAAAGAACAACTAATTTTAAGATCTCAAGCGATATGATCACATTTCATGTAATGCCTATAAATTAGCTGGCCTAAAAAACAAAAACAACTTGATAAGTTTTAAAACAAAATTTTGGATACCAAAGAAACCGCATATCTGTATGAAAAACTTAAACGAGGACAAGCTTTCTTGCCTGCAATAGATACAAACTCTGAAAGACTGTTCCTTATACATGCTATTCGCACCTGGAATCAACTTTTCCATCCATTAAAAACCATTAATTTAAACCAAAACAAGAAGCTCACCTACAAAACAACAACTATGCCTAAAAACTAATAATTACAATCATTTTATTAAACAGTAATAACTTTAAAGTTAAATAATATGTATAAAGTTATAAACGTTAAATCTAAAATGATCGAATGTATAACCTAGTTATAAGATGTTTGTATAATTATAGTCATAGTGCTTTAACTTATAAGCTTTAGCTTGTAGCAGGAAATACAAAATAATTAAATATATATATAAATTCACAAATTCACAAATTCCCAGCGATACTATCGGTAGGGATTTCGTTTGTATTGAAGTGCCATTCGTGAATATGTGCAGATGCAATGGAAACGCCGTTCGATGTCCTTGCGCGTCTATCGCATTAGCTTAAGGTCCTGCACAAGGCGAACTGAACACATTTCAATGGGCAAACATGACTTGTAATTGGTTTTCGTAATTAAATTGGAATACATTTAAGTTGTGTGCGTGTGCCTTCAATTGCATTGTTTGTATTAATTGACTCTGTCCGAGTCTATGCATAAGCATTCAAATTGCAGTTTGTTGCCTTCTGAAGAGAAGTTAAAGTGTGCCAAATTACCATTCGAAACTTAAGGATGACAGCCTTACTTGCAATGTGTGCGTAGTGGCATCCTGCCACCTGCTACCTGCTACCTGCCACAACAACATATCGATGATGCCCGACAACCCAACCACCCACACTCTGCACTCTGAGCTGCATGAAATATATAGGAATTGTGTGTAGCTAAAGTTTTTCTTTGGGCACAAAGACGACTAAGACAGTCGAAACTTTGTCCAATGGCACAAGAAAAGAGCAAAGTTTACGGTTAAAGTTGAGCCCATGTCGCATGCCCCCAGGCGGCAAGCTGCAGCGTTTACTGTTCAAATGGCGGAATTGGCATGAAAATGGCAAATGTGTTGCAATGCATTTTCCATTCATACTATACTGGCACACTGAGAGAACAATAATGCTAATATTATATATTTAAGGATAAGATATATCCTTATAGTCAGCTTGAACTGAACCCGAGAACTGCCGAGCTACACTCAATAAAAAAACAGCCATAACATCGAAAATACTCATCGTTTGTTATTTAAGTAAGTTTTAAAATACCTAACTCTTCAATTATATGCTAAGTAGTATATTTTTCTAAGAGTTTTAAAGGTTTTATTTTGAATTAAATTTAATGTATATGGCGTGGACTTAAAAGAATAAATGTTAATTTGAAATTATGTGCTATGTTACTAACATTTGAGTTACTATGTTAAGAACATTGTTAGTGTTGAGTAAGGTATGAATATTCGAAGAAAGATACAATGAGAGAGTGCTTCTTGTACACTCGTAGTCTTACATATGCGAAAAGACTACGCTCGGACCTCGCCTTTTCGCATATGTGAAGAGCTATGAGACCTCGGACCTCGGACCTCGGACCTCGCCTTTTCGCATATGTAAGACTACGAGTGTACAAGAAGCACTCTCTATATGGGGTGGGCTATATGGACTGAGTGTGGAGCATTGGTTCTGTGTGTAAAGGCTGACCAGATACAGATACAGTCAATTTGAGAAGAGGACACGTGATAGATCGAACCTTACGACTCGCTACGCTTTTTGTGCAAATATTGGTAAGATGGAAAAAGAAAACGTTTCTCTGCCTCTTACATATACAATTGGAAAGTACTTTTGAATTTTTAAGGCTTCGAGTTTTTTTCATTTTAAGAAAATTCTTGTTTTTATATTTGTCTGAATTACAGAAAGAAAATTTCCATAAGTCGCTAATTGTAACTATGCATATATTTCGAGAAATATGTTTCTGAAAATTAGAAAGTATTTATTAAAAGTATAAATTAAAATCAAATTTGTCAATTAGATCCTCAATCTACTAACGTGAAATTCTTTTCTAAAAGGGAAACTCTTTCTGGTTTTAGGTTGTTTTTCATAATTCAGGGGCATAGTTTTTGAAAGTGTTGATGGATGCCTCATTCGCTGAGCTGCTCCTGTCTGAAGTCTATCCTCAACTACAATAACTACCCACATCAACAGACCCATTTATAATTCAAAGCCTGCTCTTAAACACTTTATATTAGTTTCTAAACTATCTTAAGGTATCTATGTATTTACCTAAGTTTTTTTCCAAGAATATTCTGTCAAAACTTTTCATAAGTTGCATAAATATATGTATTAATTTGTGTTCATTCCATGTGACAAAGTATGAGTTGGTCTTGCAACAGCGTGAGGGTTTTTTAGATTCCGGCGGGCGTACTGCCTGTGTTTTTTGTGTCAGTGTATAAACACATACATACGTGTGTATGTGTATGTACTATAGAGCATATATCGCCGCCAACGAGCATAGTGGATAGCAGTGGCAACTTTATTTACTTGTTGCCACTTTGCAACACTCTCCCGTTATTTATTGTGGCCCCTGTCTCCCCGGGTCGTGTATGATGTTAATTAAAGCCGGCAGCATAGAAGCTGCCGCAATATGAGAAAGTGCACTTTACAACAACATTAACAACAAACCCAACAAAAGGTAGAGTAAAAGTAAGAAGAGCAACAACAATTGCTTGAGTGGTTTGAAAACTGAGGGATATCTAAAGGATGCTTTGATCACACACCCAGGACATACTGCATTGCATTGAATAGTAATTATATACAGCTTTTCTTTTTCACATCCTACAAAGATCTTGGACCTCAGCAAATAGATTATAATTGCTGTTTATTGCAGGGTCGAAATCCATTTTCTGCAAGTTCCCAAACTCCAAAGCAGACTGAATAATTTGAACATCAATTTTAGACGGAAGGCAACACATAAAACATTATAAAAAAATTCTTATAAATATTATAAAATAAACATTCTAGAATTTCAACAGTTCCACGTAATCTGAAAATGCGAAATATTTAAAACATTAACATTTAATATACATTAGCATTCATATATTCCAGATCAAAGTGAATATGCTAGTATGAAAGATGCTCATGATACTTATATCCATGGTAATTGGCCTCGCGTGCCAAAGGACTTGCTAGGAGTCTTTGGTTAGGAGCGGCGGGGCAGGGGCCAGGATGCGTGAACACTTAAGCCCAAGGCGAGGCTAATGGCGTGATAAATTCCGATTTTCAGTGCGTGACACACACGCAATTTCACCTGAGAGGCGCCCCTTTGTCAATTTTTCTTTTGTGCTGTGCTGTGCGGGGCCGTCGTCAAAGCGGCTTCCGTTTCCGTGCCGTACATAAACGAAAAGCGTAATCGAGACAATGACAACAACCGTGGCACTCGCCACGCTCTTGAGGCATTCTACGAGCATGCCGTGCCCCAGCGATGATCAGTGTACATTCCGGGACATCAATTCCGCTGGATGAGCTGATGAGCTGATGAGCGGCATAGGCCGTGTCCTTGGACTTGACTTGACTCGACTTGACTTGACTTGACTTCACTTGGCTTTGACTTTGGCTCTGACTTTGACCTTAACTGTGGTATTGGCTGGCCCGTGAATGTCATAAGTGCAGCGTTGCGTATGAGTAATTTTCAAATAAATGTATGTTTTTTCCTGAGAAAAAGTGTTGCATTATAAAATAACTAAATAATCATTTTGGACTGACTTTGACGGGGCTTTGAGTAATTTTAAAGACAAACCAAGCGATTTTTCCATTTAAATGATAGATGTAAGTACCTGCAAGTTTACTTATATATTTATTTATTATAATATTACCTTTAAATTCGGAATAAACTAAGCAATGGCAGCGGGGCCTACAAGGCCAGGTGAAAAGATACGAAACTTATAATGAAATACATTTAAACTTTACCTAACTTAGCATGCAGAAGGCACATTTGTGGGGCATGGCAGTTGGCAATGCCAAATGCAACTCAGTGCAACATATCCGAGTGGCATAATGTATGTGTGGCAAGCCTTTCGTCGAACGCTCTGTGACAACCTTGCGTCCACCAGAAATCTCAATTTGCATCTCAAGCGAAACCAATCCATGCGATACGATATCCTTTATGTCTCCTTTCGATGCGCTCCGCTGCCCACCAATGAGGCGTGCGCCTTCAGTGAATCCGTACTTAATTGCAATCCCATCGGCAGCTCCCGTTGATTGAATCGCGGAAAGCATCTCATTTGGCCGATTGGCCACCTTACCTCTTAATTGCTTTTTCGATACTTCACACCCATTCCCCTGCAGTTGGCAATTAACGGCCTCCGTGTGCCCCCCACCTCTCTCATTAACGTTAAATACTCAAATGAAATTGCACTTCGATCTGTCATGCTCGTCTCGGCTTAATAACAGCCCAACTTTCTTTGTACTCTCTTAAGATTATCTCTTAACTCTTTCTTTCTTTCAGGCCTGTTCTGAATTCCACTTTTGTATCAATTCCACAGAAATATGTAAGGCATGATTTTGGGTACGTCTATATAATAAATGAATATGCAGGAATGCCAGTTTGGTAATTATATTCTGCTCTATAAAGTATGCTACATGCTATACTGTGGAATTGATTCGGAATGGAATTCGGAACAGGCCTTAATATAACATTTTATAGTCGAAAATTCACGCTTTGTGGATTCAGAGGCACTTCTATATCTTCATATTATATTAAAAATAACAAGTAGGTATGCTCTAGTCGAGTATACCTAACTACTAGACTGCCTGGCAGTGCTCTTTACAGTACTGAATCTTGTTTCTTGAATAACTTCCGTGCTTATGATCTGATCGACTTGAAATTTAAACAGTAGACTAAGAGTAACGCAAGAATTACACATGTCTTCAAAATTGTGGCTGTAAAACGAACATCTGCAATGTGAAAGAAACTTGATCTGCGTATGGTATTCAGAAACCAACATTCCAAATTTGGTGTTTCTAACTTTTATAGTTGCTGAGAAGGACAGAATATATATACTTTATAGAAATGTCTCCTTCGGCCTGTTACATACATTTGCAACATATTTAATACACATTTTTTACCCATTTTATAGGTACAGGGAGTAAGGAACGAGAGAAGCTTAAAGCCTACAAAACAAATATTTATATAAAAACTATATGGTTCCGTTTAAGCATCCTTGATCAACAGAACTGAATCGGTTCTGAGTAGAAACATGAGCTGTGATAAGTTGACCTGGAATTCTATCCCCATCGGCTCTCCTTTGCAATCCTAACTCTCGCATTCGAGTATTCATTGCTCCAGGGACTTGTGCTTTGCCTGTATTCGTCTTGACCTCGTTTTTCTGCCTGGAAAATGTAAGTGTGCATTTTCTTTTTTAATTCTAATTAGTTTTTCTAGTGGCCCAGCTCTTCCATGCGGAACGGCGGGAAGGTAATGCATTGCATTGCAGAGGCGGAGAGGGAGGCTCCTCCTACACAACCTCAGTTCTGCCCCTATATGTCTGCGACTGTACATACATATATGCAAATAATAAGAGGTCCTGTGAGCCAGCCATGTTCGCTGTTGCGGACTATTGAATTGTTTGATTAATGAATTACGTAATTGCCGTTGGCAAAGCAGTCTAGCTACATTTCCTGGAACAATTGCTTAACTCGTACATTAAGTGGAAGGCAACGTGACCTGCCTTGATTCATGGCATTCATCACGCAATGCATGAGAATGGAATGGGTTGCTACAATGCTTAGTTTTGTATGTACGAGTGTATAAATAAATTGTATTATATTTATACTCCTAGTCATATGCATAATGCAGGCCCTAAATCGATTGACTACAAACTGGTTCCGATAAATCATGAACATGTAATTGATTGTACCCGATTAGGAGACACCCTGTACCCAATTCAGTAATTGCCAAGTTCGTTCACCTGTATCCTTTGAAGCGCAGAAGTCAGCTAATCAAAATGTTAGACTTTTGTGCAATTAAGTGGCAACATTGAGGATATTCCGCCTTGGCTGTACATTCATCTTAGATTCAGAATATACTTATATATGCACATGCTCGAATGAATATGTATACGAGTACATACATAAATGATTACATAGGAATGCTTACTTGACATTTATTTGGCCCTTCACTCAGAGCAAACATTGAACATGTATATACAAATATGATATCTGCATTTGTAAGGTATATATGTTCATACAGACCGACTGAATCCCTTGATTTATTTCTATTATCTAAAACTAGTCAGGATCGAACGGATGTCATCCTTTAGATACGATTAGAAAGCCTGTCAATGAACAGAGATTTTTGTTCTTCAAATACAAACATCTACATTGATTAACTATAGCTAGTGAAGACATCATCCAATTAAGAAGCTATGCTGGGATTCGAACCCAGAAGCTTGTTGTTGCCAGGTTTACTTATACATCTTTCTTTACTGTTTGCCCATGAACTCCTTCTTCGTACGAGTATGTTTGCAAGGGTATTTAATCCTCAGCATTCCAAAAATAGCTGTTTTCTCTTTGTTTTTATGCTGCTTTATAAGCGATGCGCATTGTCAACTTTTCCCGCATATAAATGAATGATATGACAATGAGACAGGATGTTTTGTTCGCCTTTATTCACCATAGCTGTGTTTTGTTGCCAATGACTTGCCAAAACAGCAAGTGAACAAATACTCGACACGTAGATACCCTGTTACAACTTTTAGAGCAAATACTTATAATCAACTCTTAACGATAAACTATATACGAAATAGATTGTTAAACAACTGATTCTTAAGTAGTTATCCATCTACACGGATAACTTTTTTGGAGCACAATTTGTGATTTACTTACAAGTTTGAATTTAGACAGGCTTCTTTTAGTTATATATTCAATGAAATTGATTCCATTTGCCATTTTATAATGCTTACTTAAGCACAAATTGAACATTGATAATGCACAATCAAGGATTATCGATGCAGTAATGTGGGCAATGAGTGATTATGAATGCACAAATTGAACATTGATAATGTGCAATCTGTGATTAGTAAAGTACAAACTGGGATTTACTCAGGTGATAAGTCATCCCTTAGCCACAATTGAAGTGTCCCTAAAGTTCAATTTTGTGACTGTCCCTAAAATGCACGAGTTGTGCTTAAAATTCTCTCAGTGTAAAATGTAATAAAGTAAATCGGTGTCCCAATCAACTTGACTTGGCGACCCGAGGTCGGGCGGATGAGTGGGAGATGCTTGTACAGGGTATAAAATCAAAGCAGAAACCAAAACAAAGAAAACGGCAATAATCTAATGTGGAAATATTATTTTTTAATTAAGTAAGTAAGCCAAAAAGCAGTCATTGGCTTGCTGGCAACGGATTTAAGTGCGGGTTGTGGGGGCGTGGCGAGAAAGAGGGAAAGAGTGAGGGAAGGAGCATGCACGTACATCCTGCTGCTCGGAATGCCAATGCCCAACGCGTCGGGAGTCTTGGGTACTGTGCAAGGAGAGAGAAGCCAGCAGGGAGGACCCTGCACCAGTCAACCGTCACCCGGCACCCCGCACCCGACACCCGTCGCCCGGCACCCGGCACCCGTCGCCCGTCACCCTGCGACGTGCTACCAACTTTCGAGAACGCGCACGCAGTTTGCATATTTGCACATCATTTTGGTACTTAAAACGGAAGGCGCAGAGGGGCGAGGAGGCAGATATCGACGGTGCGTGAAGGCCCTGGGACTGGGACTCTTGGCCCAGAGGAAATTGCAGTGCGTGTTTAATTTATGGCTCCGAATCGGGTCTCAAACTGATGCTGAAACTGTAATTAGTCCTGACGCAGTGCCCCAGCCACAACCACAACCACAACCACATCTTCATCTATTTACATCCGCGTCCACATTCTCTCCCCAACCACATATCCCTGTCACCTGTCGAGGATTTCGAAATTTGAGATGTGCATGTTAGCGAGCCATTGTCGCTCAATTAGCCAAGCAATTAATCTGGCATCTACGAGCAGATGCAGGAGCTTCGCAGCTTTAAGCCAAATTTAGTTCAATCCATATTGTCATTGGGGCCTCGTGTGTGTGTAACCTTCAAGTGTATATTGCTAATTTAACCTTTAATGGATGCTTTTAATTTGCCATTAATAGTTAATGTGCTTTTTTATTTCCTCCTTCCATCCTTGCCCTTTGACATCTAGCGCTGAAATAGATTATTTGACGAGTGCAATAAGTGTCAAGGGGTGGTGAAGGGAAGGCACACAACATTGCAGGCAAATAGTTGAGCGATATAATGGCGTTTGTTCTGGTATTGCCTCTCGTTGCGGTGGCGCTGGAACAAAGGACTCCACCGACTTGGTCTTCAATTTGAAAATCTTATTGTCTTTCTTCCTTGTTACTTGCCGGGGCGGAAAATTCATCATACGCCGCGTGAACAAAAGGAAGCGGCTGTCAGACAGGCAAAGTTGATTATTTAACTTGGCAGTCTTTAAACTTGGTCAATGGCAAAGAGTAGGTCGATAACGATAAGGATGCATCCTAAATTTGGCCAATAAAGTAACGAACAAAAAGATAAAAGATATGATATAAGATGTTCTCCATGTGTTTGGCAACCCTTTTAGAGCGGCAAGACAGCACAGCACAAATACCATATACTAAACACAACCAAATTCACACCCAAGCTCACACTCTGACACACACTCACACACACTCTCAGGCCACATGCACATTCACAGTGGTTAGTATGAAAATCAAAGCAAACGGAAAAGGACACTGAACAAACAAAACACGAGCCAAAAATCCACGCAAATCTAGTGGAAAATTAAAATTTTGCCAATTTATGCGCGCAACAGAGACGGCAAATGGCAACCAGAGCGTGAAAGAGACAAAAAAAATAAACAACAACAAAAATATACTGAACAAAAAAGGCTGCAACATAAGCAAAATGGGCCAAAAGACCAGACGAATTTACGACTGTGTAAGTCCTTGTTCAGCCACAAAAGGATTTCTCCACAGTCCTCGTAGTTTGCGCTTTCATTTTTGATTTGGCGTTAAGAGCAAATTCCGTTGCCTAAAGCTAAATACGGCGACAACAGCACCTGGGACCTTGACTCAGCTGCAACCGGCAGTCCTTTGTGCCTTCGTTGATTATATCCTGGCAACCTGAACATGCGACTAACATAAAGCTGTTGATACCATCCATAAAGCGCTGTTAATATTTGCCTTACTCAGCCTGTGCAATGTGTCCCTATGTTAACTCTGGTGTCCTGACAGGAAGAGAAGGGCTGCGACTGCCTCAAACAATGTTGAACTTTTTTAATAATTTACATGTTATTGAAGTGTAGGGGAAAACTAAAAGTTCTTTTTTTTTTGATTATTTTCCATGTTGCTATTTTTGCAAAGTCCTGTGGTCTTACCTAGTTTGGCTTGTTCATGTTCACGAGATTGTAACTAGCTGGTTTTAAACGCTATTTGCAGCACCATATTATCCTCACAGTTTTTAGAACAGCATACTTTAGATTGCAGGGCTACCATGCTGATATGTGTTATTGTGGGATAGGCGAACAAAGCGCTAAACAACCAGACATTTTTCAAAGTACACTCAGCATAAAATGCCCTGAATTGCAGAAAGTTGCCATAACTTTTTATCCGAAAGGCAACTAACCTCATTTCTTACTCCCTGATCCCATAAAAATGGGTAAAAATGGGGTATTAATTCTGTGCAAATGTATGTAGCAGACTGAACGAGACATCTCCGACCCTATAAAGTATATAGTATATTCTTGATTAGTATCAATAGCACAGTCAATTTGGTCCAACTCGTCTGTCTGTCCGTCTATTCGTCCATCTGTAGGAACCCGTCGATCTCAGCAATCATAAAAGCTAGAGACACAAAATTCGGAATGTTCCTATAGATCAAGATTGCTTCAGATTTTAGATATTCCCCCCACACCTCCGCTATTTAATAAAAACGCTTTACAGCCACAATTTTAAAGATATTGCTTATGGACTAGGCATGTATAATGCTTGAGTCACTTTTTAACTACTGTGCAAATTTAAGTTATCAAGTGTTTGGTTGAAAGTCAACAAAAGGGGGGGGGGGGGGTGGTGGGGGGAGGGGGGGAAGGGGGGGGGGGGGGGGGGGGGGGGGGGGACCCGGGGGTTTAAAATATTTTTTTTTTTTTTTTTTTTTTTTTTTTTTTTTTTTTTTTTTTTTTTTATTTTTATTGTTTAATTAAAATAAAAATAAAATATTTTTTTTTTTTTTATTTATTTTTTTTTTTTTTATGGTTTTTTTTTTTTTATAATTTTAAATAAAATTAAAATTATAATAATAAAAAAAAAAAAAAAAAAAAAAAAATTCAAGTCGATCGTTTAATAAACATGGAAGTTATTCAACAAACAGTATTCAGTACTGCAGAGCGGGGGCAAGCAGCAGCGCAGCCGCCACTTGAAGTGCCTCGCTTGCACTGAGGTTTGTATATATGCGTATTTGTGCACGTGTGTGTGTGTGTGTATGTGTGATTTACAGGGAGTCTCGTTGTCGGGTAAGCTTGTCTAGAGAATTCTTACTTGTTTTCTTTTTGGAATTTAAGAAATATAATACCTAAATGTAAATTAAATATTTCCACTTCATAAGAATTTTTTCTAGGTTTTTTTTTGTGATATTAACATCCGATTTCCTGAATGTTTTGTCATTTACTTTTCTGAGTAGAGGTAGTTTTAGTAATTTTTACTATGCAATTTGCCAAAATAAGAAAATGTGCATTAGTAGAATTATTTCGAATTCAGCCCAAATACATTTTAAATACAAGTTTAATATATATTTTGTGTTTATAGCAAACATTGAACTGTAGTTATTGGCAAATAAATGACTGAATTTCTTAAAATTTCTCAAATAATTTTTGTTTCTCATGTAAGTTCATAGGATGAATTCAGGAATGCGTTCGAAATGATTATAAGGATTATCGCATAGTATTTCCCATTGCGTATACATTTCCTTGAAGTCTGCATATCCTTATATTGGCCCAGCATAAGTTTGCAATGAAAATGTTTGTATTTTCTTGTTGTTATTCTCGTTATACATTTTTGCCAAATGTAACTTCGATACAGGAATATGCGGCATTCGTTAAAGTTTTATATTGTTCTTAGCATGGGCTTAACTGTAAAGCTGACATCCTGTCCAGTCCTGATTCCCAAACAAATGCACAAGTGTTGAGTGTAGAGAACCTGAGCAGCTGTGACATAAACCAAAGCGGAATGCCCAGCTGGTTGCAAGTGGCACGTTCCACCACATGGGGCACGTCCACAGTAGCATCCCCAGCCTCATCCTCATCCTCATCTTCGTCCTTAGCCCTAGCTCCGTTTTCATTCTCATCTTTCGCAGCCATTAATGTCATTTAATTATGCTTGTTGTGGGACACTAATGAAATTTTATTCATTTTCCTGAAAGTTTTTTTTTGCCGAGCAGCATTAATAATCGCCATCAATGGCGGTGTCCGTAATGCGACGTGTCCTTGAAGCCACCCTGCTGCCCTGCTACACTGTCTGCTTGGCTGTCTGAATGTCTGAGTGTCTGTCTGGCTGTCTGACTCTGACTGGATCCTTGAGGCTGCTTAGCTATCACTGTCAGCAACGTCATCAGTTGGCATTTTTATGCTACTCGAGTTGTTGTTTAATATTAGACTTGGCTATAAATTGCGCGCCACGGCAAGCGAACTGCATGTGTATGTAGTTTCGTCCTGATCTGGTCGTGCATTGCTACATAAATAACAATAAATGGCATCTAGTTCCTGGCTACTGTCTGTCCCATTATAGTACACTATCTGGTGTTGCCCGTCGCTGCCCGGGCTCTCGTATAAGGTCGTAAAGCGCATCTTCTCAATGAAGCTCCCTAGTAGGAGAATCCTCTTTCAATGTACATACTATTTTCCTGTTTTCTTTAATAATAAATGTATTTATTCTCTCTTTTTTTGTCTTTCCCACACTTATGTTAAGTTAGTCTTTAGTTAACATCCACCAACTCTGCAAAAATGTAGGTTTTGGCTTATGAAACTCTATACATGGTTGGGTAAGATCGCGAGATGCCGTTCATAATCACCACGATATTAAAAGTAAAAGTGTTTTTTTTGTGTAAGCTCAATAAATATAAATAAATATGACTATACTTTATAGGAACAACGAATTCGAAGCTGATCTATTGGAATTTGACTAGTGCAAATCCTAATACACACAATAATACACTTTTGTTTAGCTTATGATTGATGATTACTTATGTTCCTTTAGATTTGATTATTTATTTTAGCACAACACCCCTGCATTACAAGATTCAATAGGAAGAGGAAGTTATAAAAAGAGGGGAGGAAAAAATACATAGTAGTGAAAAAGGGGAGGGAGGGTTCAATTGAATTCGATGATTTTCCGAATCCGGTAAGTTTGAAAAATCTCTTTGATTAGATCGTTGGAATTGAAGCTTAAAACAAATGATTCAATAAACCTTTTCTAGTTACAATTCGGGCGGAAACTCTCTTATGTGTTGAAACTTATTATGAACACTTTTAGGGAATTGACTTTTTCTTAAATGTTCTTATTGTCGGTCTTAACATGATGCTGGGCTTCAACATGACTCTGGTCTGGCAATGAATTCTCTGTGCATTAGATAGAATTCTATTCCATAGCTCCGTTCACTAGCAATAAGCAACATTGAAAATTCATTTTGTTTTTATTATAACAAGTAAATAAATAATAAATAGAGAGTATAGACCAACATGTGTACGAAGATTGGTTGATCTAACTTCAAGGCTGTGGAAACAATTGCCTTCATACGGCCATTTCACAAACCCAATATACTCTTTTTGTCAAACAATATTTTGTTTAAACAAGTAAGAACGTTGCAGTCGGCGACAGCGTCCGGAAGAAACGCGATTTTGCTCCTTTGGGGGCGTGGGGGTGGAGGGTGTCCAAAAATTTTTGATGCAGTTTTATCCAGGGGGTCAACATTAGTCTGTATACCAAATTTGGTGACTCTAGCTTTACTGGTGTGGGTATAGATATAGGTTTTGCTCCATTGGGGGGTGTGGGTGTTTGGGTCCAAAAATTTTTGATGCAGTTTTATCCAGGGAGTCAATCTTGACACTTTATAAATTGACGATATACACCAACATGTGTACCAAATTTGGTTGCTCTAGCTCAAAGATAAAGGCAAAAAAATTGCGATCATACGGACAGACGGACATTTCGCAAACCCAACATACTATTTTTCTCTTCGGGAACATAGTATAAACAGAGTATAAATGGTACTAAAGCACACATAATTCACACATCGTTTAATGTGCATGATTTTTTGGCTAAAACAATACCATAGTCAAGCATCAGCCACCGAATTAACCGGACTTTGCCCAGTGCAACATTTTATACTTCCGCGAACTAATACAACGCATGAAAGGAGGCAGCTTTGCCAATCTTAACCTTGATATCTGTTAAAAATAAACTAAAAATTCCAAATAGCTGTTGATATCAGCATATATGTTGGAAGCAAACAAATAAATCGTTAATCAAATGTACAAAGGCCGTGAAATGCGAAACTTCCCTTTGGTTGTTTAGCACTTCATATAGTTTATTGGGCCGGAAATGCTTATCCTTTTGCCTGTGGCATAGATTTTTATATTGTTTTCTTGGGTACAGGGTATACAAATGTCTTTAAACTTTTAATACGAACTTAAGCCTTGGCGTCAAAAGGCAAACGATTTAAAAACGATTCAGACGATGCACAAACTCGCCGAAACATAGACAAACATTATATATTTTTAGCTCCGTTAGAGTATCGTAGCTGGTTTTATGTCAGTCATGGGATGCTCGAAGTCCTCGCCTCCTATAATAAACTCCTGGCTGTCTACAGACAGAGACACACACAGTGCAAGAGTCAATAAAAACGAGCGGTATTTTATCCTCCTTCCTGTTTATATGCCATTTGGCTAACCCCTATCCTGCCATAGAGCCATAAATTGCATTGTTATTATTTTGTTGACATACGAATAAAATGCGCCCGACCGTTGCTTGTCATGGCTGGTTAAGCGCGTAATGTGACCATGGAGGTGCCTGACTGCAGGAGCGACAGCTGGATATTAATATGTCAGCTGCAAACTGCAGTTAGACAAGCTGTCGGCAAAAGGCCAATCAACAATTTGCACTGACAGCTGACACGTCAACGGATTCGCGGATCCTCCGCCCCGCTCCGCCCCGCCGCACAAGTTCTTAAGGCATCCTTCAAACCCAACACAAAACATGAGACAACGCCAAAGGATAAGCGACAACAAAGATCTAAAAGGGACGGGCATGCCAGGATGTATTCCGGCGGAAAGCTGTTGATAAAAGAGTTAGCAAACGGTGTAAGTTTCGGGGGACACGGGGGAGGACATTTACCTGTTGTTTCGCCAGGAATCGAATCGAATCGTATCGAATTGACAGAAAGCAAACAAGCTTATGCAATGTCCTTTTTATAGCTTTATTTACTTAGGGCACTTTGGTTTTCCTGTCGCCGTAAAATGTCTTAAAAAAGGGTCACAAAAACATTGGCATACACAATAAAGTATATCTATTTCTGAACCTCGTTAACACGTCAGCTTAGCCATTATCAACTATTAGCGCTATAGGCACTAATTTTTATTGACTGATAACTTCCCCCCGCCCTGCCCACAAATCGAATAAAAATGACTAACAAAGTAAGGCATGAACTTTGTGTCTTTTTTATGGCGCTTGTGCTTTTTATAACCCCGAAATTTCATTACGATGCGATAATAATCAAAGTGAAAGCTACTCAGCATAATAAATGCCATAGATTTCAGAAAATCACCACATAATTAAGGTCACCCTAAAAGCCAGAAATAGTTTTTATTTAGTGTAAATAACTATTCTTGACTTCAGGTAAAATCAAGAAAGAACGGCTTCCCTGCTAGCAAAGTTTCAAATAAAAAATTTCAATTTTCTTCTGATTGTTCCTATGGGAGCTATATACTAATGTGGTCCGAGTTTAATACAATTATGGCAAACCTTATGAAGTATAATAAAACTAGCAATTGTTGGGTTTGAAAGTAAAATTTGTGTAAGCAAACAAGTTTTCCCTACACAAATACATTTTTCATCCGATTGTCCCTATAGCAGCTATATGATTTACTAGTCCGATAGTGACCATATCTAAACAGAGGTTATCTTCATAAACATAAAGGTTTTTCATACAAAAACAGAGATCTCGATGGATCATTCCTATGGCAGTATAGTATATGTTATAGTGGTCCTATCTAGCCAGTGCTGACACATATACTGCCTGATACAAATAGAAGGATGTGTGCTTAGTTTACTTACGAAAGCTTCAAAACTAAGAGAGAAGTTTGCATAGAAACGGACGGACATACGGACATTGCTATATCGACTCGGCAATTGATGCTGATCAAGAATATGTATAAACTGTGTGGTCGGAGACATCTTCATCAATGCGTTGCATATCTCGTGACAAAATTCTAATATCCTTTGCAAGGCTAGCTGCCTTGGGCTACAAAAGTTAGGCGACTTTCTGCATTTTATGCATTTCTCTTTCAGGAGGCACACAAGTGCATAGTTTCTCCTAGGCACTCTCGAGCTGGCCAATCTAGCGTGTCCTTTATGTCTCTCAGCCTGCGCCTGCTGTTGAGTGTTGGCCAGTTGGTGAGTTGGTGAGTTGGCCATTTGACGATTTGGCAATTGACGCGTTTGTTGGCCAGCTTTGTTGGCAATTAGCAAGGCAATCAGGTTCGAGTACGCTTCGATGATTTTGGAATCAATTCAGCTGGCTGGCCATGAATAATGCAACCCGTTGGCGGCATGGGAAACCAAACAGTCCGCAAGAATGTTTGACGGAGTCGCATTCAAAATAGTTGTCATCTTAGCATGCTGCATACTTTGGGGCAGAAGTTGACTTGAATCTCAAACTACGCTCAAAGTTGTGCTGCTAAGCCAGACGCTGTTGCAAGTTGATACATATGCATGCGCACGCACATGCCACATTGAGGCAGCTGGGCAACTGGGCTGAGCACAACTGCGCAACGAGGCAGTGATTCAATTTGAATTTTAAAATGGCATGCAACCACGAACTGCGACACAGGCACAGACTGGGGCCACACAGAGGACCGACTCACACGTATACCCTCATCATCAGCTGGCGTGTGTGGCATGTGGCGTTTGGCATGCGGTATGTGGCATGTGGCATGTGGCATGTGGTAATGCCTGGCCAGTTATCAAAAAGATCATTTATATTTAAAATTGGCATTTTTCTTACTCGACGCTTAAATATTTGAGATGCTGCCCAAATTTGGCAATTGAAATACGAGTTATATGCCCGCAGGCATGTTCAAATGTGTTGGGGTCCTTGAACTCCTTGGCATTTTCTTGGTCATAGCTCAGAAGTCAGCGAACTTGCTGCCAGACACACGTCAGACAAGTGGAACGGGTCAATAAATCGCCTGCCAGGCGACAGGACCACCAGGACCACCAGGACCACTAAAACCACTGAACACATAAGCACATACATATGTGTGCATGTGTGCTGCTTTGACGAGTGCCCAATTAAATTATATATATAAGAAACGCAGCTTAGCTGATCCATTGTCAAGTTAGAGTCCTGGGAAAACAAGGATTCCAGCTGCGCCAAGGGGGCCAAGGATCCAGTAGATAAATGCCTGCCTGCTATAAACCAGGGACCGTTAATAATGATTATTTTGTTTTTCTTTTTATTCGAAAATATCAATCACTTATAGCAACTTTGAGAAAGCGGGAAATAGACAAATAGACTCTTTTAAGGATAATCTATGGATTTTCACCGTGATTTCAAAATTTATGAGTTCTATAGATTCTTTTACTAAATAATTATTAATTTTGAATTATACCCTACAACTCAACCAATAGTCGCAATCCTTTTCTCCATATACTAGAAACCTGTTAATGATATATATAAATCTAAATAAAAATATAAGAATAAACAATTATCTATACTAGTTTTTATATTTTGTTTATCTAATAATTGTAAGTAAAATATGTTATATATCTAAAATTAACAAAAATCTAAAACATGACTTTCAATTCGATATAATTGTGGGATTATCGCTTCGAAATACAGAAGCCATGTTAACCTGGCTATATGCCAGACAACTGGAAAATGCCAATTTGTATAGAAAATTTGAATGCTGGAAAACAACTGTAGAAATGCTGTCTAAGCCTGAGAAACACGGAGAGAGTCTAACTCTTGTGGTCGGTAAAGTTGAGCTCCAGTTTAGGTTAGGTAGAACCGGTTGACCACCACATGGTGGTCACACATAGACCGTGTAGGTCCTTAGTGTCGCCGGATACTGAAGGTCATTAGGAGGGAGCTCCAGTTTAGCTAGCGGATGTATTATCTACCTGGCAAAAATCAGCGTGAGTTCATTTAGCAAGGCCAATTTATCATTTCACAAAATACTTGGACGGGCTATGGAAATGAACACGGCTGGCGAATGACAGTTAAATGTGAGTTTCAGAATCTTTCCAGCCGCTTTGTCAACTCATCGACAAAGTGTTGCCAACTTATTGACGTGACGCCAGACAACTTTTATATATATTTTATTATCGAGATGATAAATATGTGATGCCACATTTATCAACAGAACTTTACGCTAACAAAAGTTAACTTTTCCCGCGAACATGAACTGGCTGCCAAATTTGTGTTGTGTGTGCGAGTGTGTGTGTGTGTGTGGGAGCATTAGCAACTATGCCCAGAAGTCCTGGCCACACGAAACGAATTACGAGTATAAATAAATTTGTAGTAACACTCTGTGGGCATGAACCGCACTCGCGCGGTGGCAAATGTTGTGCACGGATTGCACAACACGGCACCACTCGAAATTATATTTGCTCCACTCGAGAATTTTACACACTCACCACACCACAATGGGGAACTCGCACATTTGTTTTGGAACAAAGTCGACTTTTAAAGTTGTTCAAATTAACGAAATTTTAATAATACATTAGAAATACAGGAAACATCAATGTTACTTACCCAGAATGTTAACATTGCCGGGCACTGTTAAGTTAACAGCTCTTAAATGCGGATGTGTAACTCCCTGTGTTACTCCCTGTACACATCAAATGGGTAAAAATGTAAAAAAAAGAGACAGAAGTAGACATCTGAAACCCTATAAAGTGTATTTATTCTTGAACAGTATCAAAAGACAATTCGATTTGGCCATGTTCGTCTCTCTGTCCGTCTGTGCGTCCGCTAGAGACACCAAAATTGGTTTGTTCCTATAGATCAATTTTATTTCAGATATTCCCCCCCACACCCCCGCAATTTGATGAAAAACGTTTTACAGCCACAATTTTAAAAGTATAGCCTTGGAATTTGACATGTATGATACTTTGATCATTTTCAATATACTGTCAAAATTTCAAGTCGATTGGATAATGAACACGGACTTTATTAACAAACAAGCTTTAGTACGGCAGAGCGGGGGAAAGCAGCAGCGCAACCGCCACTTGAAATGCCTTGCCTTGCGTAGTTGTGTAAGTATACGAAGATGTGTTTTGAATTCTTACACCTGGTTACAGGGAGTCTCTTAGTCGGGTATACTTGATTGTAGCATGCTTTCCTTGTTTTAAGGTTAAGTTTAAGGGAATTACAATAAGAATCCAAAAGACTGTATATAGATTATTGACGATTAATATTTAGAGCGGCTTGTACTTTTTCTTTATATATCTGTTTTGTTGATATTATATGTTTGTCTCAAGAGTAAACTCAACCATGAAAAGTTCAACTTTCAAGGCAGATAACTAATTTTGTAAGCTTATGTTAGCAATGTGTCTATATGCATTTGGTAAAGTAAAGTAATCAATTATGAATTCGAATTAGTTCAGCTTAAAGCCTTCATTTTTAGCTTTTTAAAGTTTGACACGAACAAAAAGGCAAGAGATTGTAGAAAATGGTGGTTTGGCTTATTCTAATGCATTTTTATTTATTTATTTATTATTAAACCAATGTACAAAGACTTTCTGGTTATTCTAGAACTAGCTTAACATACTTAAAGTTAAAGTTATAATAATAATATCTAAAAAACAATTTTGAATATTATAAAAAGAACTTCTTGAGTAGTTCCTTAATAAAAAATGTATTTAGACTGAAGTCAAACCTAATGTCAGTTGGCGAATCATTATAAGATTTCATGGCTCGTGTTAATGGCTCATTAAGAGCATAGACAGTTCTATGAAAACCCACATTAAATGGTAAAAAGTTTCGCAGGTTTCTACCCGACACACAAAAATTTATCTTCGCAAGTAGGGCTGAGCAATATTTTATAATAATTACTAGGATTATTAGGAATGTATATTAATGTGTTACAATAAATAATTTCAAATATAATTCTTTTTGCATACAAAAGACGCTTTTTGAGCGTATGTTCCTATGGAATCTAAATGAAGTACGAAATAGTAGTTCGAATTGGTTAATTTCCTGGCATAATGTTAACAAGTTTGGTTCGGATGACTTTCGAAAACAAAAGATTTGCATATGGAGGGATTAAGAAGAAAGGCGTGGCCAAGCCCAACTCTCTCGTCATTCTATTGATATTATAAGCCCAGTGCAAAAAAGTAAGCCCATAATATCTTATTTGGTTCTCAAGTCATTAATTAATTCCAAAAAAATGATCAAATTCCCCATAGTGCACACACACAAAGTCTTCCCGCAGCGAACAGTTGAAGTGAGTGTTCAACACACACACTCACACTCACACTCATACACTCATGTGTAATAAATAAATGTGAGCCTGTTTTCCACATTGAATTGCTAAACGGCGGGCAGGAGTCCTTCAAGTCCTTCACCTAAGCAGCTAAGCACTTTCTGCTGTTCCAATTAAAAGCCAACAAACAAGTCAAAGTCGTCAAATTTCTTGGCTAAACATATTCCAGAGCTCGACTCTTGGCTCATAATACATGACAGTGCGCACACCCGCATCAATGATGAAATTTTACATTAATCTAATCAAAACTGGATAGAACCATTATCCCTGGGATGCCGCATATGAAATACCCTATAGAAATTATATAATCCTATACATTTTTCCCATTTATGATTATATTTATGTTTCTGTGATCCAATCGAACCGGTTCAAATTTCATCAAAATTGTCGTCCTGGTCTAGAAAATACTGTATACTTCTTGGGGTGGGACATCCTTTGCATAAAGGTGTAAGAAAATACTGCAGCTAGTATTCTTCTTGAAAATTGTATAATAAGAAAAGTTATATAACAGAATTTCAGCTCATAATTGCACTGACGAGCCGCCTGATGATGCTGACGTTAACGTCAACGTCAACGTCAGCGTCAGCGTCGACGTCGACGTCGCAGCCGACGTCATCTAATTATCTTGGCTTTCATTGTGGCTGCGTCATATGCAGACGCCTTTATAACTTTCTCAGCGCTCAACGCTCTCAAAAATAAATCAAAACCTGAAGCAGCCGTAAATCCTTGCAGTTGGCTGTGACCCTGATTGCCAGCTCAATCCTCCCACACGCTCCTCTGCCCCTCTGCCCCTCCGCCCAACTTTTCTGGCAGCGCTGTCTCTGGCTTTCTGCATTTGGAAAAAAGTTGGAAAACGGGTGGGACGACTGCGACAGCGGCGTGTGTCGGCAGACAAAGACTTTGCTGAACGGCGCGTGGCGCGTGGCAGGTGGGGAGCGGCGGTCCCGGTCCCGGCCCCGGCTTCGTCTCCAGCTCCATCTCTGTTTGCGGGTCCAAGGAAGCCACATAAGCCGATTACAGATTTAATTACATGCGCCCAATTATATGCCCCCAACGCCAGACGCCAACGCTGAGTTGGCCACGCGCACGAAAAGAAGAATATCTCCAACTTGGACCCGAAGTGGGGCAAGTTCCATTGCCATGCAGCAACATTGTGGTTGCACCAACAGCCGGCAGGCGGCATAGGGTTTGGCTGGGGCATCAAGTCGGCATTAAGTGGATAATCTGTTTACCAGACGGCCATACCTGCACTCCGAACACAAACACAATGCCACAGAGGACACTGAAAGTTCCCAAATAATGTGTGCTTCCATTTGAAAATAATCTCCAAAGTTGTAGATACATATTTCTCACAATTATATATTCAAACCCTTGCAGAGGGTGCCAAGATATTGTCAGAATGTGATACGCATTGTAAGAGGCGTTTTCGACCACATAAAGCATATACATTCTGTTTGGGGCGCATTCGACCCCACAAGGCATATATGTATTCCCTTCTGTCTGGCTTATATGCAAACAGATGCTTCAGTCCATTTAAAGTCCTCAATGCGGACTTTGAAGGGGCTTTCATACAAATATACATATATCAGCTATAAGGATGCCGATACATCCACTGAGATTAATAAGACATAGGAGACTGAAGCACACTCATCCAAGGGACCAGCTCTTGTGGCTCCTAAACATAACCTATTGCCTTGGATAAAAGCCAGGATGCACTCACATAAAGTCCACATAAAATGTTGTTTGAAGAATTCAGGCTAATTTACTAGCACAACCAATATTTGATTGCTCACTTTTGCAAAAATGAAACTTGTTTAATTTCAAATCAAATATCTCAGCCAAAGTCAGCCAGGGCGAGTCCTACTATAGTTTACATAGATTGTGCAAACTTGATTGAAATTCTTCGAAATTGAGATAGAAAGCAAGCTGTTCGTTCTTGTTTTTGTTTTTGTTGTAGTCCAAACAAATAAGTACTATCCACAAGAGTCCAATTTGCACTACATTCCATTCTCTGACCAGACCAATCAACGAGAATCCCACCAGTTTTTCTATTTTAATCCCATACAATGCGGGGCAGGAGGCAAATGCTCCCAACATGTGTTCTGTATTGCCCTTTGATGGAGCAACGCCATTTCTTGTGGGGACAGAGAGCAGCTAGGAGCGACGAGCTGGAAGCTGGTGGAGGGGGAGGGGGAGTGTGTGCGAGATTGTGGAAGAAGTTGAGCATGAGGTTACTTTGCCGTTAATGTGATTAGCGTTAAAATTAAAATGGTTTGGCGCTTAGCGGGAGCCTGTGTGGCATGCCGGGCTTGAGGGCTTGCCGGTTGTGCCCCAAAGGGCTGCAGGATTATTGAGCAACAAAAACAACATCGAACAAATGTAATTGCCAATGAAAGGAAGAGATACCGCATTCAATGGCATGTGGGAAGCAAGTGAAGCTCAGTAATTGAAATGGGCAATGTGGCTTGGCAGTTGGGGGTTGATGGGTTGCGGGGGAGGGAGCTGGTGGCTTATTGGTCTATTTGTTGGTTGGCAAGGTGTCAGCTGGGGCTAGATGTGAGCTGGCAGACAAAGGTGATGGCCGCTAATTAACTCGCCGGACAGGCTGATGGTGGGCGCAAGTCAAATGCTTATTAATTAAAACCGGATTTGCCATGACCAAAGCTGTCATACCAACCATTTACAGTGACCACTAGGGCTGTATGTGTGTGCGTGTGTCCTGCATGTAATCCTGCCTACACATCACTCCTTTGTGTATGTGGGCGTTGAGTAATTGACTGCAACTCAAAGGATTCAGCTGCGGCAAAGGCTTGTCTGTGGGCCAGAGTTCAGTTCAGCGTTAATCAAATTCCTTTTAAATGCAACACAGTTTCATTTGGTCTGCTGACTATGGTTAGAGCTCTCAGCTTTGAACATTTTGAAAATGTTTTGTGCTTCCCCATCTAATTGAATCATGGCCCTTCAGACCGAGACTTCATGTTTTAAATGAAATGTGATTGAGTTTTCAACATGCCATGCTCGAACTTTGGCTTTTTGGATGGATTAGGTGGTCATGCCAACGCTCAGAAATATAAATTCCGTACAATTTACCAAATTGATCTATAATAAAGGTCACTTTAAAGCCAGACAACATTTCGATTTAGTAGAAATATTTTCTTAATTTAAGCAATATATTGCTAGCTTCTTTTGACTACAAAAGTAAGCCAACCTTATGTATGTAAGGCCATTTATTTTTCTAAGTGTAGACAACATGAAAGCAGCGAAAATATATGTTTATAAAAATACCAGTTGTCCTGAAAGGCAGCTAAGTTAATTGCTGTTATTTCAATTCTCAATCGAATCCATTAAGCTTTCAAAGGCAAGCTGCTTTATCCTTGCCATTTAAAGCTATTGATTTGCAACTTAACTCATTTTAAATCCTTACAGAGGCAAAAATATAGATAATCATAAGAAATACCCAATGTTGATTAAGTTTGTGAAATTGTTATGAGGTTGCAAACGTAACTTGTCGAACATTATATTCGAAAGGAGAGGTATTCTTTTATACTTTCTGTAACCATAAAATGGGTAAAAAGTGGGTAGTAAATCTGTGCAAATGTGTGTAACAGGCAGAAGGAGGCATCTGCGACCCTATAAAGTATATATATTCTTGATCAGTATCATAAGAGATTTCGATTCCATGTCCGTCTGTCCGTCCGTCTGTATGAACGCGTCGAACTCAGCAACTATAAGAGCTAGAGACAACAAATTTGGAATGTAGGTTCCTGTATACCGAACGCAGATCAAGCTTGTTTTCAATTTTAGATATCTCCCTCCGATCCCTGGCAATTCGATAAAAACGTTTTATTTCAACAATTTCAAAGATATAGCTTTTGGATTTGGCATGTATAGTACTTTGATCACTCTTTACAACTGTTCAAATTTCAAGTCGATCGGATATTAAACACGGAAGTTATTCACGAAAGAAGATTCAGTGCTGCAGCGCGGCTGTCACTTGTGCTGTTGCTTGTGTGTGTCCGTCTTTGTGTATGTGTGTGTGTGTGTGTAAGTGTACGAAGATGTGATCGGAAATGTTTGATCTGGGTACAGGGAGTTTTGTTGTCTGGTATACTCGACTACAGCATTCTTACTTGTTTTAAATTTATAAACACATTTTCTGAGTTCCTGTATTAGATATGGAACAATTTGTCATCATAATAGATATGCTTAATTTTACCAAGAAATATTTTACCATATAAATATATATATATATATATATATATATATATATTAGAGTTAAGGAAGTACATTATTTTCCAAATTTATACAGGAACATGTACAATCTTTTTCAAATTTATACAGGAACATGTATAAATTTGGAAAAGATTGTACTTCCTTAACTCTAAGTTATACATTTTGGTATGTTTAATCAATTTTTGTTCGGCATAAGAAAATGTTCGCTTTAATATTTTTTTGAATTTAATATGGAAAATTCTTAAATTAAACTTTCCAATATTAGCCCTCTTATGTAAACTTTTGAAACTATTGGAAAAAATGTGATTTTTTTCTTGTTTTTTGCGTTCGATTTGTATTCTGTTTGAATATCATAATTCTGGTTCATATTTGTTTGCAAGATAAAATAATTGCCATGCTTATTTAAGCAATGAATAAATAATTAAAGCTTCCAAACGAGGCGGGAGTGTTAATTAAAATTATTTATTTATTTGGTTTTAAGTGCCACCAACACTGCTATAAAAATAAGAACGAAAGTTCTAAGAAATAGAGATTAAAGAATATCTGTGTAAGCGCACTTTGCCCATTTTTGGATGGCTACAATTTGATGCGATTCTCTTTTTGAGTGCTAACCGCACACAAGCCAAGCATGCTCACTTGCTAAATGATGTGCAGAGTATAAGAAAATAAAATACAGAAGAAATGGGCGCACTTTAAGCGCGCCAAGAAACCACAAAACTTTGCAGCATCGCAGTCAAATCATAAAAGGCTGCGAAGCAGGCAAAAGGACTAAAAGTAACAAAAGGAGCAAAAGGAGCAAAATGACCATTTGCTGACGATGGCGACACGTGGCTGGCAAAACCGAGTGCGCCTCAGCCACCCCAAAACATCGACCCTGACCCCAAACATCGCCCCCTAACCCTGCCTTGTCCCGACACTGACTTTGACTCCAATTCCGACTGCTGTTTGGGCGCCAAGCGAAATTATCATAAAATGGCTTCTTAAAATATTTAAGTTTACTTTTGTTGCTCTTCGCTGTTGCACATCCGCTGTTGTTGTTGCTGTTGTTGTTGTTGTTTTTATGCTGCGCTGTTTAAACATTGATAAGCCGCTGCCAGCTGCCGAGACGCGGCGAGGGGCACTGAGGTGCCTGCCCCCCACTAGGCCTAACCTTATAAGGCTGGTCACTGTTTTATTTCACATTCTCTGTACATAAGTTCAGGCATTTTATAGATGCAAGTACGAGTATGTTCCCCAAATATTTGGCCTGACTTGCGTTTTTATACCCTTGCAGAGCGGGTATATCAATATTATCAGCCAGCATGCAAGGCCAACAAATTTATTTCAATAAACAAATCATCGGAACAACAAACTTTGCTCCTGCAGACATCATGCTTAATCTAAGGATATGTTGTTTTAGTTTCTTACAGTTTACAGCACATATGTACATATATTAGAATCGCCCGACAAATATAAATATAAGTTAAGCAGAAGGATATTTGAATTGTTGTCATGTTTCTATATATATTGTTACTCAGGCTAATAACGAGCTTAATAATCCTTTGGTTGATAATTTTAATCAAATTGGGATTGCTGCACTATATTTAATCACTCCTTGATAGGATTTCAGCGGAAACTTTTATAATACAACATCGCAGAGCTGCTTAAAGGATTAGTTTAATTAGCACTTATATAAATATGCATGCAAGGGGCTTAAGTCCTTGGTATTGCGCAGATAGAAGTCCCTTCTTTTTGCAATATTTTATTTTTGCTATGCTTGATGTCCTGCTATTTGTTGCGACAATGTGATGAGTGGGAAACGGGGGGACTGAGCGTCAAGGGGGGACAGCTGACAACATTATTTTTAGCTCGGAGCGCAGTCCTTTAGCGAGTCCTTTAGCAGGTGACGTAAGCCGGAAGTGACTTGAAAATTATGCAGCGAAGGTGAAAGATGAGCGCGCGCGTGGGTGTCTCCCTGTGTGGGTGTCTGTCCATGTGTGTGTGTGTGTAGGTGTATGTGTGCGCACATTACTCAGCACATATGAGAACGGCTACAACAGGAGCTATAACAGCAACTACAACAAGAGCAATAACAACATTACGCGGAAATTGAAATGCACTTTGCTAAGTCACAAATCGGTTCGCTGATGTTGAAGAGGAAAGTGTATAGGGATGAGGGTATAGGGTATAGGGGGTAGAAAAGGGTGTTGTTCCCGGGGCAAGGCTGCTGCGTTGGCAACGCAAACATCGATTGGAAGCCCGTTTTGGAAATCACTTGGTAAGTGCGTTGGCAACGCATGCACTAATCGCATTAGTGCAGGCAGACCAAGCGTCTTACGCGCTCCACATCCTTCCGCCTTCACAGGTCCTGCTTGGCAGCAATCAATGAGGAATTCAATCAACAAATATGAGTCAGGCAGCACTCGCCTTATAGCAAAAACGAAAACAACTGCATCCAATATCGTGCAAGCCTTTCGATAATTAGTTGATTCATTTCATAATTGCAAGAATTGGGAATGGGTAAACGACTAATGCGGTTTGATAAATCTGATTTTTTGGCTTAAATTTGTTAAATTCTTATTATTAAATCAAGTTAAAGCTTAAGACATTTGTTCATTTTAATATTAATATGATTTTTTTGAGAAAATTGTTCATTTTTGAGATAGAACGGCTTACTCGGTTTGTATTGTCCTTATTTTAATTGAAAGATGTGTCGATTCTAAAGCCAATGACAGCCAAATAAACGATTTACTCATTTCTTAGTATTTGAAATAAATAAATTACTGTACGACTAATCATAATATTGTTTTTAAGCTTCATATAGACTTTTCGCATAAGGTCCGTCAGAGTCCGGGCATGTGACTATTAAATTATCCCGTGAACATTGTTAAAGCTATTTTAAACAAGTAAGAATGCAATAGGCGACTATACCCGACTACAAATCTCCCTGTACCCAGGTCAAAAATATCTGATCGCATCTTCGTACACTTACACACATGCACAAAGACGCGCACACGATCGACTTGATAATTTGAACAGTAGATTAAGAGTCACCAAAGTATTATAGTACATGCCAAATCCCAAAGCCATATCTTTAAGACTGATGGTGTAAAACGTGTTTTTCGAATTGAGGGAAACCCTAATCATATTACTAATTAGATAATTAAAAATACATTTTGCGAAAGCCAAGAGAGAAATGTCCTGATTCGAGGGATATCCCGGTACCAGCAGGATTTGCGGCATAGCCATCTCGCGTCCGTTTGGACTGCTGAAATACGACGAAAGCACTTTGAAATTGAAATTTGAACTGTGAGAAACTTTGAAGTGCTCGGGATGTGTAATTTAGCCTGACATGTGACTGCCAAGTTTGAAAGTCAACGCAATATTCGAGTGCATTTGTATGTGTTGCTGGTGTATTCGCTGCCATACGAAAGCCCAAAGCCAGTTGCAAATTGGCTCTCGTCCTGGCCAACAGACGTTGCTCCATTCTGTCTGCAACTGGCAAAACAATTTGCGTTTGTAATTAAATCTGTATGCTCAAAGTTTGCTATACAGAATGTTCGGGAACAACAGCTTCACCCCCTCCACATTCACAGCTGCAGCTGGAGCCACCAATTGAAGGTGGACGCAGTGGCATGATGGGGGGAGGGGTAGTGGGCTGGCGGGTTGATGATGCGTGTTTTGCCTAAAATAAAACATTTGCGACACATGTTGTTAATGTTTATTATTTATTCCTATTAATGTTGCGCTGAGTACACATTGATACGCACTGCGATTGCTTCATTCATCAGGTCGGGGAATTTGAGTCTGTGGCAGTTGGGCTCAGGTAGATTTGCTGCAGAGCCCCAAAAGATGCCATGGCAATCAATCAAAATTAAAATCAAGCCACCATCCGATGGCACTCGTGAATGTCCCTTGTTTATTTACTGGCAGCTCTGATTTGCCCCGCGCCAATGGGGTATACATACTACAGACGGGTATTGTTATTCTGGTCATGTTTGCCAAACAGAAACATCAATCAACACAAGAACGAGGCTTTCAGATCCATTATGTATGTTTATTATTATAAACTTATAAAAGCGAGCTCAAAATATATACATATATGACATTAGCTGAATGCGTTCACAATACAATTGCTATTCTGAACTGGAAGTTTCTTAAGCAAACGTTTTATAGTTTTCAATATTCTTTAACTTTAATAAAAATATATACCAATTTTTAACAAACAAAAAGAAGAATATAATTTGTACACTTCTTGATATGTTTCACAACTTTAAATCAACTTTCAAATTTGATAGTTCCTAACTCAATACAAAGGCTAATCACATGAATTTAGATAAGTACTACACTCTAAGTTGCAGTCTTGGGAATCTATAATTACCTATAATATCCTATAATTTAAATTTCCCTTAAAGCCTAATATAGTTTATATTTTTAAGAAAATTTTGTACATTATCAAAATATGTAGATAAATAGATTTCAAAATTTGTGTTAAGCACTATTTGAATTGTAACTGAACTTAATAGTTTCGATAGTTATTCTTACGATAGTTATCGATTACGATATTTAGATGCGATGTTCTAGCTCTTGAATGAATTATCAGAGTTGCATACTTCGATAACATAAGATACCGATCATAAAACTATCGAACACTTGAGATTTGGCGTCTGCAGAGAGAAGACTAAAATTAAATAAAAAACCAGATATATAATTAATCACGGATTTTTGCATCGCGTAATAAATTTAACATAAATAAATTTCAAACAACCTTTCACTTATAAGAAATACTTTCTTATGTTGCGAAATATATATACAGTAGAAATACAAGCACAGATTTTCAATTTGTAGACAATTTATTTAAAAATAAATAAAATAAAAATAAGAAAAAATTTATAAAGATTGCAAAAATCAAATTAAAATTTAAATACATATTTTATATAAATATATGAAAAATGAAATATAAATAAATATAAAAAACAATACAAAGAGTGAATTTGCTTACGTCGAAAACATTCAAAAATGAATTTTCTGTTTAATTACTCAGGGAACTTAGAAGTTCTACAAGAATGACGATTTTCTAAATGCTTGAGATTATTATTTATTTATTTTCAGGCCTAGGGTCTCACTTTCAAAACTGCACAGGGTATCTAACTGTCGTGCATGCCAGAGGTTAACGATTATTCGCTGTGGGCCGTGCTCTGATTGATTCGATAGCCGTGCAGAGTTTGTCTGCGCTTTTGATGAGCTGTCATTTTTCAGATGACACTTGAATGGGCCAATGCTTTTAGTCCCAAGCAGGTGTTAAAATTAACCGCGCTCAGCACTTGGCCTTTGTTCTACTGATGGGCGTGGTCCGTGACCTTCTTCTCCTTTACAAATCGTGCGCATTTTCAATTTCAAGCCGAGAGAATTTATGACACTTGCTCGTTAAGGCGCTGAAAGGTGTGCGGGGCAAGAAATCTGAGCATCGCATAAGTAATTTGCCCGTTTCGCAGCGTTGCGGGGCGTCCGATTTGATTTATTTGGACAACATGTCACACACGTAGTAATTTTGATCCGAAATATGGAAAAACAACAAAACAATAAACCATAAAACAGCCAAACAGCCAAAAAAGGAACAAAACGAAAGAAATGCAAATGTTCGGTGGCCAACATAAACATTTCAGCGCACAACGGCCAACGGGGCGTATGCATAACGTCAATTTAAAGAGCCTACAGTAAACCAATTCAAAATGACATGTGTGTGTGGGTGGGTGTGTGTGTGGGTGTGTGTGGGTGTGTGTGGGTGTGTGTGTAGGTGCGTGTTTGCTTTGACCAAAAAACGTGCGATGCCTATCAAGTGCACATTGGCAGCAGCGCCAGGACCTGGACTTCGGGCACGCTCTAATGTGGAAATGGACAGGACATCGGCGCGTGGTTGTTGGGATGGGTGAAGGCGTGGAGGGGTAGGTGGCCCCGCTGGGCTTTGATTGAGAGCATGTGCAAGTATTAAGCATGTGTGCGACAAAAACAAGCCCAAACAGCAACAGCTACAACAAATACAAAGCGTGGAACAACATTTACCTAAAAATAATAGCAACTGACATAAGCTGAACTGGCAGATACCCTGTAGCCCCTCGAACCGAAAGGTAACTTGAACTGATCACATACCAATTCGTAACTCTTCTTACTCTCAAATCTGAGCTGCCTGTTGGGTTTTATTAAGTCCAAGCAACTCTTGATTCAGTTGAATGGTTTGAGCAAAGCATTATTTCAAAAAAATATTACACAAAAATATTGGATAGCTTAGGCGGACCTTAATAATATAAAATATATATAAAAATATAATATAGAAAAATAAAACCAACTTTTTTAATAAATTTCTCTTAAGCTATGTTTAATAATGTTTATTTAAAATCTGTCATACTTTGACAATTATTAAATTTTATCGTGGGGTAGTTGACAGATCGTATTTCATTTGTATATTATTCTAGGACTTATGGCGATGAGTTTAAGCCAATTAATCAGCCGAAGGTGCTCGGACATTAGCCCATCTACATACTGGAAAACACACCAAGAGCAATCCACAAATAATCCGACCCGATCTTGCCAATTTTCAAGCAGCGGGTATACACTGTTTACAAAAATAGCTGCCATAACGAAATTATTAGTTTGTTTTGCGTATTTGGGTAGCCAGCGGGGCAGACAGGCGGGAGGGCAGGTTCTCTTTTTGAAATCCCCCCAGCCCAA